>RJWH01000287.1:149330-749330 GCA_004363575.1 Solenodon paradoxus | reverse complement strand
AGAAGACTGGAAGCTACAAGTGCGATGTGGAGAAAAGGGAATTCATACACTATTGGCAGGAGTGTAAAATGATACAAACATTATGGAAAGCTGTATGGAGATTCTTCAAAGTAGTGAGAATGGAAATCTCAGATAATCCAGTTATTCCTCTACTGGGTATTTATCTGAAAAATGCAACACTTATTCTCAGAGATATATGCATCCTTGTATTCCTTGCAGTGTTATTTACAATAGTCAAGAGTTGGAAACAAATTAAATGCCCACAAATAGATGAATAAATAAAGATGATGTGGTATATAAACACAATGAAATACTACACAGCTATCAAAAAGGTGAAGTTCTACCATTTGCAGCAACATGGATGACTGGGGCGGGTGGGGAGAGTGAATTACGCTTAACGATACAAACCAGAAGGAAGAGGACAACATTGTATGATATCACTCATATGTGATTTATAGAGATAGCAAGCAAACTAAACAATATCAGACTTTAAAAAAATAAACCAAATCAAGCAAAAATGTAAAAAATGTAAAAAAAAAGTAAATTGGTGCAGGAAGAGATGGGGAGATGGAGAATGGGGGTGCAAACAGGATAAAGGGTATTAATTACATAATGAAGGAGAAAAGGAAATAGCATAAGCTTGTAGTATTATATATAAATGCAAATTTACTATCATGAATACCTGAAACACAATATTATATTATAACACAATATTATATTATAACACAATATTTCTCCAATAAAATCAATTCAAAAAATATATATATAATTAAATTACCATAAATTTTACTTTTCGCAATGACAGGCCTATTAATTTACTAAGTTAATTCAATAATGCATTTCAGTATTCCTAGCTTAAATAAATTTTATTTTTAATAAATAGTAAATTGATGTCTCAATTTAGTTTTTTAGAAGAAATATATATAATCTTTCTCATTTTGTGAAACTAAAGAAAAATGTAGGCCTATTTACATAATTCAAGGTAACGTTCCATTAAATTACTCTTTCAAAATCCACATTGTAATAACACCACCAACATCAGGGGAAGCAAAAAGACTTCTTGCTGAACAGGATCATGTTGCATGGTATAATGCCAACATGAGCCTTAGTATCATTCCTTTAGAATTTATATCTTATTGCTTCAACATTGTTTTTATCCAATCTGTTGACACTTAAAATAGAAAAAAATGGACATCAATGTGTCTTTCATTACCTCTTCCTAGGAATAGATCCTTTTCAGATATTCCCATGTCTGGCTTCTTCATGACACTCTGGTCTTGGAGGTATATCACATCAGATAGGCCTTTGCTAATTAACCTCCATAAAACTGATCCTTGCTTAATCCTCCATCTCCCACTAACCTCAACTCTATCATCTCATCACTCTTTTCCCCCTGCCCAACACCTTTTACTGTTTGATGGTCTCCTGATGGTTTATTCCCACTAGAATATAAGCTCATGAAATCAGGCATTTGTCAGATCAATCAGGATATTTTGAGATAAAGAAAGTTCTTGGAAAGAAATATTTGTTCAAGGAATCAATGAGTAGTAAAGATGGCATATTGGAGAATAGGGAGACCCAGAAAAAGACCCAACTGGTCACAAAAGCCCAGATGAGAAAAATATTTAGATAATAATTTTAAAATTAGTTATCTATATTCTACTCTTCATTGTTTAACATACATCAAAGTGAATTAGAATTTGGAATAGCTATGATATACATGGGCTACATTATGATATCATCTCAAAAACTGTATGATTGAATTGCTTTTTATTATTGTGGCCTCGATCTTTAGTCAGGTTTTATGAGAAACAACCACATAAATTTTATTACCATGTTGGCTGTGAAACTATTGTGAACAATTGTTTTAATTGTTTCCCCTTAAAATGCCCTAAAGAATCAATTCTTTCAGAATCTCAAACAAAGGAAAGTTTTGCATCTCTGAGAAAATGGTATCTTCCCTCTTCAAAAGAGACATAGGCTTTTATCACATTTCCTTGTTTTTCCTGACCACCAGATAAAATTGTGACTGCTTTCATAATGCATGATTATAACTATATTAACTGTTATGGTTAAAATATTTATCCTTTCATAATTCTATTTAGATTTTTCAAATTATTTTTACTATATTTTTCATTTCAGCTCCTATTTGAAGGTTATGAGAAATACTGAATTTAAATTGTAATATTAAGTATTAAGTTTGAAACTCAACATGAAATATGGAACAGTAAATTGAGTAACAGACATCATTGCAATTGTAGACAGATAACTTTAGGAATATTTTAGATGCTTAAATTGCTTTGTGCTTGATATCAAAGATATTTTAAACTGCCAAATGGAGACCCAGAGGGATAAAAAACAAATTTTGAAAATACAGCAATAAAAATGATTTAATCCTACCGAAAACATGGTTTTAAAGGATTTCTGTATCCAACAATGTGAAAAAGATATGTAAAAATAAAAAGCTCACACATGATTTCTACCATTCAAATCTTATTTACTAGATATAGAATTCTGACAAGTTCTCATTTTTTCTCAGCTCCAGTCTCCTTATTCATAGAATTGAAGAAAGACACTATACCTATGGTGTTATGGTGGGGACTAGATGAGATAATAAAAATAAGGCATTTATGGAATCCCTATCTTGAATTAATGATAGAGGTTTCAGGAGAAGGCCTCTTATCTAATGAGATTTAGACTTGGCACCAGGCAAGTCCAAAAGAGACATCTATGTCTGAGACATGTACATTATACCTCATAGACATCTTAAATGTTTGCATAAAATAGTGAAAACAATGCAGAGTTCTATTTAACTGATTTCCTCATTAATACCTTTCATCAACATGGTATATTTTTTATAATTAATAAACCAAAGTTGACAACAATATAATCTACCAAGCCCATACTTTGTTCAGATTTCCTTTATTTTCCCCTAATATCCTATAATTCTGTTCCAGGATCCCAGAAGAATACATATTACATTTACCCTTCATGTTTCCTTTGGTTGCTCCACGCGGGTATAGCAATTTCTCAGACTTTCTTTTTTATGGTGATATTAGCAGTTTTAACTTAAGATATTAAGCTTTAAGTACCTGGTTAGGTACTTTGTGGAACGTTCCTCCATTGGGATTTATCTGATATTTTTCCCACGATGAGATTGTGATTTTAGGAGGACTAAGGAGTTAAAGTGTCATTTTTATTCCATTATATCAAGGAACTACTATCAAAATGATATCAATGTTGATTTTAACTTTTATAATCTGGTTGAGGTAGTGTTTATCATTTTTATCCATCACAAATTGTCTTTTCCTTTTCCATACAGCACTATTTGGAAGTCACTATGCACAGTTCAAGTTTAAAGAGTGGAGAGTTAGCCTTCTTGAATGTGGAATAGCTATAAAATCAAGTTTAAAGAGTGGAGAGTTAGCCTTCTTGAATGTGGAATAGCTATAAAATCATTTGGAATTCCCTTACACAGGATATTTATTTAGCCTCCTTCAT
The DNA here is from genome assembly GCA_004363575.1 of Solenodon paradoxus. Lineage (NCBI taxonomy): Eukaryota > Metazoa > Chordata > Mammalia > Eulipotyphla > Solenodontidae > Solenodon > Solenodon paradoxus. Next base: position 745,829 of record RJWH01000287.1, on the reverse strand, counting down.
TTGCCTGTTGAATCATTTATATAAGTAAAAATTCATATTTATTTTAAACTTGGGTTATAGTTCAATGTTAATTTGCTTTTATTTACATTGTCCAACACTGACACTGAAAGTTTTCAGTTGGCTCTTCTGTTCCTTTGATGTAATCCATCAATGAGGATTTTTTTTTTGGTACTTTTTTACTCTTTAGAATGAAAAGATACTCTAGGATCACAGCGTATACTTCCTTCCCAGTTCTAGAATCAGTCATTTATCCATGGAATTTTGAATCCTTTTTTTGAAAAATGGTATCCAAAACCAAGATCTGGGTGCTATGTATGCTCATTGTTAATAGGATGCTATTGCTTCTAGTTCCTCTCAGATGGCAGAGCAAGGAAATATATGTGTAAGTACTAACTATTCTGTGTCTAGAAACAGTTTTGTATAAATATATGTTAAGTGCAACCATCTATATCTATCTATATCTATATATATATAAATCTAAACATGAGTTCATATTGATGTCTCTAACTCTAATATATTGCCACAAAGATCATTCTAACCTCCTCCCCTCACTTATTTGCAAATTCCAAACCCAAAGTGAGAAATTACTAGCCTACACTATGCATTTAGCTAATATATGTATAGTGGCATAACCCATTTGGAATCAATTTTTATCAGTAGAATTAAGTACCTAAAAGTTTCTTCCTTTAGTCTTACAGACTACTCATTTGCATAGTTATTTAGATTTGTAACTCTTGTCCACTCTGATCCTTTCCAGTGTGATTTCTGCATAGATTCATAATGCAGTTAGATTGTTTTGTCACATTTTGCATTCAACTGTGGAATCTCCTGAATATACATACATACAAATATTATATAATTATGTAATAATATATATTTATTTAATTTAACACGTGAAGGATTCACTCTGTGCTGCAAAATTGTATGCACTTTAAAAAATACAATGTGTCATTTAGTCACTATTATAGTGTCATATAGAATACTTCACTATATTAAAGCATGTCCTGTGCTTTACCAATCAAAACACTTTTCTGTCCCCTGAACTCTTGACAATCGCTAATCCCCTTATTGTACCTACAGTTTTGCCTTTTCCTCTGTCATATAATTAGTATCATAAACTACATGGTCATATTTAAACTGGATTCTTTCACTTAGCATTTAAGATTCACCTATCTATTTTCAAAGCTTGACAACTCAAATTTTTATCATTGAATAATATTTTAGCATCTGCATGCATCATGACTTATTCACTTACTAAAGAAAACCTTGTGCACTTTCTGTTTTTGATGATTAGGAATAAAGTCTCTACAAACATTTCATGCAGACTTTTGTGCAAATAAGTTTTCAAACATATTGAATAAATATCTAAGAAATCAATTGTTGAATCAAATGACAAAGCTATGTTTAGTTCTATGAGAAACTACCAAACTGTCTTCCAAAGGATCTGAACCATTGCATTTTCATCAGCAATGAGTGAGTATTCTTGTTGCTCTATATCTTCACTTGGTATTGACAGTTACTTGAATTTTAGCCATTCTAATAGGGTTTTAATAGTATCTTCTGTTTTAATTTATAATTCCCTAATGACAAATGCTGAGCATCTTTTCATGTGCTTATGTGCCACCTGTATGTCTTCTGTGATGAAGCTCAGATCTTTTACCTATTTTCAAATAGTTCTCTATTGCTAAGTTAAAAAAAATTCTTTGTATGTTTTAGATACAAGTCCCTTATCAGATATGAATACATCAAATATTTTCTCAGTCTCTGACTTGTCTTTTTACTCTATTGACAATGCTTTTCATTGAGAAGATTTTCATTTTAGTAAGTCCAGTCATTTTTGGGGTTTTATATCTAAAAACATATTAACAAACTTAAGGTCATCCAGATTTTCTCCTAGAAGTATGAGAGCTTCTTTATTCTACATTTATGATTCACTTTGATTTACTTTTTGTGAAACATGTATGGTCTGTGTTTATGTACGTATTGCATATGAATGTTTAATTATTCGAGCATGATTTGCTGAAAAGACTGTCCTCTTTCCATTTAAATGATTTTGATGCTTTCTCCATTGAATTGTCTTTGCTGCTTTGTCAATACTCAGCTGACTATATTTGTATTGATTTATTTCTGATTCTCTGTTTTCTTCCATTGCTATATGTATCTACTCTTTTTTAATTCTACACAGTCCTGATGACTGTAGTCTAAAAGTAAGTCATTAAATTGGGTGATGTAGTAACAAGCATTTTTTCTTGTCTTATTGCACTAACTAGTACATTCAATAGGAAAATTTTTAGTTTGATCAAAATATAAACATGACAATTTTTCAATACTAGGCCAATACCTTAACTCTGAGAAAGATGTCACTAGTATGAGTTATATGTCAATTTTTTATAAAAAATACATATTGCTAAGATTTCCAAAGTAAGTTCTTTTAAGAAACCCCTACATCAACATATTTGCAAAACAATCTGGCTGAAGAATCTGTCTAGAGTTTAAGGAAATGTCTTTCACCATTTTTTCCAGTTGGTTTTCTCATAGTTAATTTTCCAGTGATTTTTAAAAGTCTTTGTTTAATCCTTCAAAAGCATTTTACTAGATTTTTTATGAATGAAAATATTCTTTTCTTCAGAAAATATTTTTATCAACCCACAATAATAATAAATTATATAACTACAATAACATATATGACATGAATAAAGAAAACTGACTGGATTATAGCAACTCTATTATGCTCAGGAAGTGCTCAGAATGATATATAATGACTCCAAATTCTCAGTGTTCTATAGTATTAGTATGTTTGACAGAGAGATTTAAAGTCACTATTTAGTGCGGCAAACCAATTAAATATACTAAAAGGACTATCTTATTATTAAATCATAGCCTTAATTTTGAAACTATGAACAAAATGAAGCAGCATGTAGCACTTTGAGAAGTAAACTCTTACAGTAGGCAAAGTGATATAACAGTTTTTTAAAATTTTTTGCAGTATGACAAACTATATAAAGTATAACATTATAGAAAGACTAAACATGGATTTAAATCCACCAAAATACAGGGATAACTGGGTAAGAAAACTAGCAATTGACAAGAATTATTCTGAATACTGTAAAGAGTGGTATTAATTTAAACATGCTGTCGAATTTTGTGAGTCAAGGAACAAGGAATTGTAATGGATCAGTTTGTCTAGGCTGAACTACATTTCACAGAATTTTCTTTTTTGTATTAGATTAGGTAGGCCATATGAGAGAGTGTTATAGGATTTGGAAGACAGGAAACAGCCCCTGGATCCTCCTCTACCTTCTCTTACTCCTTGGTCAGGTATGTGTGTTTTTAGCTCTATAAAAGAGAGACCTGGATTCTAATAGACATAGTTTTTAGTCCACCCTTGTGGAGTTACAGTTTATACCTGTTGGTTCTAGCCTGATTGTATTATCCCTTTCCTGATTGCTGAGCATATGGACTTCAAGTTTCAGCAGCACAGAGAAAACAACCCTATAGAGACTGCTTAATCAGAACTAAAATTTCATAAGGCCAAGTGCCCACAATAAATCTATTTATGCATATATACACACATAGATAAATAGCTCTTTATCTATGTAGGTATATGGATTATATGTTTGCATATGTGTGTATATATGTATATATATGCATGTCTCTCTATTTATGTATCTGGTATTCCATGAGTTCTGCTTGTCTAGTAAAACCCTGACTAATACACAAATGAACTCTTTTTAGAGTCATATTATGAGTAACGGAAATGATGGTCCAGAGAGTACCCTTGTTAAGATGTGGCTTTCAACAAGCTGTGTGAAAATGGAAGAGAGAGGCCCAAGGATGAATAAGGAAGGAATCTGATAGTCTCAGAAAGGCTCAATTTTCAGGGAAATTTCTATCATTTCTTAAATCTACAGATTAAATATCATAAAAGAAGTCAAAACCCTTCTAAGACTGAGAAATTCAGAAAAATGAGAAATCATAATTGAATAAGACCTCACCTCTTCTGAAAAACTAATCACATATTTCAAATATTATTGCCTGGATTCTACCTATTTAAGTCTTAAATATGATAACTGAGGAGCTATCCAGGGTCCTGAGACTTCTGCTTGACATTTGCTCTGATCCAAAGGACCATATTCCTCTATCCTTGTGAAATTACTGAGAATTCTAGAATTTTAAGTCTGAGCATAACTTTAAAGTTCATATAATTTTACAGCAAAGAAAACTGAGGTGCAGTGATCTGACTTGCTCCAAATCACACAGTGAGTCAACTAAGAGTTCAACTTTCATACGTAAAAGTCTAAAGCTTTTGTCCGTTTCTGACCTTCCTGTTACCATCTACCCCAATCCTCCCTTCCAGTTGAGTCCAACCCAGCCATTCCAGTTTTCTCTGCCTGTGCTGACTAACCGCAACTAATTCTTTCACTAAAGCAGTTTCTAAAACATTTTCTGGATGCCTGTAACCCCTACCCCAATGTTTTCTCTGTCAGTATTCCCTGATCCCACCAATCACCTACAGCTGTCAGTTGCTCTAGCAACAGGATAACCTGGACTCTCAGTTTCTTTGCCAGGTGCCCAATAGTCAGAGGACACAGCACACCTCCAGTCACACTATTGCATCAGAACCTTTCAATGCTATCTAGTTGTATTTCTTTATTATTTTGAAATTTCTGTGATTTATTAATACATCTGCCATGCCTCCTGTTGATTTTCATCAAGAAACTAAAACAAGTTCTGTGGCCCAGAAGTGAAATCTATTCTGAGAGTGGATGTTGGAATTCTGAAGCGGGATTTCTGTGCCATTTGAAATTGAGAAAGGAGGAGCCCGACTTGGGCTTTAGTGTCCAAGAAATCTTCCTCCACCTTCGATGTTCATTAAAATAAAGTTGGGATAAATAAAAGTTCTTAAATCTGGTCACTTTCAAATATAAGAATTTTCAAAGATTTTGATTGAAATACTTACCTTGACAAAATCAGTTTTATCTTTTGCATTCAAATGCAAGTATTATCTGAAGATAAAAAGGGAGGGAGGTTGGCAGATTCAGTTAAAGAGAAACCTAGTAACTCTGAGATTTAGAAAATTCAAAGCTAGTCATCTGAAGGTAACCATTTTAAGTACTTTTAAGTGTTCAAAGAGGGTATAATAAGAGTAGTGTTAAACATGCAAATGTCATCACATTTCAGAGGGTAGAGAGTGACAAAGGGGAAATCCTAAATTAGGTTTGTTAAAATCCAGAGTAACATATTGGTCAGACACAACCAAAACTTAGAGAATTTTTTCCTGGATTAGAGAATCATGGCACATGTAGAATGAGGAGCCAGAACCACATGAATCCCTGAAAGAGTTTAGCAGAAATTTCTTCTGGAAGGACTATTAAGCAAATTCAGAATTTAGTGTATGTGAAGGGGGAGAAAGGAACACATGTGAATACAAAATCAGGACTTTTATTATGTCAAGATCAACTAGACATAGCAGGAGTCCACAAGCTGTTACATTTGCTACATCATCAAAAGAGCAGATTTCACATAGATACTAGTGTATCTCTTCCTGAGAGTCACGCTTCACCAAGAAGTCCCAAGTATCCCAAAATTCTTAATAAAAAACTTCAAATCTCTCACTAAGAACAGTCAAAGTAAGCAGATTTTGTTCCCCATAAACACTCAAAAATGCTATTCTTCTACTTCAGACATTTGATTTCACTTGGATACAATTACTTGGATACAACTTGGATACAATTACTTTTGTTCTACATCTTCACAATATAAATCCAAGATAAATGAATCAAAACCAAATATTATGGAAGAAATTTGCTTAATTACTTCATCATATACCTTCACCATGTCAGTTTTGACCTACTAACTTAAATGTTACACCATATAAAAAAGACTATTGTACCCTAATGGTCTGTTATTCAAAAACCATGGAGCAAAGTTATTTCTGGATGAAAATGCAAGTACCTCTCCTGATATAGCCTATGTGGGGATACTTTGGATAAACAGAGTTCACTTTTCTCAAAGGGAAGGGACCTTGTGAGTTGTGTCCCGTTAAATTATCAGAAGCTAATAGTGTTCAACAGAAGGCAGATATGCTCCCCTACTGCTGGAAATATGCTTAGTTAGTGTAATAAGAGAAGTAGTGTTCCCCACAGAGCAATGCTGGCACCATTTTGTTTCATTACATCTACATAACCAATAACGTCTGGGAATGGCTCATTGTTGTTAGGAAGCTACAGGGCTTACAGGTAAGTAAAGGAGGACTGTTACAACCACATGTTCTTTGAAATTTAAAAAATCTCAGTCATGATATAATCACCTTAATTAACACTAAATACAAATTTAGTACATGGTGATTACAATTTGAAATGACAGTAAATTAAGCCATATTGAGAAAATGCCCTTAGTATGTACACATCAGCAAATTAAACCATTAATCTCACAAGAGATTAATATAAAAAAAATTAAGATATCAGAATTTAAAAACACATCATAGATCTAGATGATAAATTTTAAATTGTTTCACGTTTAAACACTTATTTTCATATTTTTCTAACATGTTTGTCTCTAAACTTTAGAAATGATTTTTTCACTTTTCTAATCATATAAATATCAATTTGTTAAAAGCTATGACATATTGTATTAGAAAAATGTGTGCCAATAATGATAGGAAAAGATTAGAATGCACTATGATACTAATGGTTGAGAATAGACATCAGATTTTATTTTATGGTTTTCTGTATTTTCCTCTAAAAGAGGAAATAATAGAATCAATTAGTCCCTTGTTTACTGAGAATTTTTTCTTTTTTGTAATTGAATAAAATAATTAGTTTTGGGAGAATAAAACAAAGCACATGAGTTTATTTTAGTATGGTATTTTAACTTAGGTATAGATTTCTTGTCCCAAAGGATATTTATGATGATACCATTAAGAATTTTAAAAATTAGGCAACTTTTCCTATATACATTCAGAGCTCCAAAATAAAGAACTTCAGGCTCACTTTGAAGGAAGTCATTGACACTGTATCACTAAAGTAAGGGCTTAAATTTAATATAGCAAACAGCTTCTTTCTTGTAATGTTACAAGGTAGTTTTCCATTGGTTTTGAAGCATAGTCTGTCCACCAGAGAGCTATTGAATGATAACTTCTCTAAATAACTCATTCATTCATCTATTTGAGTGTTTATTGCAAGCCCACTATGTATCTTGCTATGACATTGCAGGGATTAACATTAACATCCTATGTCGTTACTTGTGTTAAATGGATTATACAAAGATGTGCACCCAAAAGTATAATGCCATGAGATAAATGCTACAATGGAGGCTCACAAATTGTGCAGGAACTTGAAATACCACTTACCTCTTTTGTGGAGAGGTTTGTAAAATCTGGGGAAAATACTTGTGACCTGAGACTTTCTCCAGTCTGTCACAAGCAATATATATAGAGTTCCTTCTTTGGGGGTTAGTTTATATTTGACATACAGGGGACCAGGTTCCAACAGTATTATAAATTTATAAAGCCAAAGGACATCTAATAGACTCTTTCAGAGGTCTCAAATCTGGCTGGGTCCCATCAGTGCCCAGTGATACTGATATAACAGAACTGAAGACTCTGAAAATGCTCTTATTCTGGCATTGCTGATGGCCCATGGACCAGCATTTTGGAATCACTGAATACAAACACCTCACTTTTCAGAAGGAAAGTTTTAGAAGAAGTTTATGCTCATTGAACTTAAATGAGTTCACTAAATTAGTATTACAGGTACGCTAGCACAACAATGATCAGATATCTGAAAAAGAAAATTTTAGGTCAAGTATTTTCAAAAACTATTTCCGAGGCAAAGCAGATAAGTCATATATCATAAGATAAAATAATACATCATCAAGAACTATATAATGGCACACAAATCTTCAAGAAAATTGGATTGAGTAAGGGTGCTAATTATAATTGAGCTTTAAATTAGTAGTGCTCTTCCTGGTAGGAAAATTTAATAAGGAAACATTGAGTTAAAATTCTTATCCTTGAATAGGAATTATTGATTTATCCAGAAAAATATTTTTATCCCTTGAAATACATTTCAAGAAAAAGTTCATCATGGCGGTATCCCTACAGTAGACACATACATTATTGAATGAAGGAAGGAATGAAAATATAAAGGTAATGTTACAAAAAAATTTTTTTCTGTATTGATCTTTGATGGAAGCTAAGAGTGTATCTGTAGATAGTGGCTTGTTTCAACATTTCTATAGAGAATAACAATAGCATAATTAAGGCCTGCAACTTTGAAAGTAGAAACAAGATATGCCCATGAATGAAAAGATACCACTTTTGAGGAGGTGGGAAAAGTTAAGTAAGAGATTGTAATCTGTGTGCATATACTAAAGTAGGCTCTGGAATACTCTTACCTGCTAAGGTGTCCGTAGACACTCACTCTGAATACTACAGGATCTTACTTGAAAGTTCCTCCTCCATATGTGTAAAAATTGGAGCAAAAGTTCAGTTGCTGTCCACTGTCGCTCTCAAACCTCAACCAGTAAATCATGGTTTATCCATAGGCATCATTTCTTGAAAACATATGTCAAATTTTAACACCAGCAGGGTTTCAGTTAATTTTTTATTACTGAATTTATCTCTGGTGGAGAAGATGCAACTGTCAGTATACCTTCAGAGAAACATTGTATTTTTTATGGGAGTTCAAGTTAAGAAGAAAATGATTCATATAATTTATAAAAATGAAGTAGGTCATGGTTGGCATTTCAGAAAACTAGAACATGTCTAAATTTTCAATAAAAAGAAAATACAATCCAGCCCCTAAGAGCTAAACTTTATAATTTTAGGCTACTTTTTAGAAATCTTTAAAAACACTAAATCGAACTTTTAAACTCTTCAATTTCAATATCCATAATATAATCTGGGTTTGTGATAAACTCTTTGAAGAATGTTATTCCACTATTTTTAATATTTGTAATAAATATTGATGCATATCAGGTGTGATTAAGTTCACATTTTTATTAGCCAACTACTATTTAAGACTGTCATTTTTCAGTTTCATTTGCTGTCTTGTACAAAGTAGTGTTATTCTCATTATAACATTTTAGAATATGGAAATTAGAAGGTTTTCCCATAACTTTCTTTGCCAGCCCTAACAACTGGTAAAAATCTGTAACAGAGGCAAAATGAAATGTGTGAATTTCTACTAGGGAAAGAAATTTTGTCTGGGTGAGGGAATATCTGGGGGATCACTCATCATTAATTTCCCTTTAAAAGGAAAATTTGTCAAATAGAAATGTGTGTACTGGGCATAGTGCCTGACAAAGTTGGCACTCAAAAATAGTGGTTGGATTAAAGTGAACTGAAGGAAATTTTCTTGTAATGGAAATGAGTGCTAGGAAAGAAACTAGGTCTATGCACAGTCCTGATCCCTTCTCACAGTTCAAAGGCAATGTATTGGGAGAGAGAAAGGTTACCTGGTTCAGCTTCTCAGAGCCAGGAATCCCTGCAGATGTGGGTCTCATCTGGAGTATATTTGCTCTCCAGGACATTCAGGTGTCACAATTGGTAGAGGGTATTACTCCTCCTTTTTCCCTTGAGTTTATAGACATTCTGACAGGATTCAACAGTTTCTTCAACTACCTTCCCTCCCTTCAGTGCCTCTGTCATGTTTCTGGGGCTTCCTATTGGACATTTTGTATTTATCCTCTGTGTCTCTTAATTGTCTCATATTTCCCACTTCCCTCTTAGACTCTGATATGAGAGATTTCCTTGACTTTCTCCTACAGTTCATCTGCATACTCTATATCCATGTTTTTCTCACTTCTTCTCTCTGACTTTATTATTCTGTTAGTTATATATTTTACTTCCAAGAATTCTTTCTTATTATCTAGTTGGTGATTTTTCAGATCCTCTTGACTTTTTATTAATTAGAAACACTTTAATTGTAATCTGTCCCCTATATGATTTGTTTCTTCCAGAGTAGGTTCTACTTGTCATTCTTTTTTCATTTTTGTTTTTGCCATTATTTATCTTAAATGTTTTGTGAACTCTTAGTTGTCCATGTCTATTTATGAGTGAAAGGTCATATTGATTAATATGAAGAGTTGAAAAAGACTGTCGATGTTTGTGTCTCTAATAGGGCTCTTCCTTTATTCAGTGAAAAGTGCTGACTGTAAGTTTTCTAATAGGCTCATATAGAGTTTTTGTTTTGTTTTGCTATTCTTAAAAGAAGTAGTAAGGAATGAAAGCAAGGAGGCATGCAGGCAGAAAGGAAAAGTGAGGAGGAAGAGTTTTTAATTCAGTTGTTCATATTGGTTGTTCTCCTTAGCCCCAGATCTTGAACCAGTTCCTTAAGCTTTCTAAGATCTATGCTGCAGCCACAAATTTAATATCTGAGTCACCAGGGTGTCCCAGGATCATATAGTTTTTATTCTCTAGGATGGGTAAGACTGCTCATCAAATGTACCTATCTTCTCAAGTCAAGAAATATGACCTAACCTAACCAGGTTCACTCACACAGAGTATCACATTTTAAATGAAGTAAAGCAAGCACTGGAGAAAAGATTGACCTTCATTCATTATATGATCAACTGATACCTTCCTGATACCTAGACATATCTGACTGCCCAATCTTTTCCGTGAACTGTGCTGCTGTGGTAAATTTCTTATCTGCTTAAACTTGTCAGAGTCTGTTTCTGTTGCTTGCACACAAAGAATGTAAGCCCTTGCATGAAGAAAAGAAAACTGACATTTGTTAAAATAATGTTAGTTATATATATATAACCATCAAAACCCTATGAAAGAACAAAATTGCCATTATTTTATGAATAACTTAAATTGATAGACTTATTGGCTTGTCCAAGATACCAGAGAAAGCACTGCCATCCTAGTCAATTTGACATCAAAACCTGTCCTTCCCCTTTATTTGATGTATTCGTGGAGTTTTAAGGATACCTTCCTAGCTATAGTTAAAAGTATGTGATGAATACTGGATGGGAAATTTAAGTCTGGGAGAACTGGAAGAGAATTTGGATACAAAGTATTAAGAAAAACTAAATCACTATCTCATTTTGATATTGGAATTTCATAGTAAATCAGAGGAGAATTTTAAAAAGATGATTCTGTGACATGTGGAATGAATTTAGCAAGCTCATACTGGAGTAAGGTAGACCAGTCAGGAGGCTGCTACAGCTTTGAATAGTGAAATTATTCTGGGCAAGGGAATGAAAAGGGAAGACAATTCAAATGGAGATCTGAAAGGAAATTTCATAGAATTTTATGACTGAATGGAATTGTAGAGGGGTAAAGAAAGAGGAGCCAAAAATGACTACAATTCCAGTTTACAGTGAGGAAAGCTGAGTGAATGTATTTACCTTGTCACCTTCCCAAATTTCAATGAAATGAACTAAGAATATAATAACATGAATGCATAGCAGCATTAGAAAAAGGAAAGAATGCCAAGAAGCCACAAAATTTGAGAATTTGAAGATATATAAAGAATAGTGGATCAGAATGACAGAAAAGTCGAGTGTTCTAAGCAGCCTGTTAGTCGAACAAAGGCCAAGAGAAGAGCATCTAAGAAGTAAAGTGAGGTATCTCCTCTCAGAGGACCCCTTACCACCAACAACTTAGTACAGGAGTGGCTGCATTAGGGCAGCAATACTGAGAAGAAAGAGGGAGAGTTCTGAACAGTCACTCCTTAACCCAAGGCTTCATTCAGCTTGGACTGCCTATAAATTAACTAAGGAATTTGCATTGGAAGGTTCAGTGGTAGACTCAGAGAAACAATGAAATCAGTTCCCTACTGATTACTGTTCCAAAACAATTAATACAGATTTGGAAAGTGAGGGGAAATAGAATGAAAATTAACAGGTGTATAATAGATTTTTGTTTTTAATTAAGGTAAGGTCATACATCGAGTTATGCTAACTAAAGTTGAAGATACACAAAAGTGCATACTTTCATTTTAAAAGGAATAAGAGATTCAGTAATGATTGAAGAAAAAAACCTGAATAGCTTAGTAGCCATAAAGGAAATAGTTTATAAAAGACCTCTAGTCCTAAAACAAAAAAAAGCTCAAATGGATTCCCAACAAATTTTCAAGAAAAAACGATTCTCAACTATTCTAACTCTCCCAGATAAGAGGGGTGATAGGGGAGAGCTTTCTGAATATGCCTCAAGAATATTCTTTTTTTTTTTTTAAGAAAAGGTACAGGAAGGAGTTAAGGTGAGCAGAAGCAGGCAGGAAGAGAGGAAGAAGAAGCACCTTATTTTATTTAGTCTTTCATCTTGATTTTTCCAGGTCCTTGGGATACAGGTGCTAGCAGAAGGGAGCAGACTTATCCGCTAGGTCACCAGGGTGCCCCTTCTAGAATTATCTTGATGTAAAACCTGAAATTTGTTTTAGTTTTGCTATATTTCATTTATGAATGTAGAATCAATGTTCCTAAATATAATACTAAAAACATATAATCAATATATGTGTATTAAAATATAGATCATCCAATTTTGTTTATTAAAAAACCTATTCTTAAATAAGAAATATAAGCAGCTAACATTTTGAATATATGTAATATTGAGGGATACTAAAAATGGATCTGAAACCAAGCTCTATTCCCAACATACATCTATTTTGTTATTGAACAGAAAAGTATAATCTTGATAGATTATCAGAATTAAGAGATATAAATATTCAATATAAGATTTTTACAGACACAATTGTCTATACAAAAATTCAAGAGAATAAAATTTAAAATAACTAAAATCAATAATCCAGTTCAGAAATAGAACAGACACATATATAAATCTACTAAATAAATAACTTTCTTTAATTCCAGCAAAAAACAATCTTAAAATGTTAGGCATAGAAATGGTAACCATTACAATCCCATAATATATATGATATCTGGAAATAATAAAAAAAACAATGGCATAAGAGCAATATAAAAACCAAACTAAAATTTTAAAGGTTATAGTATAAAATAATTGAAAAATGAGGAATTATTAAAAAGTAAAATGACAAAATAAGAAATGTAAGTGATTATCAAATATAAAATACAGTTCACTTTCCTAATAAATTAAATACAACCCAATTTAAAAACAATATGGTGTTTTACTCTAATAGGCAAAATTTAAAAACACAACAAAACAAAACCTATCAAGTCAGTAGTGAGAGAGGCAGGCACATAAATGATGAATGGTACTGCATTTTGGTAGTCATTTAGAGAAAAAGTAATATTAATCAAAATTTACATTGTACACCCCCAGCCTTGAACCAGTATTTATAATTCTAAAAATTCATGTTATAGTCTCACAAATGCATTATAAAATTTTTAGAATAATCAAAATATTAATAAAGAACTGGTTAAATGTATTATGGGACATGATTGCCATAAAATGATATGAATCCTAAAACATATTAGTGTTCAATATTTTATAAAAATTTCTTCAATATATTTTTGCATTAAAAAAGCATGTTTCAGGACATTGTATATTTCTAGAAATACACACACCGAACTTTGAGTAGTGAGTGTCCCTTAGTGAGCTGGCAGATTATCCCTTAGTGAGATGACAGAGAGCAAGCAGGGGTGAAAATAGTTATGGGGAAAAATTCTAAATATTAAAAAATGCAAACAGAAATCTTAGATTGTGTTCCCTAGAAGCAGAGGCTGAGATAAGCATTTGAGTGCAAGTGATTTCTAATGGAGAGCCTCCGGAAAGTCTGGTAAGAGAGTAGGGTGGGGGTCAGAGTGTGGGAGAAAGCCCTCAGCCACAGTCCAGCGTGAGGTGGGAATGCCCCAACACTCCAGAGAGCAGAGGAAGCCAGGTTTGTCATATTCTGGCTCCTGTCAGTCACTTGTCAAAGGCTTCCCAAGGGAAGGGAACAGGTCATCTTCTCTGAGTACTTTCTGGCAAGGTGTAGCCAACACCTGCATGAACCTCTGAAGGAGCGTTACAGGCCAGGTGTCAGAATGTAAATCAAAAAGAAACACTAAAAAGAAATCCAAAGGAACACGGGTGGAGGAGACCCAATTACAGTCACTACAACACATTACCTTTATAATAAAATGCACATTATCATAAAAAGTAGGGAAAGGAGAGAGAGTATGAGTAAATTACAGGCTGACCATATTTTCTTGAGACAAAAACAGGACATTGGGATGGCAAAATGAAGAGGGGTGATGCACTGGTGACTAAGGAGACAGGGGGAGGTGGAGCAATCCAAGCAGCAGCAGAGCAGCCAGGCCCAAAACAAGTTAGAGCTATGCGACACCCATCAGTGATTGCATTGTAACCACTTGTGGTCCAGTTGGACTTCACACAAATGACCAGGGTCTGTGAAAGGAATTTTGGCATCTTAGGTAAAAAACAAATTTGGTGCTCCTATATGCCCCATTCCAAATGTCCTGCCGAAAGCACATGGCCCTTTTGTCATCCCAGTGTTAGAAATGCCCAATAACTGGCCCAGTGTCAGAGATAACCCCCATAGTGCTTACCTGAGGCTTGACCACCCTGAGGTGATCTGCTCCCTTCGAAGAAACAGGCATGAGCAGGGCAGGGGAGGGAATTCTCTTCTAACAAGGCTACTTTTTCCTCACAGGGGGCAGGGACAGCAATAGCAGCCATGGGCCACCAGTCAGAGCTGCAAGGGATGCCTTTAATTCAGGACAAAAGGAGCAGCTGCATTTGGGCCTCCTCAACAGACTGGACCCAGGGCAATTAAACTGCCCCTCTTGCCCCATGGCCCTGGTTTATTAAAAACAGGACAAAATTGCATTTATATTAAAATGACAGGACCCAGTTGGGAAATATGAAAAAAGAAATAGTACTGTCCTGTTTAAAATGGTACATATGGGCAGCCTAGTAAGACAGCAACTTGTACAGAAAAATTATCTGAATACTCTCACGTTTGGCACAAGGGTGAGCTCCTACTAGATGTTCTCTCCTATATACCAGCCTTTCTCGTGTTTCCTCACGTTCATAAGAAAACCAGGAGTCCTTCATAGAAAGTAAGACTTTTCTCTTTCTCCTCATTCATTTTCACATTTGAAATAGGACAGGCTAAGATGTTGAGAAGTTAAAGGAATTCTCAAACCTTCACTGCCTTTTAACTGGAGTCATTTTACTCAGTTACCAACTTAACATTCCAGCTGCGTGAAAGCTGGAGCATGTCGCTTAGTGCTAAATTCTGACAGGCTGAATTCTAAGCAGAACTCCCAATCAGGAACACGATCTAAGAATCCCAATCAGGAACACGATCTAAGAATCCATCTGTTGAAATTGTTTGACCTAATACCAAACTTGCTTAAAATTCTGCTATGAAAAGTTTGCATCTTAGTGTGGTCACTGATCAGGTGGAGTGTTTTCTACAAATGTCCTTTAAGTCCATCATTCTCGGTGCCCGTGATGAATCTCACCAATTTGAGCTACCGCAGGATAACGCCAGACAAAAGGATTCAACTGAGTGGAAAATTCAACTTTTATCTTTTATGTGGTTTATACTCAGTCTTTCAAATGTTCAGAGCTTTGTTTCTTCATCAGTAAGATGGATGCAGTAACTGCTGCTCTGTCTTTTGGAGCTGATGTGAAGAAGAAACATAGTATCACAGCCATGCAAGTCTCCAGCTATGCCTTATATCCTGCAGCACAGTATGCCAAGTGTCTGAAACCACTTGCCTGAACACAAAGAAACCAGACATTAAACTGAGGAAAGTGGTAATTTCAAGATGGGAATTCATGAATTTCGGGAGGTACTTGGTTCAGAATGCCGTATTTTTAGGTCTTGTTGAGCATGAGCTCTAGGAAAACATGCAAGCCAAAATGAACAGTAATCTATGGCATTAGGAGCTTGGCGTCTGAGTAACAGGACAGACACTAAAGTACAAATCTGGCAGTCATCAATACAGGAGCAACAGGTGAAATCACAACTATGGAAAACAGGCCTTTGAAAATGTCATCCTTCTTTTAATTTCCGTAGCCACATCTTTCACTGATTCCAACTCCCTTCGGCTTGCTACCCAAATGCAAAGCTTTATTCATAAAACTATTGTTATCATTACTACAGAATGTTAAATGGTTCTTTAAAGTCTTGCAGTAGATATTATTCATTCAAAATTCATTCTCCTATAGCAAATATTATTCTTTCAAAATATCTTGCATAATGTCATATTCAATCTACTACTTTCACTGGTGAATTCTACACAAACAAGTGAATAGAATTCTGGAAATCGAATGCATTTTTAAAAGCCATATAAATCACACATATGGTTTCTGTTTTCTAATAATTTAGACTATTTCTTAAGGTATCTACTGTTTTAAGTGAATTAATATGTACACTATATAACTTAAAGTATAACAGATTCAGTATATATGACAATGTTTGAAAATCACAATCTTTCATATTCTTGAATGCAAATGACATGTTTTTATAACCTTAGAGTCATTTTATTTGGCCCAAAACAGCAATATTCAAAGACAAGTTTCATTTTTAGAGACATTTACAATTTCTAAAGTATATACTTTGGTCGAACCACAGAGCTAGTCAGTCTATTTCATTTGTCTTCTCTCCTAATGTTAGGGCCAATAACAATTTTCTCCCTTTTTGATAGTCGCAAAATGCCAGTTTTCTGGTTAGTTTTCTTTTATAAATTTTGTACCATTTACATATGCCCTCCTGAAACCTTCATTGCTACTTGAAAGTATTCCTGATTTAAATAAGTTGAGTTCTATTAAGACATCCAAAAACCGCTTGTTAGTTTTCTGGTTGAAATACAGTATCGAGCTATAATATTGCTTGTCTTAATCATTAGAATTCAGCTGAAAGTGAATTTACCTTTTATTTAAAGACTAGATGTTAGTATTTCACAACCAAAAAATGGCATAGAGGGGAAAAAACTTGAATGCACCATTTTCATTTAAATTTCATTGATTTTGTAGATAATAGGTGGTAAATACTCCATTCCTTTTGCCTAGTCTCACTAAATTTTCCTTTTCCATAGGAAAATAGGGATAACATTAATTAGTCTTTTAGAGGTTTAAATCTAATTCTAAACATATGTATCATTTGTGATATAGTTAACAACATAAATCCACATTAAATTTAAAATGTTATATTTAAAACAACTGTATGAAAAAATATATATATAAATAAATTATACAGCAACTAAAGATGTAATTCATAGAGAGAAATCCAGAACCACTGTTAGTATATATCAAAGAAAGGAAAAACATCTTAGAAAGAATTTTTCATTCACTTTATTATTAATAACTTCACCTTATAGATGATGGGTCTGAGGCTGTTATTACATGACCTGCCTAAGACAGAAACACACAAACAAACACACACCTATTCTTTGTCCAGTTTTGTTTTGTTTGCTGTTTTGTCCTCACTGCCTGCTGTAGTATCAGTGTAAACATGAAAAGAGTAAATATTTGTTGAATGTGCAATTTATTTAGAAATAGAAGCCAAGTCTTTTGACATTCTTCAAATACACAAAATGAAAATGTAAAAATGTCCTTCTTTATCTTTAGCTTTATTGGAAAACAGAATATAATAAACTGCATGAAAGTGAAAAACAGGCATGCAAATTTAAGAAAGCATTACTATCATTCTAGTTTAGCTTTATAAAATTTCCTGCTTCTATATTCTATTAATGCAAAAAAAGCAAAATTTATAAAAATAACAATTTTAACGATAACTATTATAATTGCTTGAATGATCTGGCTAGCAAAAATGAAAATCTTTCCCACAGCTTTTCGATTTAAATTAATGGGAGTTTCATTTTCAATTATACTTCTATAAATAAATATAATTCCTTTTTATATATGATCTTTCAGAATAACGAAACACTTATCAGTGGGTTTTCAACCTAGATTTTCAAAAATTAAAAATGATATAAAATGGAATTATTTTTAAGTCAGTCATAGCTTAGAATTCTTTGTATAATAGGGAAATCTATATTGTAAATTGCTTTAGCTCCTTTTCTGTTGAGTATGTTTTGCAGTAAAGAATGGCGTTGTCATCCATTCTTGGTCATATCACAAATAATAAAGAATATCAAATGGATTATTAGTAAATAAAGACCCATAAAAACACCAAGTATCTGAATTTGCCACAATTAAAGTTATGATGAAATGGTGTTATAGAATCTATGTTAGTGGAATAAATAAGTTAATTAGGAAAAAGTCATTTTATATAATTTAAACGTATCACAATTTAAGTTATAATCATTGCACAAGAATAATACAGAAATCAATTTGTTTAATCATCATCCTGCATACCTAGAGAGTCACCTTACATGGATGGGTGCTCAAAATCATTTGGACATTTTTTTAAAGCAGCTTTAAAAATAATTGACTCCCAAATCAAGACACTAAATGCCAACATCTAACCAGCAATAGTGCTTATGGCTAAGATAGAAATGAGATTCTTTACAGAAATGCTGACACAGCCCTGACTGTAGACACGTGAGTGTGTGACTATAATTCTTTTTTCAAATCTTAACAAGCAAAGCTTCAGGTAAAGGAGACTGCAGAATATGCAAACAGCAAGAGACAGTTAATGGGTTGGTTCTACAGCTTTTACAAAATTACAAAACTGTGACATATTTATCTTAGATTGCCACTACTGAATGACTTAAACATTCAAAATGCATTGATTATCTCTTTAATAGACAAAAGGTGGGTAATGTATCAGAAAAAAAATCAACATTTCTTAACTCATTCGATTTATAAGAGCTACACATTTCAAGCTGACAATATAAGACCTCCAAAATGTTTTTCAAAAAGCTTTCTGCCTTATTTAGCATTTTGACTAGTAATCAGAAACAATAAAAGACAAAGACTAAGAAAAATAAATACAGAACAAAAATTAAGAGATTTTCATTTCCATTCAGAAATCTATTAAGCTATAAAATAAATTCTCAAGAGGTGTCCATTTCCTATGTGGGAGACATTTAAACTGACCAGATACTATGACTCAATAGGCAAAGGGAACACAACTTTTACTAAGAGGTGAGTGGCTGGAATAGAGGTTTAATTTTCTAATCTTAATTTGCACTTTTAAATGTCTAAGATAATGACACTTACAGTGAAGAGTTAATTTTAAAACCCAGTCAGCTCTCAGTTATAACCATGATATAATGGAGTTTTTTTCTTCTACATAGTATCATCTAGTCAATACGATTATTGATCTACACTGGGAAATACTGCATTGATGTGTATTGATTCAATTGTATGAGGGATATTGTAATTTTTGAATGGAAGATTGTCATGAGTTACCACTTCTTATAACTATAAAAGTAGAAATACATATATGCTATGAATATCACAGCAAATATTAAACTTATTAATTTGTTAAGACACACAACAACATATTTAATAAGTCTTTTTGGGAAGATAGTATATCATGAAGATCAACTGAAAATTAGGGTACTCTACAAGTATTCTGTGGTTACAAGATTCTAAAAATTTGCTAATTTGCATCACCTTTAATTTATATTTTTATAAACTCATATCAGAAAGACAAGTTGAAATGTGTCACAAACCTATTTTTAAAACCACCTAAATTTTATCTTAAATTCAGCTAATCATCCATTTAAATTCAAATTTAATCTTTTTACAATTTGCATTTTACTTAAAGGCAAAAATCACACTTATTATGAGTTACAAATTATCATGCAAATCGGTACAAAGTTATCAACTGGCAAAGTCTTCACCTTATATTCATGTCATGAAACTACTCATTTTATTATAATATTAATTTCCAATGTTAATCTTCTCTTCATTAAATAACAGAAGAAAAATAATAATACGCTGTTAATATTTCTGTAAAGATATGTTGCTAAATAAGAATTTCAAAGAAAATAATATGTTCAGGATTGATATTTAAATTTGCAAATGTCTAGTAATCCTATTAATTCAATATAACAACCTGTCTATTTAAAAATAAAATACTGTACTCGGGCTAAGAAAATCAAGCAAGGTTAGGTAACATATACAAATACTTCATTGGTTACCTGCAATATTTGTAAATTCAATTTATTCTTTTAAAATTTAAATATCATGAAAATAAATAAATACATTTTAGTTGGTTCCAAGTCCCTACTCCCTAGGACTGCTTTCAAGTGAAATGGCAGTTCTCTTAATAATAGAATTCTAATATCCTCAAATGAATCTACTGCTCATTAAAAATATGTTGCACTTTAAAAAAGTATATTGCTTAGGTTGGCTATGTAGATAGAAAAGTAAAATCCAATTCTAACCTTATTCCTGCCCCCTCAAACCAGGTATCCCTGCTAAACTACATATTCCTAGAAAATCATGACTAGTTTTCAAATCTAGAAATCATTTAATCTACTTGTTGTTAGGATTTAACAAAAAGAATTTGAAGTGAGCTGAAAAAGGTAGAACAAAACTGAGCCATAAGAAAGGCAGATCATTATCTGTCCTTTTAAATGTACCTGCTGAGGGGGAGGGGTGCACAGTGGGACTGGGGATCTTTTCATTGTTTGGTTGCTCTGTTTTCCTCTCACATCCTAACCCCTTGTGTTATAAAGCTAGAAACTGCTTTAAAGATGAGAAGAATGTAAACAGCCTTTTATTGTCCAAAAAGATGGCAGAGTAAGGATGTGTGCTTATCACACAGCTGCAGTTCCCCACCTCACTTAACATGATAAAGTGCTCCAGGAAAAAAATAAATAAATAAAACATTACAACCCAAGCACAATCCCAAAGCGGATTAGAATTTGACATAAGCTTCCTTAAAACTAATCAATCAACCAATGCTGTAATATTAGAATCTGACTCTTAAAGAGGGTATGTGATTCCCTCAAGAAGTATTTCCTAGTCCTACTGACTACAGTTGTGTGGAAAAAAAAATTCTGACATTGCCAGTACTGTAGCGGATTGAACTTTCTCCCAATATGTGCACAGATATAACTCCTCATCTTTAAGAGTCTAACACAGAGCTCTGGAACAGAGACAGAGTTCATGATTACTGAATTCACAATGAAATTTAAGAACTTAGAGATTCATGAAGATATTCTGAAAAACTGGCCTAAGTACCTATTTCCCCAGGCTTCCACAATTTTGCTTAACACACAACATACAAATGCTGCTTTGTTAGATTACCTTTTATTGGGATCCAGATTAAACATTTAAAAAAACCAAGGGATACTAAAAGCTAACGCGGCATGTATTTTTCATGCAGAAAGTCTTCCATGGAAAATTCATTTTAACATGCAGTCTTGTATACAGCCAGTGTGTGCAGGCTCATTCAAGGACATTTGGGAAGAACACCACATTTTCTTCAGGATGCCACACAAAAATTTCTTAGTTCACACTGTTCAGGTGAAGTTAACCTCCACTGTAACAGAATGGACGGGCCTTTGTGCACTCTCCCCTTCACTAAAACCTTTTAGAATCCCCTCTATCCTAAAAACTTGCAAAGTATCTCTGCTTCTATAACATGCATATTATAAATAAACTTTCACAAGCTACACCATTTCCCTTTAAAAATAATTAATGGGGAAGAAAGAGAGGGAGGGAGGGAAGAGAGGAGAGAGGAAGGAAGGGAAGAAGGAAGAAGGAAGGAAGGAGGGAAGGAAGGAAGGGAGGGAGGGAGGAAGGAAGGAAGGGAGGGAGGAAGGGAGGAAGGGAGGGAAAAAAAGGAGGGACAGTTCATTATCCTCTAAATACTTGGGTTCTTTAATCTTGGTAAAATTTAACCGTCCAGAGGTAACTGCGGAGTCTTAAATAGCAGAACCACAGAAACCTTAGTCTTCGCAGAAAGTCCGCCTGACAACACCCTGTCAATAGGTTCCAAGTGAGCAAGAGAAATCCATCTAGGAGGCGAACTTAGTCACAGCATCCACTTTTATAATTTTACTTTAAAAGTAATCTTCTTTAAGATTTCACTTTGGTTATCCCTAAAAAAAAAAAAAGACTACCTAGCAGTATAAACAGTATAGAGGTACACAGCGGAACAAGAGCGCGGCGCCACGCGGGAAAAGCTAACAGAGATGGGTTACCCCTCCAACAGTTGCCTAGACTCTGCGGGCGAACCCTGCACCCCCTTCTGGTGTCCTTCATACTCCTGGGCGCCGCCTGCGCGGTCCAGACTAGGCAGGCGAGGTCTTCGGAACACAGAGCTTAGAGATGCCCGAGAGGGGGCTCCTGCATGGAGTTGGGCAGGAAAGTTACATCCTGCGTCCCTGCAGGAAGAAAATCTCATCCCAGTCCCCCGCACCTGAAGGAAAACGAAGAAAAAAAAATCCAAGCTGCCCCTAAAATCGGTCTTATTCCTAAATTTTCTCCCAGCAAGATGTCACAAACTGGTCCTGCAGAAGAGGATATACGACGCCGTGGTTTGGAATTAAGTGCCTGCTGGCATCTGGGCAAAATACCACTTGAAAAAAATTAAAAACTCCCAAGCCCCCCAAACTCCAGGCTGGAGGAATAGATGTCTTTCAGCCCGTGCCCTTCCATAGCGTCCCCCCACCTCCCTCGGCCCTTGAACGCGGTCCTCAAGAAACCCCTTCCTTCTCCCACACCTTCTTCCTGGCCACTTTCTGCCTACTTTACCGTAGCCCTTAAGTCCCAAAGCCTCCTTCGCCTCAGGAACCCCTCTCTTTCATTTCCGAGTCTGCCCCTCTAACCCCTAAAGCAAACCAAACTCCCTCCACTCCGCGCACCCTCATCCCTAAGTCCATTCCAGACCCCGGCTCGGCTCCTTTTCCCGCCGAAACCCGTGCCCCGCGCGGGGCGGCGCGGCGGGTCGAGCACTCACCAGCTGCAGCAAGCCGGGGACCACGACTAGGGGCAGCGGCCTCAGGCGCATGGTGCCGGCTGGCGCGGCGTCTCAAGAGCTGCAAGCGCTCGCCTGCCTCTCGCGCATCTCCACTTCGGGGGGCAGGACTGAGGACACCAGGGACACCGTGCGGCGCTTCCCTCCAGAAATCCGAGCGCAGCGCCGCGCCGCGCGGGCGGGGACTGGGGCGGGTGGGCGGACGGGTGGTGCCTCTCGGGCCCCCCCGCGCCCCTCCTTGGAGGGACCCGGAAAGGAGCGTGCTGGGTCGCCGGAGCTCGGGCTCGCAGCGGGGGACTCCAAAGTCGCCCCCGGCTCCAGCGTCCCGGGGTCAGGCTAAGTGCGCGGAGAGCCAGCGGTCCGGAGACCGAGGCTCGGAGGCTTTGGTGCTGGGTTCCCGCGCTAGGATGCTTTAGCTAGGTGGCCTCGGCGGACACTGCCGGGAGAAGCGAGGTGCACCAGGAAGCCCCTCCAGGCCCAGTGCCTCCTTCGCCCCCGCCCAGCCGAGGGTCCGTTCGGCTGACTCGGTCAGGTCAGGCGCCCAGCCCACTGACGGCTCTCTCTTTGATGGAGAGCAAAGTAGGCAGGACGAGTCTCTGTGTGGATGATGCAAGAAGTGCTCCCTGGGAGCATCCAGGTTGTTTGGCAGGGTAGGCGACAGCAGGGTCCTGGGGCGGGGCATGAGAGGTCTACGAACTGGAAAGGCTGGGGCAGGGAAATGTGGCTGGAGTCCGGGCGCCCCGGGAGCACGCCCTTCTCCGCTGAAGCCGCAGCGCTTAGCTGGCAGAGCCAGAGCAAGGGGCGCAAAGTGTGGCTGGCGCGACTGGAAGGATTTTTGCAGGTAGTAATGGGAACCAAGAGGTACTCCTGGAGGGGTAAAGGCAAGACTGTGAGAAGTCAGGCTAGGTGTCATGGTACCGGCTTACTCGGTTTTGAGGGTGGTGTAGAGATCGACCGAGCAGTGTTATGAAGACTTTCTGTCCAGGTGGGAGGAAAGGAATGGAGAGAAGACCCCGCCGAAGTCTCCCACTCAGGAAATCTTGGAGAGGAGTATCTTCCAGGTCAGGTGGGGCTGCAAACCTGCTGCTCCCAGCCTCCCCCTCGTGTTAGCAGTTCTCTATCAGAGAGAGCTTTAACCTTTAACTCTCTTTGTGCTGGATACTTGAGAGGAAATGCCGAAGGCCAATGAATATGAATTTATTTATGATCGAAGAGAGTTTAGATACCGTCCATCTTCTTCTTTAATGGTAAATCTAACGTCCTGAGAGGTAAAGGGACTGACTGTCTAGGTAGATACTTCAGCAGAATACACAAACCAATATTCAGATACACTGCCTTCAGAAACATAAAACTCTTAGCAGGAGAAAAACATGTTCAGGCAAAACAAACAAACAAACAAACAAACAAACAGAATTATCGATTTTCAGACTTTAAAAATAAAATGCAAAGTTTGGGATGTAATTTTAGGGGGAAAAATGTTTCCTTCTGCCTCTTAATTCCTCCCACCACAAAATAGAAGCAAAAGGGAAGTTTGATAAATCTTTGAATGAAACAGGATCACGTTTGAAGCAGAGCTGCCTCAGTCCTAGGTCCCAAGAGCAGGTGAACTGGCAAGCACCCACCTTTCTTTTCATGGGTGTGCCAGGACTGTGTAGATAATGAGAGATTATTCCAGCATGACTTTGATATGATGTCCCCCAGGCTGCAGGTAGGATATTTCTTAATACAATTCCATTACCTGCATAGCCTGCCATGGCCACGTATCTTTCCTAACCCTTGCCAAACCTGATTGTGGGGGAGGGATTCCTAGGACCCTTAGGCTAAGATGTACCAGCTCTATTGCTTTTGCTTATTCTCAGACTCTGTCCTTTGCAATGGACTCTTATTAAAAACAAGCAACACTACTATTTGCAAATCTAAATCTATGACTCACTTAGTCTACCCTTTACTACTACAAAAGTTCTCTTTACCAATGTTTAGAGCCCTTTTATGGAAAGTTATTCTATCATTGAAGCATAAAAAGGATAATTTGCAAAAACTGGAGGAAATTTCTGTGGGCTGATTTTCTTGTTCAACTTTAGGTCCTGGGATGATGCTGCATTATATACAGAGAGTCTTTGGGAAAGAAGAGAACTTAAGGGTTTGGCAGACAGAGAAAAACCTCCTTTGGAAGAGGTATTGCTAGAAGGGGTAGGAAGGCAACAGCTTTGCAAAAGATCGTACCTTATTTAGATTCAGTATTTCTGCCTAAACTCAGCTGACTCATCTATAAAACCAGAAAGTGAATTCCCATCTTGACTTAGTAGTTTCCAATTCTGTGTCGCAAAGTCTCTAAATGAGGAGTTCAGAAGTTAGCACACTATCAAAATCAATTATTAAGTAATTTAATTATGGGAATACATCACTTTCAATTTGTTTTTATTTCTTAAACCGTTTCTGTGCTTTTGGGAAACATACATAAAATTTAAAAGTGAAACCTAAAGTTGAATATGTGTCCAGGTCGTTAAAAGTGTTTTCACAAGAGCATCGAATTCCAAGTGAAAAACTAAGGGTTAGGAGAGAATTTGTTTGTCCCAGTGATCAGACAGTGCAAGAGAAGCATCACGGACCCCATTGATTCAATTTGTGTATTAATGTGTTTGTTTATAAAATGACTACTGATAATTTACTTTATTCCCCAAGTTTTGCTCTATGTCCTATGGGAGATTGGAAGGAAGGAAGAAAAAAGGGGAGAAGTGATAGTGAAAGGAAGAAGGAAAGATAGGTAGAAAAATTGAAGCTTTTAGTACATTGACTCTGTCCTTCTGAAGATACATTCCAATCAGGAAATATGCAACAAAGTACAGTTGACAATACAAGAAAGTAACTAGGCTGCCTTGTATGCAATTGAAGAAAGGAAAGATAATTGTGGGTCAATATGAATACTTCATGGAAAACATGAAATATGAGCTGGCCCACCTTCTAAGAATGACCAAAATTAGACTGTTTAGAAAAAAAATAGGGAAAGCTGTTGCTTAGGGAAGGAATATCATGAGCAAAGGCAGAGCGGAAGGAATTCATGTGACATAATTCTGGGATGGACAGTAAGTAGACCACACTGACAAGAAAATGTGTTCTGGAAAAGTAAGCAAGGGGTTAGACTGTAGAGATCTGAGAATCCCAAGTAAACAGCTAAGCTTGATCTGTGGGAAGTAAGGAGTCATCAAACTTGGAGCAGAAAAGTCAAGAGGTGTAAAGAAAGATGTGATGGTAATAGAGGATGACCTTAGAATGGGGTCCCTTATGTGAGGAATGGTCAGGATAGTTGGAAAGAAAGGGCTGGAGAGATGTGGAATGAGAACTATTATAAGGAAACAGTGAACTGAACTTAGAGTTGGAATATTTTAAAACTTTCCTGGCACATTAGAAGATTTAAAACAAAAACACCACTTTCTCTCTTAGAGGCATTTAACAACTATAGACTCAGATCATTGCTTTCTCATTTTGCAAGGGTGGTTTTCACAGTGTGAGGAGAGTGAAAATGGTCTTTTTATATAAACAAATGGCAGAAAGGGGAATCCAGCAAATTTTGCCACCACACGTTGTCATTGTTGTCTTTTAAAATGGCAACTTACAGGGATATTTTCAAGACTTTGACAACAGATTTGTCCATTTGTGCTGATCTGCAGCATTAGCTTTTTTTTGTGCTTCCTCTCTGTACTTACATTCTTACCCTTTACTGCTCATAAGCATCATTACGAGAAAGTAGGTAGAACATAATATGCAGTATAGCATTTCAGAGTTTCAGTGGATGGCGGGGTTTAGCAAACTTTCTCACTAAACATTTAAGGAAACGGAAACTCGAAGGCTATGTGACTTGCTTCAGGTCATCTGGAGAATAGTGGGCAAATCTGAAACTTGATTCAAGGCCCCCAGGTTCTCAGTGCAATGCTATTTCCAATTCATCACTGCCTCAGGTATCTTCAACTGGCCAACAGTTATAAAAGTTATGATGTAGTGAAGGAATGAGCTTTAAGAGTTGTGGGAATGATCTATGGATGCTAAATGCCCCACAGTCTATCTTATTAGCAGGAAAAGAGATTTGACTGTGCTGAGCCCAAAGCATTGGTCTGGCAATAATTTTAGAAGATGACAGGTAAAGAGAATTACATGACACAAAGCTCTCAGAGACATACATGACATACAGCTCTCAGAGAAGTGGGATTCAGGATGCAAGAACATGGCACTACTTATCCCAGAACAGAGGGAAATCTCCTGGGAACTGTGGGCCTCTTAGACCTTTCTCTGTGATAAGAAACTCATGGGCACTTTAGTAGCAATTCTCAGGTAAAATCCTTTTTGAGTTGCTATTTTTGTTGAGTAATGAAATATTCTTTAATCACTACTTAATAGAACATGAGCTGTAAATTTGAATTTTAACCCCGATTGCATGTAGAATCATTGGAGACTTTAATATCTATAAAAGTAGTTGTGAACGTTGATACTTTTCACCCAGGTTATTTCACACTATAACCATGTTTATGAGGTACTGCTCTAGCAGAAACTTTCTCCATCTCTTTTCTTCTTTCCCACCGTCTTTCTCCCACCTCCCTTCATTTCATACTTTCATTCCCCTATAGTATTATTGCTCCCATAATTGGCACACACTGAGGAATGTTCTTAGATCCTATTGACAGTTTTGTGTCTATAGAATCTTTCTAGAGAAACTGGACATTTTCTTTGTAGATATTTGAGCATGATTGTGGAATTTCTAAGTTTCATCACATAAACTTATCAGTTGCTCTAAGTTCAAACACAATTCAAAGTATTTCTCTCAGTGAAATTGTTTTTTCTCCATTTCTGGTCATTATGGCACTATCTCTTCTCCATCTCTTCACTTGGCTCTCCCAGAAGTGTGCTAGTGGTTGATGGTCCTGTCAGCAGCGAAGAGGAAAGGTCAGAGGGTGGAGAAGAAAGGCAGCTTAGGGTTCCTAGCAGCCCTTGTGAGGACGGGGAGACTGAGTGAAGAGAGTATCACTCAAGACATAGGTAGGAGCGAGCATCTTCCTGAGAGTTACCATGCGGCTCTACCAAATCAGACTCTTTTTTTTTTTTTTTTTAAATACTGTGTTTCTTTTTTATTGTAGTAATTATTTTATGCATTGAAATAATTTCCTACGTATAGGTTCCCATTTCTTAGATATATTTCAGCACACCATGCCCTCCACCAAATCACCAAGTGTCCTTCCCCATTGTCCAGTGGGCTCCACCACTGTTTGCCCCCATCCAACACACTCCCTTTTGGTCACCTCAGTTCTGCTGCATATGTTTCAGGATTGGTTATGTTTCATATGTTCCTTTGTTTTGAAATCATACTCATTTTTATAAACCTATTATTGTTTTTCCATGTGAGTTTTCATGCATTGTCCATATTCATGAGATTATTTAGCTGTATATGCACTCTTCTATTTGTATATCAAATATGATGGGTGCCATTACCAGGAAATCACTTGCCCTGCTTCAGGTGGTGCTTTATATATGATGAGAAGGTGGGAGAACATAGTCATAGAGGGTTAGAACTGGAACATCTTATTGAACCCTTTATAGATGAAGAAACTAAAACCAGAGAGGCAAAGAGGTGCTCTCAAGATCACACAGCCAGATGTGACAGAAGAAGATTAGATTAGGGTCAGTGGCTCTTTTGTCTGTGCTAAGCTCACTCTGGGTTGGGTGGAACTATGAAGTCCCTAGTGCCCCATCCGCAATGAGTAAGAAAGGGACAACAAAATCAAAGCACATTTACAAAACATCAATCAAACAGAATTTTTCCAATTTGAAAATGCTTGGTAGATTCTTGGTAGAAGACAGATAAAAATGTGGGATGAAAAGAGGCTGGAGTGAACACCTGTCTCTCTCTAGAATATTAATAAGGTGTTTTTTTTTTGTTTTGTTTTTTTGTTTTTTTGGTTGTAGGTGACTAGACACAATTTAAGCAAGTCAAACAACTACAACAGAAAGGTTGCTCACATGAATATAAATCCATTGGCTTAAGGGAGTTACTTTCAGACAACTTGAGGCTAAATGAACAAGTTCTTGAGCAGGATATTAGGGCAGTCAACCAGAGTTTGTGAGTCTATTAAAGTGGGTGGGAAGTGGAGTAGGGGGACACTAGCTGTAGAAATTGGAGATTAAATCTTGGCAAGCAGGAAATAAAGAACATTCTCATAGGAGCTGGTTTTTCTTAGAGCCTGGGCAGCCCCTAACCACTACTAATTTGCTGCAGAAGAAGCTTGAAGTTGTCTTTTTAGTTTTTTTAATGATTCTTTTTCAGATGCCTTTTTCCTGGATGGGATATTTTCCTGCTCAGCTGTCACCAATTTTTCTTTCATTTCTTGAATGAATGACTCTCATCTCTTAGCTTCTCACATTGCAGATTTCAGTATCTCCTTAGACAGCATCTTAATTCCCATGATCATGTTCAACACAAACCCACGCTTGCTCTATCAGATGATCTGTGGTTGCGATATGTGGAAAGTGGTTTAAAATCACAGGATCTTCATCTTGACTACTTCTTACCTCTAAAGAAACTAGAGGTGCTGCTTAAACATCATGGATAAGCCATCACTTACCAAAATGCAGAAGTAGGTTTGACCACACAAAGCCACTGTCTATAGTTTAAAGCAATTGTGATGCATTTGTTTGTTTATAGGCAGATTCGTGGTCATTCCAACATTCTGAAATACCTGTGGTTTTTGAAACATGCACTTTAGTAGGATGGATGGGTAGTAGAAGGTGTTACATGTTGTGTATTTTTCTGCAAAACGCAACTGGCATGTTCCACCTTGTAGTCTCTCTAGGCCTCAACATTACACTAAAGTGCTGACATCATGTTTTATCCCACTTTGTCTATTGAGTGATACTTTCCTTGCCGTCAAACATCAACTGCTAGAAAATCAGTGGGTTGATTTTCCTACTTGGTTAAGAACAATTTACATTAAGAGGCCACTGGGTTTGGTACAAAAATCCCAATTTCCAAGCATCATTTGAGGGCATCTATTTTTTTTTTTTTTCTGTTTCTCTGTTCTAAAGTGAACTTATCTAACGTTTTTCTTTCAAACTAATAATTGCATCCGTGCCTTCCGTATTTATTGAAATATCTTGAGCGCTATCTACTGGCCAAATGTGGCATTGCCTCAGGAAATGTGTGCTTCAGGCAATTGCTACTTTTTAAAAGGAAAACTTTGTCTAGGGGCTCAATATATGCCATATATTTTAGCACATACTGACACATACTGATTGAAGACCTGAATTCTTGGATTCTGTTGCTTTTAGGGATCACTCACCACGTTCTATATTTGGGGACCTCTTGATTAGGACTCACCAATTTGTAACAAAATCTGTGTAGTGATTAGGCAGATACCCGTGTTTCCTTCCTTGATATTGATGACTATGAATAGCTTAAGTCATATTTGCTGAGTAATATGAATGGACAAAAAAAAGGCATTAATTTAAAATTAGCTGTGTAGAACCAATCAATAATTCTAGGTCTTCAGGTATATAAAAAAGAGCAGAGAAGTTTAAACAATTCTTTCTAGTTAATTTACACTCAATACAAGGTAAAAAGCGTATGTAAATACTAATAGTATTGATCAGAATATTTTAAAGGTAAATGATAAACCAGTATCCTGTCTGAATTAAGCTAGCCACAGGATTTTTTCTTGTTAAGCATCTTGAATATTTTCCAGAGAAGTATATTCTGTTTTAATCAGGGTTGGAAAAAAAAAAAAAAAAAAGAGCATATCAGAAGAGAGTGAATATTGAACAACTGAATTCGATGCCAAATGATTTGGAAGATGTGATCAAAGAGCCGCGGGATCTTACTTAGCGTAGCAAATGAATGATTGTCCCACTCAGGACAAATAGCTATAAAGGAGGAACCGAGGGCAGGCGATTGCTAATGATTATCATGGAATCATGAAGAGAAAGTCTTAGGGTGCTAACATTGACTTAGGCAGAAATCCGCATTATGAAGCTGTGCTTAACAAGAGCTTTATGCAGACATATAGATTTGACAATATACGGATAATAGAATGTTCTGGAATGCAATTTACTCTTCCTTTAACTCAATCACTTTATATTCTTTATTTGGTGATTTGAACTTAGTTCAGTTCATGCCTATGAATTCTGCTTCAAGTTATAACTGAAAAAACTGAATATCCTGGATTCTGGGACTGATACATATATATGCCTGCTCTCCTGCCTGCCTGCCTAATTTCATTCCTGTCTGCCTTCCACTCTTCAAAAAGCAGGAGTTTTAAAAAGAAAACAAAACAAAACAAAACAAGAGCTTTGGGCAAATCTAGAACTTTGCTGATAAGATGTAAAGAGCAGTACAGTTGGAAAAAGTTATGTAAGTTTAACAATTGAAAATATATATAATTTATTCAGTTATTTGTGCATAACTAAATAATGATAGGAAACATTTTCAATTGATAATGAAAAGAGAGAACATAGGTTAAAACATATAACCATAAAATAGTTATGTTACAGCAATAGAATCTTTTCAAAAATCATATTTAACAGCACAAGCAGTAATCTCACAATACTTGTTTTCAATCATTCCTAACCTGAACTTTCTGTTTTCTTTTATCTCAGGTCCTGTACATATGTTATCACCTCTAGTCATTACAACATTCCTTTAAGGTGGGTGTTATCTGAAGTTTGTAATGACTACGTCGAGGACTGGAGGAATTAAGTATTTCACCAAAGATTAAGTTTTCGTGTGACACAACGCAGGATTTGGAACCAGAAACACTGGGGCTTTCTCTATTTACCCTTACATAATTGTTTTTCCCACTGTTTTGTGGTTTACACCTTGTGAGTACAGTTCCAGATATGCCCCAAACTCCTGCTTTTTTCTTTTTAAAACTCCTGCTTTTTAAATTGAGGGAAGTGGGCAAGAATGAAATTAGGCAGGCAGGCAGGCAGGCAGAAAGGATGAGAGGAGGAAGTAACATTATGTGTTTCATTTTAGTTTTTCAACCAGCTCTGGATTATAAACTTGGTTCCCTGGGTTTGACATGATCTGTACCCCAGTGTCTCAGATACCTGAGCCCAGGGTTCTGTTAGCAGCTGCCCCGGGCCCACTGCTGCGTGTTCAGTGTGGATCCACAGAGTGGCAGTTACATTGACATCTTCCTTTAGATCATGCTGGATTCCCTTTGAGACACTTACTAGAGCATAGAGTTTTGTCATCTGAGTGTCTCTCCTCTGTCATTAATGTGCCAGGTCCCTCTCCTATTTATTAGCTCAAGAATACCCCCACGCTCCCCATCTGTCTTCTTTACTTTGGAGTTTACAGTTATGTAAATTCTCCCTATGTATGTAATTAAATTGGTGGGTTTTGTGTCCCTACTAATCTGTCTGATGTTAATTCGTTTGTTCAGCTACCCTGAGAAGAACCTCAAAGGGGAAGGGAAATCTCCTTTAATAAAATATTTCACCTATTTTCCATTGTAGTGACTAATACTGTCATTAAGTTTTGGAAGTGTCCATATGTTTTCAGACAAACCTTTTATTAGATATGTATTTTACAAAATATGTTCTCCTATTCTGTGGGTTGCCTTTTCACCCTCTTAAAAGTGTTTTTGAAGAGCAAAGTTTAAAATTTTAAGAGATGTATTAATCAGTGTTTTCTTTCATAGACTATTCTTTTAGCAGTGTATCTAAACAGTTTTTGACAAACCCAATGTAATGAAGATTTCTTCTAGAAGAGGTTTTTTTGATACTTTTTTATGTTTCCTTTTGATAGATGACATTTTGTTATTTCTTAAAAATACAGTGTGAGGTATGGAAGGTATGGATCACAGTTCTTTTTTTTTTTCATATAGATATTCAATTACTCTACTACCATTCTTTGAAAAACTGTCTCCACTGAACTTTTGTAAAAATTCGGTTGACTGCGATTGTTCCATCTATTTCTCGGCTCTCTATTCTATTTGATTGACATATGTGTCTCTTTTTGAGAACAATGCTTTAGAGTAAATCTTGCTACTGGATAATGTGAGGTCCCTGCCTTTTTCTTTTTTAGAGTTGGTTAGTCCAGTTCTGTTTTTGCATGTAAGTTTTAGAATCAGCATGCATATGTATAGTTCCAAGATTTATATTAGGATTTCATTTTGAATCTGTAGATCACACTGTGGGGAAGAGATAAGGAATGGAGTTTCAATCATTTCTTGACTACAAAAATAAACAAAATCAAATCTTCCTGTTAGAAAGCAAAGATCAATTCCTATAGCCTGACTTTCAAAGTTCTCTATCATTCAGGAAAATACCTACATGCTTAGTCTTAAAAACTTTCCAGCCTAGATTCTCATCTCCAAACAAAACAAGTCACTGCGCCTCCAACATAGCATGGTATTCTCATGCCTTTGCTTCCTCCCAAATCCTGCCTCTCCCTTTTATTTCAAATCAATTTTCAAAGATTAGCTCAAGTGAAACTTGCTGGGTGTATTAAACTGACAAGCATATCTTGGTTTCTGGTTCTTCCAATAGATGAATGTGGGTACCACTCATTAAAGGCTTCTTAAACGTTGTGGTATGTTGTTAGTGTCATTTTCATCTGAGAATGTCTTATCAAAAGCACCTTCTGATAAACTCCCTGAAGATCAAGACTCCCTTTATGCTCTCTTCCCTCTTTACAGAATTAAGTACATGGAGTGTGCATGGCTGGTATCTCTAAGTATTAACTAATTAAATTATCTTTCAATGTTTGATGCACTAAAAATAAAATATTGAGACTTCTCATTCGACTCCAAATTTAAATATTTGGCCTGGGAGTTGTTTAGATTTGGACAGGGCCCTTATGCAGTTTACCCCCTTCATTCTAAATTGGCTTTATTACTTTCTCCTCCTTCCTCTTCATGGCTCCCACTCTCTTGGCACTGAGTAAGCTTACCTGGTACTTGAGTGTCTCTTGTGTTTGATCTTCTATGCAGGGCCAAATATTTGGGGACTTCAGTTATTTCATTCTTCTGATCAAACATTTTCTCTCAGTTACATCATGTCCTCAAAGATTCCTTCTTTTCTCATTGACTTGTGAAGATCAGAGAGAAAAGATCTTGATCTAATAGATTAATCTTTAATGATACACTAACAAATCAGTTTAGAAATATTTAGTGAAAAGTATATGGTCTGTGAAGTCAGATAAATGTATACTCAAATCCAAACTTTATCAGTCACCATCTTTGTAACCTTGGGTGAATTGTGAAGTTTAATTAAAGGCACATGTAGTGTTTCTAGAATGCAGGAACGTAACACACATTAGTTTCTCTGCTCCTGTTTTTCTAGAATCCTTTCTGAGAACATGGTAATAGTGATTATTTATTTAACATTTTCAGTATCCAGATATAGTGCTAAGTGATTTATATACATTTTATTACAATCTTTAAAGCAATCTAAATTTTTGGTGTTACTATAATGCCAATTTTCACAAAAACCATTTAAAGAACATTTTTTAAGTTCACAGAATTGGGAAATATGGAGCTAATATTTGACTCTCAGTGTGTTTGCATCTAAGACCTAGATTCTTAGTTTACTATGCCATGGCTTGCTGCTTATATACAGTGTATCTCCTTTGAAATTTCATGTGTGAGGTCAAGAATAGGGAACATTTGACATTTAGCAAACTTGTAAGAGATATATTTCAAGTAGCATGTGTTTTTCATCTGTCCTTCAGATCGTATCACAAAAAGATATTATATATAACATCCATTCATGATTGATCAAATATGTTTTAGTTAGGCAAAATATATTTATATACTCATAGCACTCTGTTGGACTTTTTCTACCTTGACTCTTTATAAGGAAATTAATCAAGAATCTCTGTGAAATATTTCATAACATTGCTGCTGGTCATATTTCCCTTGACACTTCCAGTATGACCCAGTTTGTTTACCAAGAAGTTCACTTTTTATGGTGGAGATCAAAGTTGTAAAAAAGGACTTGGCTATTCACAACCAGAACGCTACCCAAACTTACTGGCCTTTTCTGGGTTATGCTCCTTTTGAAGAGCGTTATTGCTGTACTTTCCACAGTCCTTTGAGCTGCTAAGCTACCAGTCTTTCCTGAAAAATCAGCCTATGGGACCTGGCTCCTTCTCTTGACAGCAGGGAAATAATTTTCGCTTCTTTTTTTTCAAATTTATTTTTATTTTTTATTTTTTCTTGAAATAACATTTAATTATTACATTACAAAGGGTTAAGTATACATCATTCTAAATCAATGTCTGTATATAATACATTAAAGTTTAGATTTTTGCTTCTTGTGATCACATTTCAATGAGATTTTCAGAGAAATGCTGTGAGAGATTCTAATGACATTATTTTCTCCTCCTCTTGCTTTTCCTCCTCTTTCTAAATTTAGTTTTATTTTTCTCAAGAAATACATATAGTTTAAAAAACTAACTTTTTAAAGATCTCATATTTTCATATTTACTATGAAAAAACGGTAACCTTATACTTGATTTCTGCTTTGACACATACCCAGATTTATGTTACTGGCATGAACAAGGGTACCTACCTCTGTTCTGATCTACAGCATAAGGAAGAATTCAGAACTCCAAAAAGGATAAGTAAAGGCAAGCAAGAATTTAATAGTCAACAGGAAAGTACATTCAGGAGAGGTCTGAACAGATAACCTCAGTTGGTCAAGAGGTGGAATTTGAAGCCTGCTGCTGTGCTCTGGGGCAGGTTTATTTATATCCCCTCTTACTGACTTAGGGGCCGATATGATGGACTGGTTTTAGACCCTCAAGACTTTTCCTCCTGGATATTTTGCATAACTGTCAATAGTTCAAAGTCTGCCTGCCTCGGAGTCCGCCTTCCATATTCATTGGCTCTTGTAGTTTCTTCCTATGTCTTGCCCACATACTTCTTCAGTGCCCCAAAGTGGTCATCACCATCTTATAGCTACTCATGCATGCCCTCTGTCTGCCCAGCTCATGTCCACCTGTCCTAACACCTTCAGTCAGCCACCTCAATCTGCATTTTTATCTGATTTGTTTGGTATTTGTTTCTCTAATAAAGACACCTACTATTTCCTTAGCACTCTATTAGGTTGGACAATCATTGGTGAAGAAATGAGAATTACAGGGTGAGGAATTCTTGATTTTCTCACTTTGAAGTTTTCATGATGTCTCATCTGTACCTTTTCTTCTCAGAAGAAAGATTCTTAAATGCCAAGCATTCCTTTAGTTGTGATAGTGGGAGGTAATTAGTTTTTCAGTCTTCCTGGCCCTATAAGCTCATAATAGACTTTTTATCAACAGGATCTGATATAAATTACCAGGCAGTCCTGGCTTAGAAAATCAAATCTCTTAAATCAGCAAGTTTTTGCCTGATTCCCCACTGTAACAGAACTTATTTCAAATCTTTCTTTTTGTCTCCAGTGAAAAATCTATGATCCATTCCTTGGATATGCAATGGGGGAAAATACATATTAAAAGGAAAACAATTAAAAATGGATATTTAATATGAAAGAAAACTAATCAGTTGTGATATTATCAACTATTTATATTTTTAAATGTAATACTATCTTGCTATTTATATGATTGCTTGTCCTTAAAAAATTAAAATACCAAGGTACTTCTAAATGCAATAAATTTTGTCTTGAGAATGTAAGTGAGTAGTCTTAGCTTGTGTTGCTGTTTTTATTGTTTTGTCACCATGGGTATGAGCTCCAGGGTAAACAAGCTCTTCCATTACTTTGAAGGAATAACACAGACATAACTAATTTTTTTTTTTCTGCCGAACAACTGTGTCACAGTTCTATTCTACTCAAGCATTAACCTTTCAGAAATTTCTCCTTGAAGTAGATCTTTTTAGCTGGCTGTACTTTTCTTATTGTAGTGATTATTTTGCATATTAAAATGACATCCTACATAAAGGTTCCCCATTCCTTAGCTATACATCAACACATCATGTTCTCCATCAAATCCTCACCATTAACCAGTCGGCTCCACCACCATTTGCCACTCCCACTCCTATTCCCTACTGGTAACCTTAGTTCTATTGCAAGTGTCCAAGGGTTGGTTTTGTTTTGTCTATTTACGTTCCACCTGTGAGTGAGGTTATCTGGTATCTATTTTTTCTTCTTTTGATTTATTTCACTTAGCATAATCACATCTAGAGCCATTCAAGTTGATTCAAATGACAGGATTTCATCTCTTCTAAGGGCTGTGTAGTATTCCATTGTATATATGTACCACAACTACTTGATCCATTTATCTGATGTTGACACTTAGGTAATTTCCATTTCTTAGCTATTGTGAATAGGGCTGCAGTGAACATGGGGCTGCATAAATCTCTGCTGATGAGTGTTTTATATTTTTTGGTAGATATCCAGAAACAGAATGATGGGATCATATGGGATTTCCATCTTCCACTTTTTGAGGAATCTACAAACTGTTTTCCATAGGGGTGGTACTAATTTGCACTCCCACCAACAGTGCAAAAGTATTCCCTTTTTTCCACATCTTCACCAACATTTGTTGGTTTCAGACTTTTGGATAATAGCCACTCTCCCAGGTGCTATCTCACTGTTGTTTTGGTTTGCATTTCCCTGAGAGCCAGAGAGTAGGAATACCTTTTCATGTGCCTATTGGACATCTGTTTTTCAGAAAAAAATGTCTCTCCAATTCCTCCTCCCATTTTTGATTGGATTATCTGTTCTTCTGTTGTTGAGTTTTATGAGTTCTTTGTATATTTTAGATATTAAGCCTTTGTCAGAAATATCAAATGTAACTATCTTCTACCAGTTAGTAGGTTTCCTTTTGTGTTTGCTGATGTTTTCTTTCACTGCAAAAAGCTCCTTAGTTTGATATAGTCCCAGTAGTTTATTTTTGTTTTAGTTTGCTTGGATGGTGAAATTGAGTCCCCAAAGCCCTCTCTATGGCTGATATCATGGAAACTCTTTCTTATGCTGTCTTCTAAAAACTTCATAGTATCTGATCTTAGGACAAATCTCTAGTCCATTTTGAGTTAATTTTTGTGAATGGTGTTAGAGAGTGATCTTACTTCATTCTTTTGCATGTGGCTTCCAATTTTCCCAAACTCCGTTATATGCTTTCGACTCTTTTGACACAGATTTGACTGTATGTGAGTGGGTCAGTTTCTGGGGATTCAGGTCTAGTCCACTTATCTGTGCCTCTTTTAATAGTTCAATATCATATCATTTTGAGTACTATTGCTTTCTGGTAATATCTTCAATGTCTGGGAGTGTAATCCTTCTAGATTCATTCTTTTTTCTAATAATTGCTTTAGCTATTAGGGTCTTTTGTTGTTGCATACAAATTTTAAGATTTTTTTGTTCTATTTCCTGGAAATAAGCCCATGGGATTTTAATAGGGATTGTGTTATATCTGTATATTGCTTTGGGTAAAATGGTCATTGTAATGATTTTGATTATTCCCAGTCATGAGCCAGAGATATCTTTCCATTTCATTGTGTCTTCCTCTCCTATTTCTTTTAAGAAAGACTTGTAATTTCCATTGTACAGGTCTTTTGCTTTCTTTGTTAGGTATATGTCCAGACATTTTATTCTTTTAACTTCTATTTTAAGTGGTGTGATTTTAGTGATTTCATTTTCTTCTAGCGTGTTGTTTGCGTATAAGAATGCAAAGAATTTTTGTGCATTGATTTTGTAGCCTTCGACTTTACTATATTCAATGATGAGTTATAGAAGTTTTTTTGACAGTGTTGAGGATTTTCAATATATATAATTATGTCTTCTGCAAATAATGAGAGTTTTACTTCCTCTTTTCCATTTTGGATTCCTTTTATTTTTTTTCTTTCCTAAATGATCTGGCTAAGACCTCTAGCACAATGCTAAATGCCAGTGGTGAGTGGGGACAACCTGGTCTTGTTCCTGACCTTAGAGGAAATGATTTCAATATTTTCCCATTGACTATGATGTTGGTGTTGCGTTTTTCATATATGGCTTTTTTTATGTTAAGGTATGTACCTTCTACTCCCATTTTATGGAGGGATTTTTTTTTTTTATCACAATTGGGTGTTGGATCTTGTCAAAAGCTTTCTGTGCATCTATTGATATGATTACGTGATTTTTCTCTTTGCTCGTATTGATATGGCATATGACATTAATAGATTTACGTATGTTGAACCATCTTTGCATCCCTGGAATAAATCCCATTGGTCATGATGGATGGTGGTTTTTAACACATTGTTGGTTAAGGTTTGCTAATATTTTGTTGAGAATTTTTGCATCTATTTTCATTAGAGATATTGGTCTGTAATTTTCTTTCTTGCTGATGTCTCTGTCACTTTTGGTGTCAGTGTAATATTAGACTCATACAGAGTAGTTGGGAGAGTTCTATGTTCAATATTTTGAAGAGCTTGAGAAGAATAGGTGTGAATTCTTCTCTGAAGATTGGTAGAACTCATTAGAGAAGACATCTGGTTCTTAATTTTGGGGAGATCTTTGATTACTTCTTGAATTTCTTTGCTTGTAATTTTTTCTGTTCAAGTTTTCCAGCTCTTCTACATTACATCTTGCAATTATTTTTATATTATTATTATTATATATTTTATATAATTATATTTTTCTATAAATCTGCCCATGTCTTCAAGGGTGTCCATTTTGCTGGTAGAGAGCTGGTCATAGTAGTCCCTCATGATGTTTTGAATTTCTGTGGTATCTGTTGAAACTTCTCTTTCATCTCAGATTCTAGTTATGAGTTTTCCCCCTTTTTCTCTTTGTGAGTTCGACCAATGGTTTGTCAATTTTGTTAATTTTTTAAAGAAATGACTAGGTTTCATTAATCTTCTGATTGTCTTTTTGTGTTCTATTTCTTATAAAATTTTGATTAGTTCCTTTCTTTTGCTTATTTTTAACTTTAATTGTTCTTCTTTCTCTTGTTGCTTTATTTTAATGTTTTTCTAATGAACATAGATGGATAGGTCTAATACGTCTTTTTAAAGTAAGGTTTCTTTATACTTTACAGAGAATCTTTTAGTATTTTTTGAAGAACCAGTTTTGTGGTGATAAATTCCTTCAACTTTTATTTATTGAAAAATGTTTTTATCATTTCTTCAATTCTAAATGATAATCTTGCAGGATATAGCATCCTAGGTTGAAAATTTTCTTTCCATCTTTTGAATATATCATGTCATTCCCTCCTGATCTGTAGAGTTTCACTTGAGAAATCTGCTGTCAGTCTTATGGGGACTCTTTTGTATGTGACTCATTTTTCTCTGGATGCTT
Source organism: Solenodon paradoxus (assembly GCA_004363575.1). Taxonomy (NCBI): domain Eukaryota; kingdom Metazoa; phylum Chordata; class Mammalia; order Eulipotyphla; family Solenodontidae; genus Solenodon; species Solenodon paradoxus. The sequence continues at coordinate 705,780 of RJWH01000287.1, read as the reverse complement.
TTAAGAATTTTTTTTCTTTATCTTGTATTTTTGACATTTTAATGACAATATGTCTTGATGCAGGTATGCTTTTTTTTTTTTTTTTTTAATCAGGGACTCTTTGAACTGCCTTGGTCTGGAGGTTTGACTCATTCTTTAGGTTAGTGGTACTCTCAGCTATTATTTCTTCAAATAGAGTTTCTTCCCCCTTCCCCCTTTCTTCTCCTTCTGGGACCCCTATATTTAGAATGTTGTTCCTTTTGATGTTATTCCATAAGTCTTGGAAGCTGTCTTCATTTCTTTGCATTCTTTTATCTTTTTGCTAATCTGCCTGAGTGCATTGCTCTGCCCCATCTTCCAACTCACCCGTTCTATTGGAGGGTTTATCCATCCTACTTTTGAGTCTCTCTATTGAATTTTTTAGTTCAGCTATTGTGTTTTTATTTCTTTGACGTCTCTTTTGAGTGGCCTCATGTCTTCTTTCTCTTTTTTGTTGTTCTCTTTTTCTTCCCCTATTGTTTTCTTGATTTCCTTGAGGATGTTTATCACTGTTGCCCTAAATTCATCCTCAGATATTTTGCAAATGTCTGTCGCATTCAGATTTTCCCCTGGGCTTTTGTGGTGTCCATCACTTTATGTATATTTCTCTGTGTCTTCACTTTGTTTGGCATTTTTTTTTTTTATCCTTCTGTGGATTAGGTTTTCCTGCAGTGATGGCCTTGTATAGGGTATTGACTTGCTCTGTATAAGCCTGGGTCTTGACTTAGGCCCTGGAATTTATCGAGTTTTCTGAACTCACCACTTTTTGGATTTGGTGACGTTCTTTTGTAGGTCCTCTGCTGCTGTCTGACAGTTCAGTCTATAGAGTTGGAGTTTGTGTGGAATGCAGAGTCTTCCAGCCATTGAAGTTTAGCCTTTGTTTATCTTTTGAAAGCAGGAGGGCTTCCTGAATGCAATGCATTGGATTATGCTTTCTAATCCATTCAGACACTCTCCATCATTTGACTGGTGAGCTCAGTCCATTATTGTTTAGGGTGATTATTGATATATAGCTGCTTAGTATGCTTAGTAACATTTTGTTATTTGTCTTCTGTGTGCTGCTCCAGAAAATGCCTTTATTCTTCTCTTTCTCTTCTTAGATTAGATAGATGCAGCTATGTTTTGATTGGTTTCTCCTTTGGATTTGTTCTTTGCTTTTTCCTTTGGGATGTATTTTAAAGTTACCCTAAAGTTAGCTTTGACAATTCTATGTATACTTCCTATTTGTGTTTGAAAGTGTATTAGTCTTCTACTCATTCGAAATATCCACATTGTTGCTCTCTTCTCTTCCTCCCCACTTTTTATATTTACTATCTTACTTTTTTTCTGTGGGTTTTCTTTTAGCTTGTCCTTTAATATTTTTTGCAAAGCTGATTTTGTGATGATGAATTCCTTTCGTTTATCAGATTTTTTTTTTTTTTCCATTATTCCTTCAGTTTTCTTTCCCTTACGGTCTGTAGAGTTTCAGTTGAGAAATCCTTTCACAATCTTATGGGGGGGCCTCCTCTGTGTTTGAAGTGTGAAATGTTTTTCTCTGGCTGCTTTTAAGATTATTTATCTTATATTTGTGACATTTTGATGACAATGTGTCTAGGCAAATTTCTGTTTGAATTCTTTTTATTAGGAACTCTTAGGGCATCTTGGGTCTGGAGGCTTGTTTCATTCTTTGTGTTGGGGAAGTTCTCTTCTATTATATCTTTAAAATGGTTTCTTCACCCTTTTCTCACTCTTCTTCTGGGATCTCTGTGATGCAAATGTTGTTCCTTTTGATGTTATTCCAAAGGTCTCAAATTCTGTCTTGGTTTCTTTGCATTTTAAAAATCTTTTTACTGGTTTGTTTGATTGAGTTCCTCTGCTCTATCTTCCAGATCACTGATTCTACTGGAAGCTTCATCCATTCTACGATTGATTCCCTCTATTGAGTTCCTTACTTCAGTTATTGTATTCTTCACTTCTTTGCTATCTTGTTTCATTTCTTCTCTTTCTTTTTTGATGTTCTCTTTTACTTCCCATATTGTTTTCTGAATTCCCTTGAATATGTTAATCACTGTTACCTTAAATTCATCTTCAAGCAATTTGCGTATGTCTGCTGTATTCAGATTTTCCCTTGCATTTTTTATTAGATTTATCAATTCAGGTATATTTCTCTGTGCTTTTCCTCTGTTCAGTATTCTGTTTATATTTCTAAGGATTCAGTTTCTCTGCAGTGATGACTTTATATAGCATGATCACCTTGCTGTTAGCCCACAATTGGCAATCAGGAATTGGCTCTGCTTCTGCCTCAGGTTGACACTTGCAGGTAGTGTTGTCCCATGAGGTATAAGCACCATCAGGAAGATTACTTTTGTTCTTTAATCCTGGGGGTAGGATATCCAGTAGATGAGATATATGGTGGCTGGGATATCCAGTGGGTGGATTCTTAGGCTCTGGCTGAGCAATGGTGGCGGGAGAGGTTGGGAGTTTGAATTTCCCTGGCTGCCTAACAGTTATGCTAGTGCCTAACAGTTATGCTATGTTATTCCACCATGCAGGCTCCAGCCCAGTCCGTGGGGTACTGGCTCTCCTACCACCCTATGCCAAGATAGTCTTCCCCACCTCTGTGTCCTAGACCTGCTGGGTGTATTCCTCGCTGCCTCTGCAATGGGTCCTCAGCCCTTTAGTGTCCTTCTTCAGCTCTGCCCCACTACATCGGCAACTATGCCAAGTCCCACATCGATGGATTAGTTGCCTGCCGTAATGAATGCCCTCACCCACCACTTGTCATCAGGATAGCCACTCCATCTCTGGAACCACAGTGCCGTTTGTTCCTTGGTGTTTGTCTCTGGAAAATAGGTGAGTTTCTTGTTGTTCTGTGGGTGGGTGGAAGGAATCTGAATCTCCTTCCTACCAGGTCACCAAATTCCTTCAAATCTCTGACTGCACTTTAGAATCATCTGTGGTAAGTTTGAAAACTTCATGGGCCTGGGATCTGCCTTTGGATATTCTGAAAATCTCTGTATGTGTGTGTTTATGCTGGATTATTGGGATGGGAGGTCATGGGCAGTAGTTTGAGACTGACTAGGCAGCTCTTTAGGGTTCCTGGAGACCCTGATAGTTAGGTGAAGGCTGACCAAATATGTCTAGATTAAGGGAACAAAAGTAAAAGCTTCAATTCATGGTGGAAATGAAGTGAAAGGATACACATGCCTTTGATAAACAATTCAAACCAAATTTTGATGTGCTATGTCTTTAAAAAAGTATCTAAGTGTGTTCTATCTAATGGAAACAATGTGTCACAAGTGTTTTTTAAAATTTTCTGTTGAGTTTAGTAAACAAAGTAAGAAGACATAGGCAGAGCTAATTTTAATAACATTTTACTTAATGAAGTCCTTGTCATCTGGTGTGTATTTCACACCGATGTCTCAGTTTGAACTGATCCTATTTCAACTGTTCATTAGATGACTGACACTGATGGCTCTATACTGGACAGGGTAGGTGATGATTGTTCTGAATCTATTAGTAAGCAATAGGCAGAGCATCAGTGGTGAGGGCACTATAATCTGAGTTAAGAACTGGGGAATTTTCCAATTTCCAATTTTCCATGGGAAATTTTCAATAATTTGGGCTTTAGGAAATCTGTTTTTCAGAATTATGGCTTCAGCAACAAATAGAATTTCTGTGAAAATTGAAGGATAAAAGGGAAAGCTGGTCATTATACAATGAGGCAGAGAGAAAGAAATAATTGGGGAGATAAAGTAACTCGCAGTTGTTGAATGTCAACTGCTCCAGGCACTGCTCACACATTCATTGTTTCATTTTACTTAATCTTTGCATAAACCTTATGAGGAAGATTGAACACATAGTGTATGACCAGTCCTGATATAAATGGTGGGTATCCTCTAGAGGCTTGCAATGTAGTGATTGGGGTTGGGGTTATTATCCCCCTCCATTTACAGATTAGGAAAATTAGTATTTCTTTATTTTTATTTATATATCCTCTGCTCTCTTGACTATAGCAACCTACCTTTGACATCATTTCTCTGATTTAAATTGCTGTTTTACTACTTAGAGGAAAAGTGAGAGAGTGGAATATTATAATCCCCATCCCGAAACTCTGTTTCTTGCCTCTTAATTTATTCACACTTTCTACTTTGACTTAAATCTGGTGAGGTCCCATTTTACCACACTGTCTATGATAGGAATTATTCCTAAAGCCAGTCAGTTATCCAGTTATTGATTATTTTTCAGACCACAAAACCACAAAGAAAATACTCAAATAGATAAAAACTGATTATCTCAACTTCATATTATAAAGATTTATCTTTTCTTCTGAATTTGTTATACCTGAAGTCCAACAGAGTCTTCAGCATTCTCCTCTTTAGAATTGTAGGTGATTAGTATATGATCAAATTCTAACATTAAGGGAAAGACAGATACAAGGTTTAAAGAGGATTTCTGCTAATCTCTAAGTAGTCATTAAACTTTAATTTAAAGATAAAAGAAAAGATGCCTTCACAGAACCTTGAATGTGCAGTTTAGAAGGACATGTTTGCATCTCTCCTAAGGCTTTCTCACGGATCCAAAAATTCTTTCAAAATGTACTTTATGTTCCTGAGTTACCACGCAACCCAACGAATTTTGTTAAATAATACTGGGAAAAAAACAGAGACGAAATAAAAGCGTGTATTTGTTTACCGAAAAGTGAAATTAGTGAAACGAAGAAGAGAAAGTTAAGCTTCTAAAAACATTGGGACTGGGATACCCGGAGAGGAACAACTCAAGATGTTGCATTGGTAAGATCTTTAGCTCCCTTCCTCTCTACAGATATAACAGCATTCCATCTATTTAAGAACTACGACCTTTGAAAAAAATAGAGAATTAAGGGAACTTCATCTCCAATAGCAAAAGGAATAAACTTCAGTCAGGTATGAAAAGCTAAGATACTGTCTAGGGGTGAATGTTGCCCAGTACAATGACAACTGAGTTGGGACAGACCAGTTATACAGAGCTTTTTCCCTGGGCTGAAAGACTTACTACTTCATTGGGGTGCCCCAGACCTAGGAACTATACCTAAGAAGGGAGCATGCACATCCTGCTGTTGAAAATAGAGGGGAATGTTTTTGGAGGAAATAGAATTCTGCATAATAGGAGAGAGATCACAAGGAGTCAGTAAATTATGTGACACAGACCCAACTCAGGTACTGGCAATTGTTGAACCATAAACATTAGCACAGGGAATAAGAAAAAAGGATAACTTACCTGTGAGCAGACACATTGCTGATTGTCCTTTCTAGGATTTCTTTAGTCTTTGTGGCATCACTACTGGCAGATATGATACTGACACCAGATTAAGAGTGCACCATCATGATGCTTGTAGTATCAGATGACTTATCTCACAGGTTCTTCTGAATGCTGAGTAGCATGCACCCAGGGTAGAAACAGGCAGCCAGGTCTGCAGCCCCTGGAACAGGTAACTCAGTGCTTTTTGTACAACCTTGATTTGTGGAGATTTCAGCAGTTCTGTCGGGAAAGATGACTAGAGAGCCTCCAGTGGTCCAAAGAAACAGTTGTCACTACCCTGTCTGGAGCTATACATCTGCCTTCTACCTGCAAACTAAAGCAACTAGAGCTATGACTTCCTGGGCCCTGTGGCTTATTGTATATGATTCTCTGCTGGGACTATAGCCCAGTTAGAAGACTGAGAGGTGTTTGAAGGACAACCTTTGTCATGACCTGCTCCCAAGATCTTCAGGAGGCATCCAACCCCTTCCCATAGGTGGTCTTTGTTGAGAATATAATCTGCCTAAGGTCTGGACCAGCACCTGTCTGGCCTTCCTCCTTGTGCTTGTGACTCTAGGGTGAAAGATGATTGAAGAACAGATTAACATCATATCAATACTATAACTGAGGCAATGGTTATATCCAACATTGCTGGGAAAATTTTGAGGTAACCTCTTTGCATCTCCTGTGCCAACTTCAACTCTGAAGGCTGGGTTCTTTGGTCCTCATCTGGTGCTATCTCTAGAGTTACTATAATTCTGACTGGTGCAGAGGCTTCAACCTAGATAGCAATAGAAAGCCCAGCATGCCAGATCAACACCCTAGGCTTGTACTCTGCAACCTGATACATAACACACATAACCATTGCATCAAGGCAAGGACAGAAATCTATTTAGCTTAACTCATAGAAATAAACAGCATACCAAACAAAATAAAGCTGCAGAGAAACATACAAATGCTAAACCAAAACTCAGAAAAACATTCAAGTACAAGTGAATACCTGAAGATTTCACATGAGCAATCTTAATGATGTTCACTGAAATCAGGAGAACAATGGAGGAATAAAATAAGAACTATAGCAAAGAGAAAATGTGAAGATGTTCCAGATTTCATAGAGCTAAAATCATGGGGGTGATTGTTCTTTGATCTTGCAGTTACTTTTAAAGATTTTGAACAACATATATATACATATATATGTATATATATATGCACACACACACTAACACACGCATATATATATATACACATTATATATATAAATTTTCATTTGTGTGATTATATACCTATGAATTTCCAGAGTATTACTACATCTAGTTTTAAATCACTCTCAGCCAATCATTCATTTAATAAATATTTATAAATATTTAAGTAGTGCATGTTCCTGTGCTAGCACCCTGGGCAAGTCATTGGTTCATTGGTGAATGGAAGAGAACCGTGCCAGAATTACAAGATTGTTCTGGAGTTTCAAAATAACATATAAATGATATATCGCAGTATGTGGAATGATCAAAGGGAGTTTTAAATTTTTTAATAAAGATTTAAAATCTATATGGGCAGAGTAGCCATATATACAAAATATAAAAATATAATTTATGCTAAGTGTAAAATAAGAGGTATTTCTAAGACTTCAGAGGGTAGAGGAAACTGAAGTTTGACTGCGTTGATACATATCTCCTGTGCTGTATGTAAGGTATGTGGGGATGGAGTCCCATTCTGGCTTGCTTGTCATGACATCCTCACTATCCAGCACAGGGTCTGGTTCATAGTAGATGTTTCATGAATAAATTGGGACACAAATTGTGAGAACCCATACCTCCTCTCTATTAGTTCTCTGGGAATGCAATGGGGGCAAAGTGAAGATGGAAACCTAGACAGGCTTCCCACAGGGAATAACTCTTTAAAGAACAGGTAAAACTTAAAGAGGCAGAATGGCTCTTGAACCAAGATACAGATGTTAAAATTTGAAGGTGATATGGAGAAAACCCATTTGAACAGATTAGGCTGATGTTAATATTTATGAGGTGATAACACATGTGAGTAGTTCAATAAATTTCAGAGAGACCTGAGTGCTTGTCTCACTTTGCTAGTTCGGGTGCAGTGGGTAACAGGCCATGCAAAGACAAGGCTGTTCACTCTCACTATTGCTCTTCAAAACTGCACTAATCAATACAATCCCCTCAAACTCTAGAAGTCTTTAAACAAGCAAGAAAAATCTCCCCCAGAGGGTTGCCCTGCCCTCATTTACATTGCAAAACAATTACTGAAGTTTATAAGCAGAGATGCAGAGCTGCTGCCTGTTTTGCATGGCCTGATGCCAGGAATCTTCAGGCCCAGCTGGGGAGCCCTAATCAGAACAGATCGCCTTTAAACGCACAATCAAAACCAGGTCAAATGTGTCCCACAACAGACTGAGATATATGAAGCCAAATATGATAAATCATGGTGAATGGTTGGCTGTGAAAGACATTGGCTCTTCATGCTTATCCACAGTCCTTCAGGGAGAGGTTTGCTTGTTGATTGCTGGGTGCATTTTAAAAGCAGAATTCTGTCACTCCTACAAATATGGCCAATAACTCTTCTACATATGCCAAACATTTTCCAGCTGCAAAACGTCCCCTTTAAAGTAAGCATTTGGTATTGTCTGGATTGTTTACAATTAGGTCAATCCAACTTTTGTGATATTAACTGGAAGTAACTCAGTTATCTGCTTTACTCCTTTAATTTAGTTTTTTTCTATTTCCTCTTATTTCCCTGCTGTCATTTGATATCCTGTGCTTTCTCCTAGGTGGCATGTGTTTTCAAATTCTCTTGTTCTATATCTCTTTTTCTTTTTCTTTTAAAATGAACTTCATTGGATATTATAATTGCTTATAGTAGCTCTTTATGTGAGAGTTTCAACACGTGATTCACATTCAGATCACTATGAATTTCTACTATATCCAGAGCATGATTGGATTTTTATGTTAAACTAAATACAAGGAGCATAATATGTTTAAAATATGACATACTATATTTTCAGTGACTACTGTTGAAAACAGTGATTTTATTTTAATAAGGTAATAAATTGATAACCAATAAATTGGGATATATACACTCGTAAACCTGGCATCTACCTTTCTTAACATCTGGAAGACTCTGGCAGGCTTGCTTTTGGATCATTAGAAGTATTTAAATATATAATAAAGCTATGGTCTGTCTATACTTCTCTCTCTCCTCCCCAAGCTAATAAACTGATGTTTTGGACAGCTGCTGTTCTTTTGGTAGTAGGATTAAAAAATTACGTAATATTTTGAATGCAGAGATAAAGAGGATGATTTGTAATAAAAAGAAAGATTTAATAACAGAAACAAATATCAAAGATCAGAAAAGGGACCTCAAAATATTTAAGATACGAGACATTCATATCATATGAGACTACCATGAATTGCTTTATGCCAATAAAATGAACAACATCAGGGACATCGGTAGATTCTTAGAAAAATACAGTCTACCAAGACTAAACCTAGAAGAACTGGAAAACCTGAACAGAACAATCTCAAGCAAGGAAATTGAAGAGGTAGTAAAAGTCTCCCTAAAAAGAAAATTCCAGGGAAAAATGGTTTTTCTAATGAGTTTTACCAATCAGAGAAGAACTAACACCTATTATCAAAGTTTTCCACAATATCAAAGAACAGGAAAAACTTCCGACACTTTCTATGAGGCTAACATCACACTGATACCGAAAGTTGAGACCAAGAAAGAAAATTACAGCCCAACATTTCTAAAGATGCTGATGCAAAAATTCTCAACAAATATTAGCAAACTAAATCCAACAATGCATCAAAAGCCTCATCCATCGTGACCAAAAGGGATTTATCCCAGGGATGCAAAGATAGTTCACATAGGTAAATTTATTAATGTAATATATCACATCAACAAGAGCAAAGAGAAAAAAACTACATGATCATATAATAGACAAACAGAAAGCTCTTGAAAAGATCTAACCGCCATTTATGATAACAACCCTGCTTAAAATGGAGCTAAAAGGTGCATACCTCAACATACTAAAAACCATATATGTTAAACCCAAAACCAACACTGCAGTCAATGGTGAAAGATTGAAAGCATTTCCTTTAAGGTAAGGAACAAGACAAGGCTGTTTACTCTCACTATTGCTATTTAGTATCATATCGAAGGTGTTAACTGGAGCTATTAGACAAGAAAAGGAAATAAATGGAATCCAAATTGGAAAGGAGGAAGTAAAGCTATAATTATTTGCAGATGACAAGATTATGTATGGAAAACCCTAAAATCTCTGTGAAAAATGAATAAAACTAATCAATTGATAACAATGAAGCTGCAGACTACAACATCAATGCACAAAAATCCATTGTATTTTTGTACACAAACAACATGAGAGAAGAAAAAGACATCAAGAAAACCACACCGTTTAAAATAGAAGTAAAAGGAATCAAATTTATTGGAATATACTTAACAAAGGATATGAAGGATTGGTAAAATGAAAATTGAAAGTCCTTCTTAAAATAAATAGAGGGAAATACAAAGAGATGGAAAGACATCTCCTACTCATGGTTGGGAAGAATCAACATTGTTAAAATGATCATCTTACCTAGAGCAATATACAGATTTAATGCAGTCCCCATTAAAATCCCACTGACTTATTTCAAGTAAATGAACAAAAAATAGTGAAATATTTATGAAAAACCCAAAATAGACAAAATGATTATGAGCAAAAAGAATGAACCTGGAGGGATCACACTCACATTGAGCTATACCACAAAGCAATAGTGATTAAAATGGCATGGTACTGGAATATAACAGAGGCACAAATCAGTGGAATAGAACTGAATCACAAGAAATGGACTCACTCACATACAGTCAATTAGTCTACAACAAAGAAGCTAAAAGCATACAATGGATACAGGAAAGTTTCTTCAACAAATCGTATTGGCATAACTGAAACTCTCTAACACCAGTCACAAAAAATGACTCAACATTGGCTGGAGACTTGGACATAAGATGAGAGATCATAAAATTCTTGGTAGACAACATTGGAAGGACATTTCATGACATCAACCTTAGAGAGGTCTTTGAGGCTCAACTTCAACACAAAGGAAACAAAAAGAAAAATAAACAACTGAGACTATGTCAAACAAAAACTTTTATTCACAGTGAAAGAAAACATCATTAAAACAAAAAGAACTACTAACTGGGAAAATATATTTGCATTCCATATTTCTGACAAGGGGAATAACCAAACTATACAAAGAACTCAAAAAACTCAATAACAGAAAACAGGCAATCCAATCAAAAAATAGGAGAAGGAATTGGAGAGATATTTTTCCAAAGAGGATATGCAGATGGCAACAGGTGCATGAAAAGATGTTCCTACTAACTGGCTATAAGGGAAATCAAATCGAAACAGCAATGAGCTGAGCTTACATCTAAGAGAGACATGCCTACCCATGTTTATAGCAGCCCTATTCACTGGAAACTACCTAAGTCCCCAGTGTCAGATGAATGGATAAAGGAGATGTGATTATAGCTATATACTTATATATGTATATTCCATATATAATATACATATATATCATGTATATGTATATATTACACAGCACTTAGAAGAGATGAAATCCTGTCATTTGAATCAATATGAATGGATCTAGAGGGTATTTTTATAAGTGAAATAAGTCAAAGCAAGGGATAGATAAAAGATGTTCTCACTCAAAGGTGGAATGTGAATAGACAAAACAAAATGAACCCTTGGACACTTGCAATAGAACTGAGCTTGCCAATAGGGAATGGGATGGGGCAGTGGGGAGGGAGAGTCCACTGAACAATGATGAAGAACATATGATGATTTGATGGATGAAAGGCCATGTTGCTATGTATCTGAGGAATGGGAAAACTGCACATATGGGGAACTTACATGTATGAGTTTATTTTAATTGGTAAAAAGAGTAACTGCAATAAGATACTAAAACATTTAAAAAAAACAAACATTTAAGATATTTGGTTATTTTTAACATGAGTATATTATTGTTCATAGTTATTCTTTATATTTGTTGATAGTTCTTAGAGGTGATATTTATTTTTTCCTACACACACATATGTAGATTTTTTTCATCTTCTTTATGTAATGTGATATTCAATAATTAGATAGAACCTATATTAGATAAGTAAATAGATCTAGAAAGCTTCCTAGAGTTAGCAATTCACCTTAGCATTATTTCTTACCTCTGATGCTGGGGATGTGGAGTCGATACTAAAGCTAAGACCAGTCATGGTTAGATGACCTGGGGCAAGTCATCTGAATTTCTTCAACTATAGATTCATCAAGTTAAATCACCTAGAACTGGTCTAATCTATAGACATTATGTGGCCAGTGAACACTTGAAATGGGACTAGTCTGAACTGAGATGTGCTGTAAATATAAAATGCAAATAGATTTCTAAGACTTGGCACAAAGATATTTAGATATTCTACTGGTAATTGTTTTTATGTTATTGATATGTTGAATAATAATATTTTGGGCATGTTGGATTCAATAATTTTTTAAAAAATAATTTCACTTGCTTCTTTTTAATACAGCTACCAGAAAATTTAATATTATATAAGTGAGTCATATATTTTTGTTGGACAATGTTAATCTGCAGGATGTGACATTTAAACGAAAGATCTCTAAAATTTTTCTAACTCAACCTATCAATCAAGGAGAACATGTAAACAACTTATCAAGATTTAGGATGAGGATAGAACATATTATTTTGGAGATTAGTAAAATGACATTTCATGGATTAAGTTTTGGTGAATATGAATGATATACTTTGCATAGGTTTTGAAATTACCTGAGGAAAATGTCTGAGAAAATTTAAGGAAAATGATGGGAGAAAATGTAAGGGAAAAATGTGAATCGTGAGACCTCATATCTGATAAGGTAGATGCTCTCTATTCTGACTTCTATTTAAATCATTCACTTGCTCAATTGAAAAACTCCAATTTTTCTGCAAGACATATTTTTATTTGGTGGGGACTGAGGCCCACAGGGCACCACTTCTTTCATGGCTAAGTAGGTGTCTCCGAAGTGAAGTTATGGACCCATCAGTGGAGTCATATACTCACCAGAGTTTACTTGTGTTTCTCCTAAACCTGTTTATGCCAGTTCTATTTGTTATTGTAATTATATCACGTAATAAAATACCAAGTAACTGATGATATGAATGTGAAAACAGAGTTCTTATGATGAAAAAGAAAAGTTTAATTCTTTGGAGTCAATAAAGCCAAGTTGTGAGAATATGGTTGTCAAGGTATAACTAAAAGTTTTGGAGAGACTGTAAAGAATCTGCTCAATTTGCTTCACAGTGTTATGAAGATGTATGAAAAACCTGGAAATGATACATGATGCATTATGAGGTAGTTTATGTGTGAAAAATAAAAAACTGTAACCTCTGTTTGTCTTCATCTCAAAAGGTTATGCCTCTATTTACTTTTAACCATAGTAAAACAAATGCTTACGACATATCTGTGTTACATTATACGATTCCTTGTTATGACCACTTTTAGCAAGTGACTAAGTACTGTTCTTAATCATGATGAATAAGACATCTTCTAATGTCATTGAGTTATATTTCTTCCTCTCAGTTCTGTTTTTATAAGTAATCACTTCCCCCTTCCAAATCTAATATTTTACCAGGCAAGAATCTGAGATGGTTTTCCACAGTCCTGTCATGTTGCAAACTAAATTTTTAATTCTGGAGGATGGTCTCTCTCTTGTGCATGAGCCAGCCTCAGACTAACCCTTTTGCTTTATTCCGTCTTTAGCATCTCCGTGTTCCAGTGAAACAGAATTCATAAATACATATGTCCTGCAGTTTCTTATTTTGCTCGTAGTTTCATTCTCCCTTTGATTAGACCATTCTTACCCCTTCTTTAACAATCAGTGTTCTACCACTTATCAACTGTACAGTTTTGACTACATGACCTATCCTATCTGGTAGGGTCGTTAAGGGAAAAATGAATGATGTTTGTCCTCCCAGTACAGAGCCTGATATATAGAGTTAAAGTGCATCAGGTATTTGAGTCAGGAAATAACCACGATCTCTTTTGGTTTTATTCATTTTATTCAATTTTTTGGTTTTATTCATATGTAACTTAACTTTCTTACTTGATAGATTCATTAGACACTTGCAGAAATACTTTTCGCCTATTTTACCTTTGTAGATCTAATGGCAATATTCCTCTCATTATCTCTGGTGAAGCATGAGATTTATTTTCCTCTAAGCCATTATGAGTGGGCCCTTTTATCCAGTAAATTAAATAAATTAATAGAAAAATGAAATAAAAATAGATAAAATGTGAGTCCCTATTTATTATTATTTTATTTAATAGGCAAAATTATATGCAATAATATAATTAGAAAAACATAGAAAACGAAAGCACATTATTCTTTCAAAGTGTGCATGTAAGATGATTACTATGAAGAATAGCTATTGTACTCTTATCTTTTGGCCATTCTATAATATTAAACAAAGGGTTATGAATAAAATACTGAATGCATATATTAAAATCCCATTTATTCATTTTGAATGGACACCTTGTATATTAATATTTAAAGCTTGTACTATGATGGATAATCTTACTCGTTGTTTAATCTCGATTGGATTGCTAGCAATGCTACATTCAGGGACTAATGTGCAAAAGATTATTGATAGCAATGGAGAATGAGATGTTAAGGCACACTTTTCCCTTTAATTTCATACTGCACTGAATTTATATTTAATTCGTGTATAAGGGCAGATTTGCTGTTGCTTGCTTCTTGACATAGCTTAGAACACGCATTCAGAATCAGTCTCTGGATTCCTACACTGTTTACTAAATATCATGCACTGGGCAAGTTGCTTAAAATATCTGTCTTATTTTCCTTGTGAATAGAATGGGACTGAAAACCTTCATAAGGTTGCTGTGAAGCTTAAGTAAATATACATACAAGGGGTTTGTAAGTGCTCCCATTGTTATTACAAAAACCTGTCTTTGACACTATCAAAGAAAAGGGAGGTGAAGATGAGAAGCTGTTTATTAAGGAAACACCACCAGGGCAGTGAGACAAAAGAGAAAGCTCAAAGTGTCCTTCCTCAACCCTTCCTGTGTACTTGCTGACCACGGAGGACTCTGCTGAGGACAAGTGTTCCTCGGTAACTGTCCCTAGGAGTGATTGGATCCTGCAGACACAGATCAAGGTGATGCTGTCTCCAGTACCTAGACCATCTGCAGATGCCTTCCTGCTTTCACCTTTCTATACCAAGAAGCCTTCCCATTTTACTTCGGCTTGCCCAGGATATCGTAAAATATGAATTGCTCTCGACTTAATCTTAACCAGAGTTATCAAGACTTTTTCTCTTCTGCTTAGATCACCTCTGAGATCTTGGACAATTGGAGACACTCTGGAGGCCTGCCAAGTCTTGGTGAACTTTTCAATTATCTTCCAACCTGGGTGATGCCCCTCAAATCTACCAGCTCTTCTGGGCTCTGTGTCTCCTGGGCTCCTCCATAGAGAGTTCTAGCAATGAGTTGAGCCTGAATTCTCCAGCATGATTCCTTCTTCCATTCCATTAAAGATGTTTCCTCAGACTTTGATCTCCTGGCTGGTGAATCATCCAGATAAATGCTAGGTTCTTCCGGATTTTCCATGTTTCCTGGGTAAGAAAACTGTTTCTTCCTGAACGCTGCTAAATTTTGGAAACTTCCAGCCAACAGGTGAGACTAGTATTTAGTGGGTGGGTGAATGCTACATATATATATATCTGGGACTACTCAGGCAGACTGTGGATTATCACTCATGGATTTGTGATAAAGTCTGTGGGTAGAGTTTTCTGTGAGTGTGGATGGTCAGGCAGTGTTATATCTGAGGTTTCTCCCACTTGGAAAGCAAATTACAGTTCCTCAAGGCCCAAGTGGCCCAGTCTTGACTAATGTTTCTTGCCCAGTTGCTTTTGATGTTACCTCTGGCCTCTGTCAGCTGTTTAACATCCATCTACTGCATGATTATGTTCTGTTTACCTTGAGTTGTATTTATAGACCATGGGACTATTGATTAATTCAGTCCCAAATCTGACTGATTTCATGAAAACATTTGTCAGCTGAGTTCATCTCATTCTTTCAGATTTCTATTTAGTACGGTACTCCTCATTCATACGATTCTTTACAATTTGAAAATATAGAGTACATATTTGAATCATATATGTACATATACAACTATTCATAAAGAATCTACTGTGATATCTTAGAGATTAGGAAGCTGAAACTGAATGGCTGTGATTTAACCAAATCCTTAGAGATGGTTCATGGCAAGCTCAGGACAAAATTTGTATTTCTTAATAATAAGTAATATGTATTGAGCAGAGGAAACTGACTCCATTTATTTTAGTTTCATAACCTTGTTCTTAATATTAGACTTGTGTTTAGTATGGAGAACATTGTGGCTTAAAATACATGGGTAATTTGTCCAAATCTGAAGAGTGAGTAGTGTGGAGCCAGACTCCATATTACCTAACTCTGCTGCCTCAGTTATCTCCTGACACATAGTGCTGCATGATAAGCCTCCTTCCATCCCCACCAGTGCTCTATAAAGGAATCAGAGAAGGACTTAGCGGTGCTTTTTTACAAATGAGAAAATTGAGTTTCAGTAAAGATGGTCATCAGAGAAGGAAACCAAAGTCACTCCCAGGTCTCCTGGTAATAAACTCCAGAACCCTTTTTATTATAAGGAAGAGGAATGATAGTCAGCCCTCAAGCAGGACAAGAGTACTGCTGGTCAGACAATTTTCTGATGTCTGTGGGGCCTGTGTCCTACCAGGAATAAAATATCTTTAATATCACTCCTAGCAACAAAGCAGTGAGCAGGAAGCATTTAGGCTTCAGATTACTTTTCCCTAACTGACCAATAAAGAATATTCAAATTAATTTATGTTCTTTTTACTCTTTTTCAAATGATGCTAGTGAAATTTCCAGTGTGTAAGAAGCATATATATTTATATATATATTTATGTGCTATTTCAATATTATTGTTTTCACTCTAAATGTCTATTGGCCAGTACATAGGAGATTTGGAGACATTATTTGTCTATTGGGTTTGATTTGGCTTACATATCCAGTTCAGATTCTGTATCAGGGGCTTAAGTATTTGTCAGTTTTAACTCAACTCAGCAGAATCAAAACGTTTTTCCTGTGGAATAGTAGCTCTATGCTGCCATCTACTGGAATTGTATAGAAGTTGCTTTCCTTGCGGCAAAAGGTAATTGAGCAGACAGCTAGAAAACAGAAGAAAAAACAAAATAAAGCATAACAGATGTGTGTACACAGGAGAAATAAGAGAAGATTATTTCAAAACCAAAATGACCATAAATAAAAGTAATGAAGTTATGTTAGAATTTCATTTTCTTTTCAACATTTGCTATATTTGCTGTTATAAGTTTTGAATTGAAATCAAATACCTGCTGTAGCACTGAATCAGACTGAAGTTGAGCATTATCTCCTGCAGAAGTGCAATTTTCTTCTTGGCTAAAACCAATTTAGAAATAAGAAAGGCTATAGGGAAAATTTCTCTCGAGACTCAGCATACAAAGATCATAGTAAAAAGGAATAAAATGGTGTTTGTAATCCCTAAGAATGACTCCAAAAAATTGTACTTGCCATTGTGATTTTGCTGGATGCTTTATCGCCTGAACCTACAGACTTTTCAGAAAAGGGACCTAATTCTTTCCAAGTCCATAACACGGAGAATATCAAGCATTTTGGGGTCCATTATGTTCTGGGGTTCAAACTGCAGATAAGGAAACTAAGGTAGCTAGGATTTTAATTTTTCAATATTTCTTTTTAAGTGGAATCAAATAATAAAAAGTTAATATGAGAAAATATATTTCTATTCCCTATTTATGAACTGTAAACTTCAATATTGTAATAACTGTCGTTGTTACCAAACTCAGTAAAATGCAATCAAATCCTAGTAAGAAGATTGTAAAATTCTTATGGAAGAACATAGTGGCAAAAATGGCTAAAATTTTCCAAAAATAAAAAGCTGTAAATAACCCTTCTCAAGAGAAGGACTTGCTATACAGCTATAACATTAAAATAATAGGTATTGGTCATAAGATAAATACATTAAAATAAAGGGAAAGAGGAACAGATTAGAAAGTCCAGAAACTTAATAAATGACAGAGAAAACATTTTAAGTCAAGGAAAAGGAATGATATTTTCAATAAATGATGCTGTAGAATTAGGTAACTGTATTGTCAAAAATTAAAAGAATCTGCCTTATTCACACCTAACAATTAAATGTGGGGTAAATGTGAGAAGCAGGCCCTCCAATTTTATTTAAAATATACAGAATTACTTTACAAACCTAAGAGTAAGCAGCATTATCCTGCACAAGGTTTAAAATATACACAATTTGAAGGAAAATGTAGTCCATTTAGACAATGTTAATATTAAAACTCTACACAAGAAAAAAGAGTATAACCAAAATAATAACACCAGAAACAAATTTGCAGTACATGGGCAGAGAGCTCACCTCTGCGACAGAATTCCCCTAAATCAGTAAGAAAAAGACAAAACTATGAGTGAAGAATATGAACAGGTATATTCAGCAAGGAAAGCTCAAATGACCAGCAAATATTAGAAAATAAACTCAGCTTCACAAACATCAGAGAGGACAATTAGGTCAGCCTAAAATCTCTGGAATTATTTTTCTAATAAAATATGCTTTTTAGATATTAAATTTGACAGTGGAAAATGATACTGTCATCTGTATCTTATATTCTTGCAATTTGTGTTAAAAAAATAACTGAAGAGAAGAGAGATTTTGCTTTAAAAATAATTGTGAAAGTTATTTCTTCTGCTTGGTTTTAGGTTAAACAACAGTTACCCAAGTAAACTCTTACTGTCTGCAAAGGATGGACCCCATGTCATACTTTGTCTGTTATTCACTGCTTTTAGAGCATTGAATAAAGCTGTCTGTGATTAAAATATTATTTGTATAATATCCTGTCTCTTTAGCATATTTGTTCTTCACAATGGGTGGAGAATATTCAATAATTGTCTACTTTAATTATTAAATAATTGCGGTATATGTCCTGGGTTATCACTAATATCAATCACTCTTAAATTCCTCATCTATATCTATTGACAATTCAAGTGTCTGCATAAAATCCCCATCCTCGAGTTCAGTTATGGTCAGTATACTCCTAAAAGATGGGAAGTTGACTCTTAAATTCAAAGAATTACAATAATAAAGGTTGAACTATTAAGCCTTTCAGATAACCGAAGTCCAATAAATCAAAACATTCCATTTTCCAGGTAATTTTGTTTCCAAGAATGTTAAGCAGATACTCTTTTCCATGCTCAGTAAGACACTGTCTCAGTCTCAGGTGACAAGTCATTGTCTAGTTGCTGTCAGCTTCCAGCAACAACTACCTGTATCTCACTTCTCTATGGTGCCACTTTAACCTGGATCCAGAAAGAGATGTCATTTGAAGCAGCATTCAGAGAGCTCCTGAAAATTCACAATGCACCAAGAAACACAAATTCATGTGGTAAAAACAGTACAGTTAATTGTCCTAATTAGAGTCAGAGTAATAAGCTGCTGAAAGTTTTATTCTTATGGAAGTTTTGTGTCTTACAAGTCAGGGCAGTGAACCCCACCTCCCGCCCCATAGGGAATATGCCAGGGTCTCTGTTTTATGGCTGCTAACAAGACTGAATCTATGTATCACTTCTCATTTAGCTTCTGAGTGCACTGTCACTGGAGAAAGGAAGGACATTGATTGCTGCAGAGCACTGTTTGCTTCTACTTCTGAATAGCATGGTGTGGACATCTGAAACCTTGTGCACAGTGAGGCCCAGAAATCTTTCTCATTCTGATATTTGTCTTTCTACTTGATTTTTAGTTACTTATTCAATTGAGTTTGTTGTGTTGTTTTTTTTTCTCTCACAGAAAAAATGAAATGAAGTTGTTCTCTAAATAAACTTTGCTACTTGCACAGCTATCACATTTTGACCCTTGAATTCCCATACAGGTCACACTCTTGATTCTGTTGATGTGGTGCTATCTTCTCAGTTTCCAAAGTTTGAAGGATACCAGAGAGTTTTACCACTTTAAAGTTCAAAGTCAAGAGGAAGTTAGACTGTAGATTTATGAATTTGTGCTGAAGACATTACCTGAGTGACGAAAATTAGAAATGAGGCAGGTAGAGTAGAATAGAATTATACAGCATTCAAAAAGCTATCAGCTATCAAAATGAGATGATAGCTTTTTGATTTTGATTTGTCTAGTGTTTTTTAAAGTTAAATTAATTTTGTGAATGAATTCTGTGAATATTATATCATAACATGCAAGTTAAAGGCATGCATCATAGTAAACCTAAATCTATCAATAATGCATCAAGTTCACCACCATTTCAATTCTTCCTTCACTATACAATTGATGCCCCTATTCAACTTGCCCTTCCACCCTCCCCCTTCACTTCCTGAAACCACCAATTTGCTTTTATTTACAAAAAGTCTAATTTTGTTTGTTTAGTTTGTTTTCTTTATTTCTCTATGTACCATAGATGTTTGACAGGATACAATGTCTGTCTTTCTCCTGACTCATCTCGTTAAGCATAATGTTCTCTAAGTCCATCCATGTTGCTGCAAATGGCAGAGCTTATCTTTTTGATAGCTTAATGGTATTCCATTGCGCATCTCATCTTCTTTATCTACTTATCTGCTGTTGGGCACCTAAGTTGTTCCATCCTTTGACTGTTATAAATTACTGCAAAGTACATGGGGGTACATGTCTTGTTCTATATTTTTGAGGAAGGAAATAATCCCGTTTGTACTGAATGTTACAAGGTGACTGTCTATTAAGCCTCAATCCACTGATAATTACTTCTCTAATATAACCTAGATGCCTGGGCTTTGGTCTCAGATTGCTGTCTTCTCTTTCCATAATACAGCAAAAGCTCGAAGTTCTCTCATTAGGACTTCCATTTTTATCTTTTTTCCTTAACTTTATCCTGTCCTGTGATAGTTATTTTATGTTTCAACTTGAATGGGACATTGGGTGTTCAGAATATGGTGAATCATTAGTCTGGGTATGTCTGTGAGGGTGTTTCTGGAAGAGATTGACATTTGCATTGATTGAGTAAAACAGATTGTACATTCTAATATAGTTAGACTACATATGATCGGTTGGAATTCTGACTAGAATAGATTAAAAGGGAGAGTAAGGAAAAATTTGCTTTCTCTCTTTATTTTTGAGCTGCAACTTTGACCTTTTGCATTTAAACTGGAACGTGCACAATTGGCACCAACTCTCCAGTCTTTGGGTTTGGAAAGGAACAATACACTGGTTTTGTTGGATCTCCAGCTTACAGATATAAAATCATGGGACTTATGCTGATAGTCACATGAAATGATTCCTTATAATCTCTCTCCTTCACCCTCCTTCCATATATATATATATATATATATATGTATATATATAAAATAGAATTATTTTATACTATAAATATAAATAGTTCATAATGTTAATTTGTAGAAGTATTATACAAATAGAAATATATGTTATATTTCTCTGGAGAACCCTAATACATGTCCCTAGTCAAGTAGTTGCTGACCAGTAGAGACCCAAAGGTAGTTATCAAAAGAGACCCAGATCACTCACCCAGTGTAGATAATGGGAACATTATAAGCATTGCTGGCAATTCTTTTCCTTGAATATTATCATACTGATAAATTCTACTATTATCTAAGTCTGATCTGTTCAAGACTAACAAATATCTGGTGCAGAACACAAGGAAAGCATCTAGATGAAGAGAAATTAGATAGGAGGCACTTTGGTCTAGAAAGGGCAGCTTCCTTGAAGTGAGCTAAAAGCGTATCCCTCATTAGGTAAAGGAAAAATCCACCTGAAATTGTTGATTCAGAATTAGTTACAGTCATAGATATTTTAACAGATCACTTGCAAGAAAAAAATCTTAATGCCAAAGCAAACATTTTTTTTTAAAGAAAAAATTCAGTCAGGAATGTAGGTGAGTAGGCAGGCAGGCAGTAGGAAGAAAAGAGGAGGAAGAAGCACCTTATTTATTAGCTGAGCATATATGCCAGGAGCAGAATGTGGGAAATTCTGGGCCAAACTTTTAAAAGTAAAATGGCCACCTAACTCTTGTCTTTTCCCCTTTTTCCTACCAATAGGTTGGGATTGGAACAGTCATCTTGTATTATTAAACAAAGGTATATTAGAAAAAAGTGCATGTACTTTTACATTAAAGTTATATGTATAGCAATACAAGAGAAGGTATTTGCACTCCTGATGATGTCTGGGGGGGTCACCATATCAGTCCTGGACCAACTACCTGAATTTTTACATGACTAAGAAATAAAATAACTTCGAGTTTCTCTGCTATCTGTGCTAGTACATATCTTAACCAACATATACGGAGAATATTTTGTTAGAATATCTTATCTTATTGGAAATAGATACCAGGATCTAGGAAAACAGAATTATATAAAGATTGAAAGTATGAGAATGACATATTCTATGTCTCCTCCATCACTTGCTTGACCTATAGACATGAGTAAAGTACTGAATTTCTCTGTGCCTCAATTTGTCTTATCTGTGAAATGGAAATATTTGTAGTGTCTACTCCACAGGGTTTGTATTTAAATCAAATGAGATAGTATGAGAAAACTATTCCACACGTAGTAATTGACCCAATCAATCGTCTAAATGATGTGTGCATTGTTACTAATTTTAAACTCTTTTTCTTTGCTTTTAATAAGTCCTCTCCAAGAGAGTTTTTTATTCCTATCTTTTAAAAAAAATAATTTTATTGATGGAATATTGTAACATAACATTATTCAGGTTTATGGCATGTGTCATTATAAATCAACACCTGTGTATAATACATTAAGATTACTATTAATAGTCCATCAATTCCTTTTGTAATGGTTATCAAACATACCTTGTTTCAATAAAAATATTTTATTTTCTCTTTTGTTTACAGTGTTATATTCATTTTCAAATATTGAAATTCAATCTCAGTCTATATTTCATACCACATCTACCACTATAGTCCATGTCCTTTGCTACCACATTTTTGCCTTTTTCCTTCTCTCTCTGTCACACCCTCTTAGTAGCCAATGTCTTATCTACTGTAAATTTTATTGGAATTGTCTATTCATTTGCTTCAATTCATTACATCCCAAATATAAGTGAAACCATTTTTTTCTTTTTTTTCTTTCTGGTTTATTTTACTTAACGTGATTCCCTCCCATTTCATCCAGATTATTGCAAAGGGAACAATTAAAATTTTTTTTAAGAGGTTAGAGAATTCCAGTGAGTATATAAAACACAGCTTTTTTATCCAGTCATCTCTTCGTGGGCATTTTGGTTATTTCCATGTCTTGGCTATGTGTACTGTGCTACTATGAACATCAGAGGTGCAGATTTATTTTTCTGATTAAGGATTTTGAATTCACTGGGTATATGCCCAGTAGCGGGATTGCTGGACCGAATGCTGGATCCATTTTTATTCTTTTGAGGAATCTCCATAATGTTTTCGAGTGAAGTCGCACCAATTTATACTCCCACCAACAGTGTAGGAGGATTTCTATAATTGGCTCTTTAAGTAAACTGCTGTCCTCTAGCTAATCTCCCTTTTAAATGAAGAAATTAACTTTCCAATATTTAAATTAATCACCTGTTAGTTTGGATAGTAAGAAACAACTAAGCTTTAGAATCCTCTGCAAAGGTGAGGATACAGCAATGAACTAGGCGGTTTTTGGAAAGTGAATCAATGAGATATTGTGATTAACAACTTTATTAAAAATATAACAATAATGAAACTAATAATAAATGAAACTGAGGGTTTTTATGTGCCAGACTTTGTACTGTCTTTAAACTATGTTTTCTCCTCCAAACAGCACTGAAACTACATAGCATTGACATTATCATACTCATTTAAGGATGAGAGAAACGGAAGTCAATTTATATTAGTTTAGTTATATTGCTTTATAACCCATAATCATTAGTGATTAGATGAGGAATTAAAATTCAGTTATTATTATT
Source organism: Solenodon paradoxus (assembly GCA_004363575.1). NCBI lineage: Eukaryota > Metazoa > Chordata > Mammalia > Eulipotyphla > Solenodontidae > Solenodon > Solenodon paradoxus. The sequence continues at coordinate 682,397 of RJWH01000287.1, read as the reverse complement.
ATTAACTCCAAGGTCTATTTATTTTCTATTATTTTACCCTGCCTCCATGACCTCTTTTTGCTTAAGGAAACATTCAGTTTATATTCATGGTTTCCATTTACTGTATTTGGGTAGATATACCAGTTTCTCAGCTTCATATTCATTAGAGAACTAGAGGTGATTTGGGACTTGTTATTTTACCTTATTTATTAAGTCTACCTAGTTCTATATCACAAGAATTGAAGTGCTTTCACTTGGAATTCATAAAGGGAGTCTTCTCTCTCTTAAATCTAGCAGATGGAAAGTTGAAAGTTGTTTTTCTTTTGTTTATTTTCAGGATATTGTAGCATATATTGAGGTAGATGGTGTCCAAGTAGTGAATAGAAACATAACGAAAGTGATAAACTTCTTCTAAACTCTGCGTCATAGTTTCTCCACCTGAAAAAGTCAATTTGGTTGAGATAGATCATAATAGTTAGATGGTTACATCACCTGTCATTCTAGTTAGAGATAATATTTAAATGGAACCTCTCTATCTGACTCTCTCCATCTTCTCAGTTTTCTACCTGTCCTCCTTCCTTTTTCATCTAAATTAGCTATATTTAAATCCTTTATTTAGCTTTAATCTCCCAGAGTGGGCCATCTGCTTCTGTATTTCATCAAAAAGCAGAATTTGGTCATGACTGCTATAGAGGAATATTTGCATTATTTATATTATAAGCAAATTAATCTTACATTTATACCACTGTGGTCTAAATTCTCCTAAGTCTTGTCTAATATGTGAAATGTGTATGATGTGCAAAGTCTAAGAAAGCTTTTAAGAAGGTTTTCACAGTTGAATGAATCTCTTTGATCTTCTCAAGAATTGAAAGATTCAAGTGTAGAATACATTAATATTTCTGAGGATCTCAAAATGATTCATTCACAGGTAATTCAGATTTAGCCTCTGGATTTTAACATGATCAATGAATGATGTGTATATCAAGTGGACATCATTTAACTGTTAATGAATATACACTGAACCTGCTAAATTAATCTGGTGAATATTTGGTTATTATGCAGGATTAGACTCTCCTTGTATAGTCAACTTTAGAAAATATGATGAATATAAATCTATGTTTGGATAATTCAGTGTCATTTGAAAAACAATTGTTTCTTGTTGATGCAATCATTTGAATATATTTGCATAATTACATATGTTAAGTATAATTTTATCTGGTTTGCTTAATAGTCTTCACATAGAGAATGAGAACTTATTGAGAACTATTTCGAGCAGGATTCTACATATATCTGCTAATTGTGAAATACGTGAAAAGGAAGATTAACAAAATTAGTCAACCCTATTTTTCAAGTACTAGTAAGAGGTGGAGAAAAAGCCATATGCAAGCAAATTGACAGAGCATTATCACAAAGAAGCACATAAATATATGAAAAATAAACATGTGTTTTACAGGCATAAGTGAATTATATGAATTTTCAAAAGATAGAAGGAAGAAAGGGAGGGAGAGAAGAAGGAGGGAGCTAGGGGAAGAGAGAGAGAAAGAGAGGCAGGGAGGGAGGGAGGGAGAAAAGAAGTGTGTAGGCAGTCAGTTGGAAAGAAAGGAGAGAAAGATAATTCCTACAAAGTCATATCATGTTGCCCAGGGAAACATTTCAGAAAGAGTTCGTTGCCTGCATATTACTCAGACATAACTTGAGCAGTGTAGAGTGTCTGCCTTTTGATGTGTTTTCCTTTTTCCTTTCTCCTCTTGTTTCTTCATCCTTAGGGTATAGTTTATATTCATGATGAAATTTGTAAGTCCATTAATTTAAGCATCTTTGCATCTTATATAATGAAGAACTAAATCCACTTTTCATGTACTGAATATTTGAGAAATAAGCTCAGTAAAGAATCTAATAGATCTTTAAACATGCTAAATAACTGAATATATTTATTATTTACTTGGAGGGGTGGTTAATTTTCTTTAGGAATACATGTAATCACAGACTGAGAATTCTGAATGTTTTTTTACAGATTGCTGCTTTTGTTCTTTAGGTTAGCGAGACAGTCAGCGCAAGAACACCGGCTGGTGCCTATGTGCACACACATGTATGGGGACAATAATGTGTCTATGATATTGGCCAGCTTTGGTCTTAAGGCAGAAGACAGGACTGCACTGAATTGGTAGCTGAATAGGAGTTAGTGGGCTTATTTTTAAAAGTGTAGTCATATTATCACCATATACATTTATTCCTTATTTATATCTGCTGTTGTAAATCTTCCATGGTTTCCAATTTTTCTGTTTATGACCTTCAACCACTCCATTCCAGTAAGAGCATTTTTAACACTTTAGCAAGTTAAGACTAGGAAGTGAAAGTTGGTTGAAAGAGATAATTTTGCTATTTACCTTGATTGAACCTGCTTCTGAAAAGAGTGAGGAGAAAAATAGTATTTTAAAGTTATATTTTTCATATTTGCTATTTCTTCCCCTTAATCGGGAATAAATCTTATCTCCCTCAGTAGTGCTCCTTCAATCCTGTCCTAGCAAACATTTCCACATTGACTTTCCCAGCATCTGTGTCTTGATTGTAAAATCTGAGCTCTCGGGGACAGAAAAATGACCAGACTTTGTTCATTTTTTTTTTCTTTTTTTTAACTATCAACTCAGCTTCATGCAGAGCAGCCAGCCACTCTGAACTCCTGTTCATGCCGGATCAAAACCAGAAAGTGCTAAGGGCCACACTTGATGGAGCAGTAGTGGATAGGGAGGGGGAAGAGGGGGAAGTTATCCATTTTCCTTGGTGTAATGCCTGCATCTTGAGAGACACAGAAAGAATTATATAATATATTCTGATATTTTTGAAATAGGCATATATTTGAAAACACCCAGCAGCTGTTTTAAAGAAAAATGAAACATGTATTTACTGTTTATTTCTGCCCTTTTATTTTTTGCTTGATTTGGGTGGTTTTGCATATGGAGAAGCTCTGAAGATGCATTTCTGCAAGTAATTAAAAAAAAGGAAATACTGCTAAATTTGAATGAATGTTTAAGTAATGCTTATGATGATCGACTCTAAGCATTCCAAAATTTAATTTATTTTTATGATAGACTTATTTTCACTCATTATAAAGATGTTTATATTTTTGTATACATGTCACATGCTCTAGCAGGAAGATTCCAAAGCACTTTCATTTATAGGTATGTGGACAGGATGCCTGTGACAAGAAAAGATGGCTAATGGGAAAAGAAGTTAGGAATATATTTTTGAGCACTAAATTTTTACATTTATATTTTAGTGAAATTTATTATTTTTGACCTTTGAGGTATAATTTACATACTAATACACTCATTTTTACATGTATAATTTAATGGGTTTTGACAATGTTTGTTTTCAGGTAACTACCACCATAATCAAAATACAGAATGTTTTGATCACCACAAAAGGTTCCTCCATTGTTTCTTTTCATTTAAAGCTGTTTACGCCTCAGTTCCTACAGTGCCATCTACCTACCTTCTCTCATTATAGAAAAGTTGATCTTTTTTAGACTTTCAAATAATATCTAATATTATGTAGCTTTTGAAGCCTTGTTTCTTTTACACAATATAGTGACTTTGAGATTTGTTCATGTTACGTTAGTTTTGTCTTTCATGCATGTTGCTTGTATGTTTCATGTTTCTTATTGCTGTGTTGTAGTATGCCATTATATACAGATTTGTCATAATTTATTTACCTATTTACCTGTTGATTGACATTTAAACTGGATCTATTTTGACTCTATTAAGAACAAAACTGCTATGAATATTTGTGTAATGCTACATACTTTCATTATTCTAGGGTAAATACATAGATGTGGATTGACTAGATTTTATGGGGCATGTATTTGTAACTTTTAAATAAACTTTCTAATTTTAAAGCAGAGGAGTACACTTGTCATCAGATACCTAGCACACCAGCCAACAAAACAACAGTCACAAAATGTGATTATACATTTTCTTGAATGGAAACCCTCAGCAAGATTACCTGCACTATCTTTAATCCCATCTTATGGACTGTCCTTCCTGACTCCTCTGCCCTGTGCAGGATGAAAAATCAAGTATGGACGGTCACTTTGCTCTGGGTTCTGCCTGTAATGCTTTTTAATGATAACAATCATCTCTTTCACTTTTTAAAAAATATGACTCTGAGGCCCTAAAGTAAGAATTTGCATTCAAATTCTCATCAAGGAAGGGATACAGAATGAAGAGATGGACCGCTGTTAGTGCAGAGGGATTTTCAGACGAATAATTAAGAAGCTCTCCAGGACCACATGCCCTATATGATAAGTAAGTTGTAGGGGATTTGGATTTAACTTCTTGGGATTCCTGTCTTTATTACCATTTCCTCTCCTGGCTTTACTTAAACAGTGCTACAAAGTCAACTAAAGATGATTATATAATCTAGATGCAATTGAAAATAGAAAGGTTTTCTCTCTAATACCGATTTCCAATTCTATATAGTCCTGTGTATAATTCTACCCTGCTTCCTAGATCATCTCTTTTTTGCTCTCCAAAACTTTCTAAGGTCCTACACAGTGGTACACTAAAATCTCTTCAGGTCCCCAGAGTCCAGTCACACTCCTTCCCCTGTCCTCATTAACATATACCTATCTTGTGTCATTTCTTCAGGGTACTGACTCCGTTTGGGACACTGACAAATTAATTCAAAATAAGGCATTAATGACATATATCATCTCTATGACCCTTCTTAGATAAATTTTCACTTGTAGTGGTTATCTCAACTTGGATTTGTTTATTTTCATCTCTTTTTTTTTTTTTTTTTTTTTTACTTATGTTAGAAAGTGTGTTACTTTTGGTTTTGGATAAAATCTCTACCAGTTTCCCTTTTTTACAATATAATTTAAGTCTTTTTTGGTGTGTGCTGAAAAACCTATCAGCCATCACTATACTGAGGACTGTTTGGTCTCTGATGGTGAGAAAACAAAGCCATGCCATCAAGAAGCTTTCAGTCAAAAGAGAAAGGCAGCCGTATATACACAATCTATAATTCAGGGAAGGTTTAGTGCCATATTAGAGTTACAAATTGCTTTGAAAGCCCTCAGGAAGGAGTAATTAATTCCAGCTGGGATGAAAGCTCCAGTTTTACATTTCAATTTTCTAGTGTTTAAAGTATGAGAAATTATCTGCCAGATGAAGATATGCTTATTGCAGAGCTGCCCCTTTGAATACACTTAATATGCAATTGCACTGCATATTACTTAGCAGGCACAATCTTCAGTCCTCAGTGATGGAAAATAACACCCTAGCTTCCTGGATAATTCTGACTGTATTATTCAGGTCATTCCTTCTGCTTCAACAGCAACAGCAAAATGTTGGGTTAAGAGAGTGACTAGCTACCAGAGCAATTTTGGGTGAATAATCTCAACCAAATATTTATACAGAACGTCCAGGGACCAAAGTCATTTTTCTTGGGGGCATTTGTCCATGATGTACTACAGTTAGACTTTATTTCTTGCCAAGAGGGAGAGAAGTCAAGACCCAAGGACATCCTAAGTGTGACCTTTAGGATTAATATGGACAAGAACCAAACCCATCATTAGGATTTCCAAAGAAAATTTAGGGTATCCAGTTATATTTTAATTTCATTTCAGCAATGAAGTTTCTAGTGCAATCAGGTTCCACATAATGGCTGTATTTATTGTTAAACTGAAATTCACATATAAGAGAGTGTACTTTACATATGAATACTAACTCTAGAAGAGGTAATAAGTGCCCAACACTAAACTTTGAATGTCAAAGTGAAGTATCCTGTCTGCAGTAGAGCAGAAGAAAAACAGAAGTATGAAAAGTCTAAGATATTGTGTCCTTGAGTTATAATGCTGGAGACTGTCAAGGAACTTTTACCCTTTTAACTTATATTGAGAAGGTGGTCACAGGCAACTTGCAGAAGCAGGAGTGATATTTTATTGGGACCCAGGGAACCCTCACAAATAATTGTGCAAGAGCAATAGTCAATAAAATATCAAGGATAAACAAGCATATACAGAATAAAGCAATGAGAAGAACTAGCAGAAGAGGACAGACATCAACAAGATGGTAGAGACTAGGTTCTTACCTAGTCTCTGTCCCAGACTAGATAAAGACTTTCCCAGACCAACAAAAGCAGGAGTTCATTACCAGTAGACCTGCTTTACAAACACTGGAAGGAGATCCTCAAACTGAAATGAAAGGTCACTAACTAGGAACATGAAAACATATGACAATATATAACATACTGATAAAAGTAAGCATATATATCTAATTCAGAATACTAGGATATAGTGATATGCTAGCCTTAACATATCTATAAAGGGTTAAAAGATTGTCTTTTAACCATGCAAATGGAAACCAAAAGAGATCATGAATAGCTATACTTTTATCTGACAAAATGGATTTAAAATAAAAAATTGTAACAGTAGATAAAAATGGTAAACATAAAATGATAGAGGTGCTTTAACAGGAGAATAAGAAATTTGCAAAAAACTAATCTAACATAGGAACATCTAAATATATAAAGTAAATATTAGCATACTTGAAGAGAAAAGTAGCAATAAAAAAGAGTAGGAAAAATCAATTCTTTACTTTCAAAAACAGACAGAAAATCAGTGAGGAAAAATATTGGTCTTAAATAACACATGAGATCAGCTGGAAAAAATGCATATATATGTTTATGTGTGTATTTATGCATGTACACAATATATGCATGTCTGTATGTAGTTAACATATATATGTATAACATTCAATATTGAAGCATCTCTGTATATTTTTTCAAGTATAAATAAACATACAGAACATTCCCCAGAAGAGATAACATATTAAATAACAAAACAAGTCTTAGTAAACTAGAAAAAATTGAAATCATTCCAAGTATCTTTTCTGATCATGGTAGAATGAAGTAAAGAAGAAAAAACAAGGACAACTGTAAAATTCACAAATGAGTCAAAAATGAAATCAAAAGGGAAATTTAAAAAAATCTATAGACAAAATGGAAATACAACATATCCAAAGTTATGGAATGCAGTGAAAACATTGGTAAGAGGAAAGTTTGTATCAAAGATGCCTATGTTTAAAAATAAACAAACTACCTTTATACCTCTAGGAAACAAAGCAAGATGAGAACAAACTAAGAGGTAGTTAGCAGAAAGAAGAAATAAATGAAAGAGCAACTACATAAACCATAGAAATAAATGAAATTAAGAGTGGCTTTCTGAAAAGGTAATGAAAATTGGCAAAACTTCTAGAATTACCAAGAAAAAAGTGAGGATTCAAAAAATAAAATTGTAAATGAAAGAGATGACATTGCAGTTGATACCACAAAAATACAAAGGATAAATGGAGACTACTATGAACAATTACAATAATAAATTAGACAAGCTGGAAGAAATGTAAGAATTCTTAAAAACACTCAGTTTAACAATATGGATAATGAAGAAACAGAAAACCTATAGATGCAAATAGACATTTCTCCCAAGTCATACAAATGCTAGAAAGTATATATGAAGATTCTTTATACCATTAGGCATTTAAGAAATACAAATAAAGATCTCAATGAGCTATCAACTTATACCTGTTAAGAAGATGATTATAAAAAAGAATAATAAATGCTGGTAAGAATGTAGAGAAAAGGGAAAACTGTACGCTCAATATGGAAATGAAAATTGATATATTCATTATAGGAAACGTGGCTGATTCAAAAATTAAAAATAGAACTATGATTTGATCCGACATCCCACTTCCACAAGTATATCTAAAGGAATTAAATTGCTATCTTGAAGATACACTTGCATTTTTGTCTTATTGCAGCATTATTTACAACAGCCAAGATACAGAAACAATCTAAGTGTCCATCTAGATAAAAGAAAAATAAAATGTAATATTTATAAATGCATGTGTTCTTATGTTTGTATATAAATATATGTATATATACATATGTGTGCATACATGTTAAATATATACCTATATATATGCATATATGTATGAAACTCTATTACAGGGATATATGAAATGTAGTGTATGATAAAAGAGGCCTTTCAAATTAGTGGAGAAAAATTGAATTTGTCATTAAAAGATGTTAATAAAGTAACAAACCATTTGGAAAAAAAAATTTCTCCATCTCAATTTTTTACATAAATGAATTAATATTTTTTAAAACAATTTAACTATTTTTATCACACATGAAATTTTTTTAACTTTTGGGTTTAGGAGAACTTTTAAGCACTACACAAATATCAGAACATGGATAACATTATAGGTGTTACAATTAGAATTTAAATGTCAAAAAACAAATTTAAAGAAAAAAACAAAATTGTCACAAATATATCAAAGAGTTTTCGGCAATAATTTATAACAGTAAACACACATATATATGACATATATATAGCAATAAGATATACATATCAACAGGATATTTTTAAGAAGAGATATTTTTTACAAACATGAATATGGTATAACATTCACTGCTATTCAAATCAGACATTTTAAATATCTTCAAAATATTAAAGATTGAATTGGTGACAATGCTGACATGGTTTTCCTTATTCACATGGTGACAGAACTTGAGAGTCTCTTAGGTGATATGTATTAAATTACTAAATAAAAACATACTACAACAGAGTTCTTACTTCTAGGAAGTTGAGTTCTATAAGAATACCAGAATTCACATATGGAAACCTATATGCAGGTGTATTCAGAGTCAGAGGATTTCTAATATGAAAAACTAAAAACTTATCTGTAATGAATCAATATGATTGTTTAAAAAGTAGGCTAAACCTTAAAAAAGAAAAATCTCTCTTTCAGGGTCCATTATTTAATATTTAGTATAAAAGCAGCTTAGCAAACATAATGAACATTAAAAATACTTAGACTTTTTCATACTTTGTCAGGAATAGTTAGTTATACCTATAAAATGTCTGAATTATATGTCTAATGTGTTATTAATATTTAAAGAATAAGATTTTATTTATTTCTTCATTTACGCTTTGTTATAGTATTTGATTTCTTTCCCCACAGTGAATATATCCTGCTTTTATATTTGTAGGCAAAAAATTTAAGTCAAATAATAAAGCAGAAAATTAGAATCAGCATTTTAGGAGCTGGCCACAGTTAATCTGGAAAATTCATATAGCAGGACTTCTGTCCTCTGACAGTGTTTACATTAATAAAGAATTACCATATATTATGTTGTGTAGAACCAATTGCTGAAATGAAAAATTACGTGCTTATGAGGAATATTTTCAAGTAAATATCAGATTAGCATCTACTGACATGTTTTTTGCTTTTTCTGTTCAGAGAATCATTTGAATTAAAAACCTCCCAGAACCCTTTGCATATTCTTCTCCTCAAGTATATATAAATGGTTTGTATTAAAGTTCACTTTGTTTGCATCTTTCTATCCTGTTGTAATATCTCTTCACCTAATAAGGGAAAAAATAATACAATAGGAAATGCATTTCCCTAGAATGTTCTTTGCATGTTAAGACATTAGCCTTGACATGAAAATGCATCACTGTCCAAGGAGGTAGAAGGTGAATTCCACCCAGAACAAAGCAGTCTCTTTTGTCTTTGAGTTTCAAAGCAGAGTTTTTAAAGTTTCAAAGTACATAGCTAGAGAATAATCTAACATTAATGCTTTTGATTTTCAGTAGCCAAGTTTCTGTACAAGCTGAGATTTATATACTAAAACCAAAGCAGAGAGAATGGAAATTAGAAATTTTTCAGACATTACAGTGTAGGCAAAGCAATATTAGACATTCACTTTTTCTTACTGCTTAAGAAGAATTAAAGCCATTTCTGAGATTGAAGAGGAAAGGAAAATTAATTAGACCCCAATGTCTTGACTTACTTGTTTACCTAGTTTATAACTATCTGTCATGAGGTTTCCTTCTCTTTCTTGAACAGGTTACAGGTGAACCAAAGTCTTCACTTTCTCTTTTTTTTATGGGGCTTATCACAGACCACAAGGTTAAGATCCTTCACATCTTCACCTCTGGCAGTGAACAACCTCATCTATTTATTCATTATGCTTTATGGATGTTATTTTCAATGAGAGTAACGACTAAGAAAGATTGGGACACACTACCTATAGAAAAACAAAAACTAACCAGGATAGTTATGTTTTTACTTTTTTAAGAGTTGTCAGTTCAGTGCCACACTGGCTAAAACTTCTCAGGTGATTGGCTGTTTTATCAAGCTGAGTACTCTGGACTTTCTCTATCTAGAAATGAATGTCCATCTGATCCCACCCAAGGAGGAGATCATTTGCATTTTTATCTTAAGAATGCCAGAGAGAGATTCAGGAGGATGTTTTCCAGAGCATTCAGGTGAGCATTTTACTGGAAAGAGTTATTAAATTATGTCACTTTGCTTTGTTATAGCTTTGTTCAGGAGGGGTTAAAAAGTATACAATATTTCCCTCCCTCCCTCCTTTCTTCCCTCCTTCCTTCCCTCTCCTTCTTTCTTTTTCTTTCTTTCTATAAAATCCCTGACTTAGATGTCTTAGCCAGGAGAGCTGCAGGCTCACTGGTGACAATGCAGATGTTCGCAGCTGTACACAAACTACCCCAGGATGTGTAATCACTACTCTGGTCCCCTGCATATGTCTATTTCCCTGAAAATGTGTGATTCTCATGATCATAAAAAGCTCTTTTGAAATTTGGTTTACTGCCTCTTTGAGAGAGTTCTTTTACGGTATGGGAAAGTAAGCATCTGTGGCTTTCTTATAGCAAGATTAAAAAGTTCTTTTACCTTTGCAGACTTAGCAAAATGCAGGGATCAATACTGGTCTTATGGTTTGTTGTTTACCGTGGATATTCCTTTTTTCTTTCTTTCTTTCTGCATACTCATGGATTAACTATTTAATTAAGTAATATTTGTTACAAGGTAATTCTATATCTTAATAACATATAATTATTGATTGAACAGTAAGCATAATTATGACAAAAATTCATTTAAATACTTTTATTTATATATATTTTATGTAAAACCTAAAATCTTCCCTTTCCATTTGTTAGTCCTCTAGTGACTTGCATTTAATATCATCAATGTTTATAGGTTTTTCTTTATTAGCACTTATTTATCTTCACTGCTGCTATACATATCAACAATGCAAGAGGCACAATATTCTAATTTGCACAAATACAGAATAAGGGCTAGCAGTGGGATTGCCTTTTTCTGACCTTCTGGAATCCTTATAGTGTAGATAACAAGATAACAGTCACTACTTATTTTAAATCAGCACCTTTCCATGTTCCATTTTACAGTGAAAGTGTGATTTTCTCACATCAAAAGTTTACATTATATATCTATTCTATTTGCTTGAATTAAAAATAAGGATGTATTATATTCTCAATAAGAGGTTTCAAACTGTCAGAGATACATTAATTTTAAAGATAGAAAGGGCATCTGTATTGCCCTGGCATCTAGTTGAGGAACTTCTAATTTAGGTCATGCAAAGTGAGACATTTAGGGGGATAACATTTCTACTTTACCATCTTGAATTTCTATTTACAAAACAATGTAGATTTAATTTTTGAATTTTTTTTTTGTTTACCGAGAATTTAGTAAGGATCATATTCATCACAGTTTGAACATTTAATAGGCGGATATATCAGTTAGTGTTTGCTTTTAGTTCCATATAGCAGAATTTCATTGTAATAGCTTAAAAAAATAGGGAATCTCTTTTTGTCTAATGTAATAAGGAGTGTGAGGGGTAGAACGGTCATGACTGGTTAATTATTCAAAGAATTAAACTTCTTTCTGTTCCTGCACTGACATTGTTAGCAGGAAGCTTTTATTCCTGGTTGCAATATGGCAGTTGCACAACCAAGAATTATGCAACAGGAAAATGAGAAAGGAAACATTAAAAAAGAGTTGGTTCATTTTGAAAAAAATATTCCTAAATTCCCTTTCAAAATATTTTGCTTAAATGTTGTTGACTAAGACTGTGTCCAATGGCCAGTTCAGAGAGTCTGTAAAGGTGAGGATTCTTAATTAGGTATATCAAAGTTCTGTTAGGAAAGAAGAAAGGGAAAATGATGTAGCATTTTCTGTCATAACTGATACTGTAGATTATATGGGGCTTTTTTTTATGGTGACTAGGCTTATTTGCCCCCCCAAAAATTTTAAATTGGCTAAATTATAGATCTGAAATTCAAATGAGTGGACTGTGACAGAGAGGGGACAAGAGTGCAAACTGCACCAAATTACTGAGTGAGTTTTGGGGATAGTTGGAGGTAGTGGGACCCCTTGGCGGGTCAGTTCAGAAGGCATTCAGGAAACATCCTCTATCTGTACCATACTTCAAGTGTTTGCTTCATCGATGAGGAGATCCAGATCTGCTGGAAACTTTGTCTCAATACTTCAGTCAAAAAATCATATTATTTGTAACACGGATGAAGCTAGAGGGGATTATGCTAAGTGAAACAAGTCAAAAGAAGAAAGATTGATACCAGATGACATCACTCCTAGGTAGAATGTAAATAGACGAAACAAAGGAACAGATGAAACATAGCCAACTCTGAAACATTTGCAACAGAACTGAGGTTACCAAAAGGGAATGGGGCAGGCAGGGAAAAACGGTGGCAGAGCCCACTAGTCAACGGGTTAGAACACTTGGTGATTTGGTGGAGGACATGGTGGTGTGTTGAAATATATCTAAGAAATGGGGAACCAATACTTAAGAAATTACCTTAGTGTGTAGAATAATTTCTACAATAATAGGTTAACAAACAACAACAAAAAAATAAAAGTGCTGTAATAAAACAAAGTCATAGGATTTGAAGCTGATGCATGGCTGATCAATGGAAATCAGGACATAGTAAAACGAGGTCCCCTGCTTATATGGCACGTGAAATCTTCTAGCACATAAAATTTCAATCATGTTATGTTTATGTAAGTAAATCATATTTGCCTTGCTATTTTATTCTTCACTTTTTGCTAAGGAAAATTTCAAATAAACAAAAAAATAAAGAGATAACATAGAAAACTTCCATGTGTCATTATTTAGTGTCAGTTATTAACTGATTAAAGATTTGTTTCATGCTGAACAATATCCATTTTTTAGCTAAGATTATTTTAAAGCAAATTTATAAAATATCATTTTTTATAAATATTTTAGTATGTATTTTTAAAATATAAGGATCTTTATCTGGTCTATGCTTTGCCTTGTCTGAATTTTTGTTCACGTTTTTTGAATGAGGATTCAAATAAGAAATGTATCTTGTTTGCTATGTTTCTTAAATCTCTTTTAATCTGAAAAATCTCCTCTGCCCATTATATTTCATTGAAGTTTATCTGTTGAAAAAATCTAGGTTTGATATTATTTTCCATCTTCCTTTTGCTGCTTGTATCTTCATGGTATAATTAAATATGTATCTCTATCTTGTTTATCCTGAAAACTTATTGCTAAAATTGAAGTATTGATGAGATTTAGGTTAAAAATTAATGGTTTTTGTTTTTAATGGAAAAGAAAACATAATAAGTCTAATGATTATTTTCTATGTATTCTTTACAGATCACACCTTCTTACTTAACTCATGTCAAAGTAAACACTGTGAAGAAAAGGATCACCAACTCAATTCTTAAGCAGTTTAAAATTTAAAGTTCATGCAGTTTAACTTTGCTATTGGGTTTAATTTTATTTGGGCTATACTCAGCAGATATTTTTCTCAATAAAGATTATTGTGACTAAATATTTTTTCTATCTTTTAATCTTCCTCACATATTATGGTCAGTAGATCAAATAGCTCTGATTTTTTTCATCATGATTATATTATAGTTAGCTATATATTTTTCTATTATTTAATGAAGCCCATACTTAGGAACAATTGATTCATACTGAGTTGAAAGAAGTTTATTCTCAGTAAGACTAAAAAATTGGTATTAGATATCATTGCAATGTCATATAATTATATATATATATATCAATTATACAATTATTACCCCTTACTAATAATAAATAAGGGTTCATCTCACTTGCTTTAATCATAATCACTTCTAAGTATCAAACTATATGCAAAGTTTGCTTGAAATTGGGTCACTCTTAAACTTTCCCTCTTGTCTATTCAGTTCTTTCTCTTGCTGACCTATTTTTTTCCCACAAAACATAGTGAAAAGGTCAATGTGATCATGATTTAGGTCTGAATTACCATAAATTATCAATTTATGAGTTCTCAGTTCATCCAACTTACCTATATTTAAGTGTCTGACAGTGACATATACTTGTAGTTTTTTCCCACTAACAATTTGGGTCACATTATGATAGTAGTCTGCAAACTCTATTTTTGAAAAAATAATCTATGGAATCTTTTTATTTTATTTTATGTAAATAGTTTCAATTGTCTTTCTATAAAAAATAAATAAAGTGATAGCAGCCTACTCAATGCAGAGGTGAGGGATCTAGAGCTGAGCTCCATTAGGCACCTACCTTGGGCACTGCACATAGTTTCTAAAGCTCACTGGAGCACCACTTGAAAATAATGCCTTAATATGTTCCAGGCTACATATTTCTCCATTATTTGTAGAGACTCTCTATATTGAGTATGAGAATGAATTAATTATGCAATAAGAGGTGACAGGGTCAGCCAATGATACAGTAAAATGCTTAAGACTTTTTTTCCCAAGTTCCTCTCAGGAAATGAGACCTGATATTCTTCCTAAATGTTTCCTTCACATGAATAAGACAAACACATAGTGATGTCTGGTTTCTAACCTCAGCACTAAAGTTAATTGTGAAATGCAATTTGGGTTTGTAAGTTTTCTGATATTATTACATAAATTTTAAAATTAGTTATGATTCAAAAATTCTGATTTAATGAAATGTTTTAAATGTTCCTTAATGAATTCCTCACCCTGGTTGTCACTGTACATTTTGAGTTTAGATAGCTATCTGGAGATTTTTGGTCATTAGGCCCAAATTATATGAAGCAACCTTTCTAATTAAGACAGAATACAGAACACTTCATGCATCAATGAATTGTAACTGAAAATGGATAATAGCATTTGGAGTTCATCATCTAAAATTGAACTTGTAAACTTGGTTTCTCCACAATTTGAACATTTTTTTGCATTCAGGCCTTCTTTATTTTCAGAGTTACTTACCTCACTTTTTTCCTTATATTTATTTCTATTTATCTTCTATAATTTATCCAGAATACTAATTTTCTAATACTTTTTGCCTTGAGTTGTGTGTGTGTGTTTTAATATAGAATTCCTTCCAGTTCCTTACAGACAAACAGACCAATCGAAACTCTTCTGTTGAACATTAAATACGGTTTCGTCGGACCCAATTTAAAGAACTTGACTTCCTTTATCATGGTCCTGCCCTTCCATCCTGCCTGATATTCTTAGTGCTTCAGAGGTGATAGCAAAAATGTTTAATCATAAGTATATTATGGGTACTTGTCAATCAGTACATCCACTCACCACAGATTATTCTTGGAGACCCAGAGATTCTGGGGTGGCCTGGGCATCAGGGCAATGATTAGTAACACCAGATAGAGCAGTATTTTAATATTTACCAACTAGTGTGGTGGGCATAATTGTTAGCAGCTTCAGGGATTACCTCAGCTGAAGTGGCATGTCTTCCTGGGATTTCCCAGAATAATGCCTGACAGGTTCTTGGGTTTAAATGCCTAGCCTTTGCTCCCATCTGGGATCACTCTAAGTGGGTGTTCTCATTTCAGAGACTTTAAGGTATTGTACAAAGCTGTCATTTGCAGCTGAATAAAACTGAATTTTAGCTTTCTCTTTCTGCCAAATCCTTCTTTCTTTCCTTTTACTCAGTAAGTGTGATCTCAAAGGCTTCCCTCATGAATGACCTGTCCATTAAATTCCACTTGAATGCTTCTCAGGAAACCCAACCAGATACAGCTGGTGTGGCAAGACATGTCTATGGAATATTTGGTCTGAATATAATGCTGTGATTATTTCTAGAAGTTAATAACGTCAAAAATTAAGCTCAATGAACATTTGGCAACAGATAATTCAACTCTCTGTATAAATTGTCTTAATAAACAAAATGGCTCACCATTTTGCTGACTGGTTACAATTAAATACTTTTCTGCTGTTCTCTCTCATTTTGTGTTTACAGCAGAAGAGCCTAGTGGCATGGTTACATGGTATAACCAAACCCTTTATTCCTAAGAATCTTCTCAGTTTGGGAGATCTGGTAATTATATTAGTCTATTCACATTAAAGTTTTATAATTCTGTGTTCTTGGTAAATGCATATACCCTAGAAGACATCTTCATTGGCATTATCAACTTTCATTTTTCTAATATTAAACAGTGGAGTCAATCTGGCCAAGTTTTAAAGATATAAGGTTATATTACATACAAGGAGAGATCTTTGGAGAATTTCTTCAAGTGGGATGTTATGCAGTATGGCATATCATAGAGTAAGATTCCCAGAAATCAGGTAACATCAGAGAATAGCCAGCTTGTGAAAGTCATGGGAAGGACTATAAGAAGTGGGAGAGAGCTAGAAGCAGAAGTCACTTAGCTATAAGTGTGCTAAGGACTAGCCTAGGTATGGTTATGGATTAGAAGTCTTACAGATTCAAGGAAAGAATGTGGGTGCAGGTCTAAGTCTGAAGGACAGGTGTCAGCAGGATCAACTTAATGTGACCTGTGCACACACACAGACCCTGAATCAAAAAGGTTTCAGAAGGGCCTGATAATCAGAAGGACCCCACTGTTGGTTTCATACTATTCTATTTCCATCTTGACATCCCTAACACTTCCCTAAATGAGGAGAGCCACATTTTTACTTTGTACTGGGTCCCACAAATTATATAGGATCTTGGGTATAATATGTGTATCATCAGTTCTGCTTTGTGGCAATGAATGGGTCTGTTCCTTATGGACAATGGCCCTCGGAGTGACAGTCATCTCCTACCACCTCCCTACACACTCAAAAATTGTTGATAGGTACAGCATTTAAAAGCCTACTCTAAGATCTGTAATAGTTTCTGCAAAAAGTCTGTGTTATAATTTTGTTCATGCTTTTCATTAGAAAGATGTGATGGAAAAGTGCAGAAAACCTATCTTTATTTTACTTGTGTTCAAGAAAACAAGTGAAGCTTTAATCTTTGTTGTCAAAACAAGGGACTAAATCTGTGCTTCTCTTCTTTAGTAGTAAAATACCAGCTTCTTTTGGGATATGACCAAATGCATTTTTTTTTCATAATAAAAGATAAAATGTGTTAAGCTGACATTATTTCTACACCCTTTTCTCAGAGACATGAGAACGCCCCTCTGTCACCTCCCAGTGGCACTGGCTTATGGGAACACTATTAGACCTGCTTGTCTGGATGAGCCCAGTTGGCCTTGGTTACTAGGACAAAGCTGTGCCAACAGTGAATGTTTATAAGATATTCCTCACTCTCTGTAGTATGTTAAGTTGACAAAACATTTTCACACTATCAAATAAATGCTTTTTGAATTGAATTGAAACATGTTCATAAACATTTTAGAGTCTGAACTTTCGGGAGAAACTCATCTAAGTTCTGTGCAAATTACAGCCAAGGTCTATAAAGCAGCAAAATTTTCAGACTCCAGAATCATTTATGATTTGCTATCAGATTATGAAATAGTGTTTGATGATTTAAAGCCTGTCTGTCTCCTACTCCTTAGGGCCTTCGAACTTTTAACAAATGATGGGAGTTTTTGTTCAATGACTTCATACCAAAAGGCCACTTTTTAGTTTAGGTCCAATTTGGAGGGAGAGTCTCAACTTGCCATTGGGTTAAATGCCCTGACATCTTCATTTGGATTTTTTGAACCTGGTGGAGGGATTGGAGAATATCTTTTTCCATTTTCCAAGATTATATCTTCTTAGAGAGCTTTTGATTACATGATGATCAAAGTAAGATGAGAAATGCTGAGAACTTGTGTTCTTTAAAGTACACTAGTGGCATTTGTCACTATAGAAATTCGGAAATAAAACAAAAACAAAATTATTTGTCATAGTTTGATCATCTAGCTATTTAAACATATTGATTCTTATTGATTCTAGTCCTTTTTGTTCCTGCATAGTTTTACGCTTCTATATTTGTGGTTATATTCTCTCTCTATGATTTTGAATTCTTTCAATTTCTTTTTTCATTGCATATTTTGCAACTATAATTATTTATGAATATATTTTGCATGATTACATTAAATCCATTCATTTGGTATATCAATGTTATTATCTACATTTCCATTGTTGAACATTATGTTTTTCCAAATTTTACTATGATAAATAATTTTTTTTAAAAGCATTTTTCTCCACTCACATTTCAAGTAACTACGGATAGATTTCCCCAAAGTGGGAGTTATTGTGACAAAGAATGTTGGCACTTAATTTTCCATATTTATGTTATATTGCTGTATTGCAAATATTATATTTTCAACTATAAAATATGAAAATTTATCTGTCATATCATACTCTTCAATTTTGAATATGCTTTTTAACTTTTGCTAATTTTAGGTGAAAAACCAATAAGCCAACAAAACCTTCCAAATCCTATCAAAAGCTGCACTAATATTTAACTTGCAATAAGTATAGATTTTTATAGTATTATGCAACTCAATTTTTTGGTCTTGAAAACTTAAATGTATTTCTATGAAGTAGAGAGGATGTGAAAAGAAACATCAAAGAATGGGTAAAAGGTGAATCCTCAGTGGTTCTTTTACCTTTTAGATGGGAACAAAGTAAACTTCTTATTGCCTCCAGAACATCTCCAAGCACGTGGTATCTATAATAGTTTGCAAAATATATGCCATCAGACTGGCCCTGGTGGAGTAGCGGTTGGGTGCAGTTCACATACATTCCAAGGACCCAGGTTATATCCTATGGTCAGGAGGAACAGTCAAGCTGGAAAACTAATTAAAATACTTTTTCTTTTTCTTTCTTTTTATTCCTACATGCCTCTGTTTGGCTTGATTCCTACCTGCATTTTTCCTTAAAAAACAAAACAAAACAAAACAAAACAAAAAACACCCCAAAACAAAACCAAAACAGTTGCCATCAATTTCGTCCCTCTCTGTAGCCACTTACCATTCTTCTATTGTTGGATAGACTAAATTCCTCAATCATCTTAAATATGGCTGGTTTGTGACTGCTCTGACCAATAGAAAAGTAGAAGGGATGTCAAACCAGTACCAGACACGGCCTCTAAGAGAAGTGATAGTTCTACCTAACTCTATTGGAATACGCTCTGGTAGATGCCAGCTGCCATATAAAAATTGTGAGTACCCTTGACTGTGGAGAAAGCCATCACTGATAAGTAGAAGAGGCTACATGGAAAGGGAGATGCTGACCTGACCCCAGCATTCCCAGCATTCGGACCATGTCCTACATATTGAGTGAAGAAATCTCAAAAGACTCCAACACAATCTGAATGCCCTTGGATGACAGAGGTCGAGTGAGAATCATTATGCAGATACTTGCCAACCCTCACAACCATGAAAGAGAGATGAACAAACACTATTATAACAATCCCTTAGGTTTTGGGACTGTTTTGCAGTCATTTCTAACAACAGAAATCATTGCAAAATAATAAAGTAATTAAAGCGTCTTTTATTTATTTCTAGTGATTTTATGTAGTAACTCCTTCTACTCTGAAATTTGACCATAAAAATACCTATTGCCCTTCCTTTGACCCATCAAACTTTCTCTCGGCACTTTCATTAGAACAGAGGGTTGATATGATTAATAGCTTAAATTGGTTCTGTCTCGGTGACATTTATATAGCAAAAGAGAGTCAAACCTTAAATTAAAAAGGACTTAGTTCTAATGATATGATGACAGGCATACACTAGTGGAAGCAGTGGTGATAGGTTGGGATGCATTTAAGTTCATTCTTTCAAAGAAATGCTATACTCATATTCTGTGTTATTTTTGGGTGGAGCTGTCAATCTTAGTAGATCATGAAATGGAAATATGAGCTAGGCATGGTCAATCATTGAAACGTGTCTTCCAGAAAACAGGGATTGGTTCAAGTGGTAGGTATATAACCCATGCATGTCAATCAGAGTTCTCATCTTAAATTCATATATGAGGAAGCAAAAAAGCTCCTTTTTCCCTGTTGAATTTGCTCTAAATTAAAGTCAGGAAAGCTTGACTTGTCAGACTGCTATTATTCCTAGCTACTTAGAAGGAGTATGTCTCTTTTAGGAAAGAAAATAACCAAATAATCAACACTAGGAATTAGGACAATTACATAGGTTGTCATGACAGATGCAGTCAGGAGTGCAAATTATGTTTGCAAGTTCTCACCCTTTGAACTTCGTGAGTACATTATTTTCTCCCTGTTGTCATTTACAATGAATAAAATCTATGCTTATTTATGTATGTGTCTAATTACATTAAAGGGACTCACTCTTAAAAATACCTAGATAGAACACGATGAGTGATTTTCATTCACACTGTTCATATTATAGGTAGTAATAGTAATTAGATACCTTTCAGTTTCAGTCATTTTTTGCTATTATTACACATATTCTTCTGCCACCCAAGAAAATATAATAGAAAATGTGAGAAAACGTATTATAGGAATAAAAATGTATCTGCTTTAATTTAGAAAAAAAACCCACTTACGTATTAATGCATTTTACTACCAGTTTCTCTGGGACTCACAGATTAATTGATTTTTTTTCCCCCCTACCAGTGTGTTGAAACTCAAGGTTGAATTATTCTGAGGGAAGCTGATTAGTAGTAATTTTCGTTCTAGAGTCAGGGCAAGCAGGTCTGTTGGAATTTTCCAGCTTCAAATTGTTGCGGCTTTGATTTAATGTGGTAGATGTGAGATGCTTTAATATTAGAATGTTAATCCATTTTGCCTTTAGAAACTTTCTGTTCTTCTTGGGCTTAAATGCATAAGGGCACATGTGTTTAGGTAACTGAATTTTTACTTTGTCTTAAATTTTAGCCAAATTATTCGAGAACATGGCTTATTCAACAGAAAATTTTTGAAGGCCTTTTATCAAAAGATCTTCCACATTTGTCACTTTTTAAATATTAATTTTTTATCTTGATCTAGAAACAATCAACTTATTTTTTTGTTGGTAGAGAGTACCTTAATAGGTACTCTTATTAACTTCCCATTAATGAATACATAGCACAGTTTCTGACAGCCACATGCTAGCACACACACACAGTCTTCCATTACATTCAGTAAGTTCTTACCGCATTTGCAATTGGATTTATATGTGGGATTTACATTATGATTACTCTATAATATATTCCTATCTGAGCTCTATAATTGACTATGAAGTCAATTTAGTTCAACTTCTATTTCTCTTGAGTAGTAATTTTCTTGTGTTATTTTTATGTTCTTAGATTTTTTTATGTAGACTAATTTGACCCTAAATTCTCTCCCAGATGTGTAAGAATGACTAAGTATATTCAATCACAATAAACAGTCTATCAGTTTCATTTTCTAAAGACATCACCTGAGCTTTCTTGCTTTTTCCAGTCTGAACTATTTGTTTTCCTGCCTTTTATGGTGATGCAGTCCTGAAATTTCCCTTCAACATCATCCTGGAAAACTTCTTTCTCCTAATTGGAAATCCTCTTGCTTCTGAACCCTGTGTCCCTGTTTCTTGGATTTCTACTGCAGTAGATGTCCTGGAATAGAATGACTTGCAGGTAAATGTTGAGACTTTTCAATCCCAAAACATCCTTTTTTATCTTTTTTAAATCACCTTCATGTTTAATAATAGTTTATCTCAAAGTAAAATTCTGTATTAGTTTGCTTTTCTTTCAGAATTTCAAGACATTATTCCACTATTGTACTCATTCTGGCTTCTAATGTTACTCAATTAATTGTATAAAATACATACATTTTTCATAGGAAGCTTGGAAAGTGTTTTCTTCGCTTTCAGGTTCTAAAATGTTATAATAACATTGTGTGCTTCAATTTTCAATTCTTATGCTGCGTGCATCATGTATGTCATCTTAGGGGGAGTCTTTCTGTTTTAAGAGTAAGTTCTTAACTGGAAATAGACTTTGCTAATTTTTTGATAAAATGCATTCCTTCTCTTTTCATTCTTTGTTCTTTTTGGAATTTCTGTGATTTGAATATTATGTGCTAAGGATTGGTAATATATTTTTCTTATTTCTGCATCCTCCATGTTATTGATCTATCATCTAGCTATTGCTATACTTTCTGGGATAATTCATTAAATTTATTTCCCAAGTATTCTCCTGCATTTTACATTTTTCATTTTCATTTTTTGATCCCTAAAAATCCTACTATATACACTGAATATTTATTTTATGGTATACCCTTCATTTATAGTTGCAATATCTTCTTATCTCTAAGGACAAGAATAAACATTACTTGAATGTGATTCTTACCTTTGTTCTCATATTCCCTACTTTTCCAAGCTTTTCCCTCTTTCTTTGGCTTAGGCTTTATCTAATTTCTGGTGAAATTCTAGACCACTGCTTGATCAGACTTAAGAAAAGGTCATAAAAAGCAGAAAGCTTCATGTCTATGATGGGCTGTTTTGATGGTGATCTTTGCTGCAGATGGATTTAACTAGCAACTTTTATTGAAGAATCTTCAAATAAGAATTTTTTTTTCCTGTGTTGGTCAGATTTCCTGAAGACAATTTTCCAGTTACCTTTGTGAATGGTAAGGACAGGCCTCTGTTGTTTCTATCAGAGTTTCGTTTTAAATTTCATTTAAATAACATTAACAAATATTAGTTAATAACTAATTCTTGTTTCAATACAGAATCCTTGACTTTTATTATTGATTTCATTCACTGCAGATAACAAAAGTTGGACATTCTGCTAAGCTTATAAAAACCAACTTTTTAATATTATTTTCACTAAAGTTGAAGAAATGTCTCTTTGTGATGTGAATACTTACAGAATGAACTTAAAAGAGTAAGTACCAGAAGTTAGGATAAATTTATTTTTGGCCAACACTGGGTCTCCTTAGAAAAGCTTTAAAGTTGGCAAACCCTGATGGCACAAAGGTGTCAATCACCTCTAAAAGATTCAGGGCACATGTCCCTGGGTTCTAGTTCCAGATCAGGAGCAAAACAACCAATGTGAACAACTAAAATGAAAATAAAATAAAATACTTCTTCCTCCTCTCTCTTCCTGCTTTTCTACCTAGTTGCCTTCATTTCTGTCTGTGCCTTTCCTTTAAAATAAAAAAAAAAGAAAGAAAAGAAGTCTTCAAGGCAAAATTTTAACTTCCTTGAAGGAGAGGTAAGAAAATCAAGAGAAAAAAAGCCAAGGAGAAAGACCATAGAGTTAGTAAAATTCTTTTATTTTGAGTAGACTGTGAGTATGACACTTAGGATAGGGTAGAAGAGTTAAAAATATGACTTACTGAAGCTAAGTGTAAAAGGTAGCTGTTGTCATTTGTGAAGTTGAGGATGTCACTGCATGTTTTTCAGTAGGCAATCTCATGATGAAATATATACTCTAGGGAGATACATCTGGCGACAATCAGCAATACACATGGAATTTTGGTGACAGTAGGTAGACCAAATGCAGGCTATTTTTTCACTCAGAATTAACAGCACAAGGGCTTCAAGTAGCTTGATAGCAGTGGGAAAGGGAATTTGTGAATGAAGAGTGATAAATAGATTGACAAGATTTGTTGAGTGATTTCTTATGGGGAGACATAGCCCTTCTTTTCTCCTTGCAGAGGGAGACATCATTCTAGAAAGATGCTACTGTTGAGTTATTGTGCTCTGGAAGCTGGGTGAATTCCAGCTGGAGGTTAGTTTGTCCTCCATTGGTCTGAAGCAGATTACCAAAAATTAAATTTCATGCTAACCTGCTCTAAGCCAGGGACACGTCATTAAGCTTCAGGGTTATCTAGTTGATCACACTAAAAAATCTATTTCCACTGTTCCCTAGATGACAGTTGTGAAAATATTTTAATCGCAGTATGAAATCATTTTGTGATATTTCACCAAAGCAATTATGCATCCTCTGAAATGCAATACTGAAAAGATGCACATGGGATGAAGCCATTACTTCTTGGTTAGCAAATGTTCCAATTTTTGGAAGGCCTTGACGGGACTGCTAAAAACCAGGCCTACTCTTTCAGCCAGGTATGCACCAGCTAAGTGAGGTGGAGAATTGAATTACCTTGGTAGAAAATTAATAATCTCCTCCTTCTTCGCCTCCTATATCTATTTGATCCTTCAGCTTCTGATCAAATTTGTACTCCTCTTCAGATATGGAAATAGTGGAGCCAATGTGAGTTCAAATTGTGACATGAGAGACAGAACAGAAGTGTATGTGTATGTGAGTGTGTATGTGTGTAGGTTTGTGTGTGTATGTGTGTTTACTCGAAGATCACTGCAAAATGCAGTGGGCAAGCCATAGCCTTAACACTTAATCAGGGATTTAGAAGTTTACCAAGTATTTGTGCTGATGTCTAGAATTCAATATTAAGGTTTTATCTGAAGCTTATCCAAAGAATGCAATGGGAAAACTGTGTGATACTCCTGTAAAACTGCACCCTCTGTTGACAAAGGTAAGTGATTACCAACTTGAGGGTCAAGAAATAAAGCTAGTTAATTTAAAAGGAAAAGAGAATACATGAGTTATTTGATGAGAAAGGCCTCTTGACAAGATAAAGCTTTTGTATCTGTGTCTTCCCATTAGCATATCTTAGATGGTGGTGACTGTCCTAGGCAGTTAGGAAAGCACGTGTGAACAAGTGAACAAATAGCAAAACATCAGAATTTGTTTAGTCTAATGATAATGTAGCCTAATACAAACTAAATGGCAGCAAATGGTTATTGAAGTCAATATATCATATGGATTAGTCTGCAAAGACTACCAAAAACATCCCACAGTAAGGGTGACTTATCCAAGAGAAATTTATTTTCTCATAGTTCTGAAAGCTGTTAAGTCCAAGGTCGAGATGTTGGCAGATCTGGCTTTTTCCTCAGACCTCTCAGCTTCTAGAAAGCCACTTTCTAGCTATGTTCACAAGGACTTTTTCTGCGTATGCTCATCTTCCTTTCTCATATACAGTAGTAAGATTAGATTAGGTCCCTACCTTATGACCTCATTTAACCTCAGTTTTTTTCTTAAACTTCTCTATTTCTATATATGGTCATATTTTCAGATACTGGGGTTTAAGGTTTCCATATATAAATTTTGGGGGTAGGAGAAGAAACACAATTCACTCTATTACAGAAGAATTCTTAATTTTTCTTTCTCAAGTAAGCTCCACTCTCCAGTTTCTCCATCTAGTAAATGGAATTCCATCCTTCTAGTTGCCCAGGCCAAAAATCCTAGGATGGACCTTGACATCTCTTTATTCCAGCACACCACATTCAATTAAAAATCCTGTTGGAATTGTCCTCAAAATACATGTATAATATATTTTTTGTCACTATCGCCAATGTTCTAGTTTAATTCATCTCATTGGGTGATAATCCCTCAAAGCAGTAGACTTGCGGTCTTCCTGCTTCTCCTCTTGTCCTCTTCAGCCTATTCTCCATGTACCCATAGAAAAGCAGCCATAGACAATATTCCATCTTGCTATAGAAAGTGTGCTAGCACTTATCAGCACTTGAAATGCATTTGGTACATAAATAAATGTACATTTTGTAGTCTGTCTCTTCCTACACAAATTTAAACTCAAGAGTTGAGTTTTTGTTGTTTTGTGCTCTGATATATTTATAATGCCTAGAGCAAAGTCTGGCATGTTGAAAAAAATCATGCTCAAATACCACTTGAAGGAGTAAAGGAATCTATGTTTATATCTGCATACTCTTATCTGGCACTCTTTTTATTAACCTTCCCTCTTTCTACCTCTTTTGATACTTTCTGGAATAAAAAGATCATTAAGAAGCAGATCAAGTACCTAGTGTGTGTAAAGGCTACAAAAAATAAATGAGAGCCTGACTTAATAGAAGAAAAAGTAAAAAGTGAAAGTAAAGGTAAAAGAATGAATGCACAAATGTTAAGGATTCTGAAAAATGATTAAATACTTGTTCTTCAAGTGAAGTCTATTATTGTGGGTCAAATAAGATGTCTCAAAAGTAAGAGCTGAACTTAACGTAGTGTATACAGATGTTGACTTACAGCGATGCACATCTTAAACATGTATTATAATGTAATGTTAATTTAATTTAAAACAAATGAAAGAAGCTGGACTGAGAAAGAGGACAGATGAGTGAATGCGATTACACGTAATAAAAAAATTGCCACATTTTAAATGTCCTTTCTTAGGCTACTAGAACAATAGTTGCTAGTCATAGATATTTACACAAAATTCCCAGAATCAAGACTTATTTCCCAAGTTGCAAGAGACAAATATCACCAAATCTGTATTGTTTGTAAAAGTCTTTGGAAGAATACAGTTCAGTTGGCAGTAGTCTTATTGTTCTCTGTGTAGAATGGTAGGTTTTATACTCCTGTTGATTTATTATAAAGCAAACCCCAGGAAAATAATTCCATGTCAAATTCTGTTTTAAGGGAAAAAAAGAATTTTGCATAAGTGGAAATAAGTTTTCACTTTAGTTAATTCAAAATAAAATCAATTATCTAAATTTATAGAATATATTAACACAGATTTAATATAGAGAAATCATGGACCTTGTGTTTAGTCTGAGAAGAAAAAATATAACCTACTAATTTTGATGCCCGTATTAAAAAAAAAACCTACAAAATTCGAAATACCTGAATTGGTACAACTATACAGAATCAAAAGTTGGAAATAAATTAAAATAGACTATAAAGCGTATATATATTTATATATTTCTTTACAAAAATTGAAGATACTGAAGGCATTTATACCACAAAGAGTCAGTATATTATTTACTTTTAGAGATTAAAGCATATTGCAGATGTTATTTTGTCTCTTTCAACTTTGAATTTCTTCAAATGAAGACCCTGTTTGGCATAAACTACACTTAAATTGAGACAGTGAATGTGCTCTTCAAGTCATATATGAAAGAGACATTTTAGTATTTGCCTAATTTCACATGTTATGGAGATGGTGGTATTATTACCTTTGATTTATAAATGAGAAAAGTCATTTAATTTAAGAAAGTGATAATAAAATGCATATAGACCACTAACAAATCAGCAACAATATTACTATAAAACTTAAGCTGGGGACGTGTGTGTTTTCAAATATCTAGTAGCATTATTCCCATTTCACAGCCAACCAATAAACGTGAAAACTAAAAGATGCTGATCAAAATTTAATAATTCTAACATTATGTCATTGGTCGCTCCATCCAATATTGCCTCAGACAGTCATGGAGCGATTGCTATTCATTCTTTTGCCTAGTCACCACTTCGGTGCTTCCCTTAGCTACGCTACAGGGGAACTGAGAGAACATAGGGTCACACTTAAGAAAGTACCAAGATTCTTAAGATTATTGTAGGGAGTCAGGTGACCATGTTACTAAAATAAATTTCTGATTTCTGAAACAGAAGCTTTGAGTAAAAGTGATTTCCCTTCTCCGTTACATGGTTTCAGTATTGGATTGGCTGCTGGTGCTCCTGAAGCAACGGCTCAATTATACTAACCTACTCAGTAGGCTCAAATTGACTTGCACTAGCCTGAAACAAATTCCATTATCTTCTCAGACTCTCTGGTATCATTTCCACAATTCTGGGAATATAAGCAACAGGTACTACCTGTTTTGATCTTGGGCCAGTAACATTTTTTTTTAGGACAAAGACTTTTGAATCGTTTGCAGACTCGTCATTCCAGGGCTCACTGGAAAGAATCCATTGTAGCCCTCTGTGCTCAATGCTCTTATTTTAATGATAAGGACTCTGAGTCCAAGGAGAGTCGAGTGACTCGTTGAGAATCCCAAAGCCAGCTGGTGGCAGGCCTGCTCCAGAGTTCTGCTTTCTAATCTGCAAGGCCTGCGTTATGTTCACTACCCCATGCTGCCACTCACAAATGAGCTATGGGTTTATGTATTCAATCCAGGGCAGTGCAAGTACATGCAGCCATGTGTACCTTCAAAACTTCCAAATTATATCCTCAAAATTGAAGTTAGTTTAAGCATAGGCTTTGAATTTCTTCACCATTTAAGAAAATAGATGCATGTGATATTCTCAACCCGCTGAACCATGATCTTTCTACAAAATACTAATGAAATACACAGTGTGATCCAGCTTCTCATTTCTCTCCTCCACCGGTGCACCCCCCTTCCATCTGCAGCACTCCATTTGAAGGCAATGGCATGAATACAGCCCTTTCCCAATAACCTTGTTTGGAAATTGTGTAAGAAAAAAGCTTGCTTAAGATTCCATTTCATAGAAGCGCTGAAAGCAAGTAAAAAAAAAAAAAAGACAGATTAGAAATCTCTTCTTGAAAGAAAATGAATCAAAGAATATATATAGATATATAATTTAAGTTGGTAGATCAAACATAAAGCCCAAAATATATCAACACAAAGAAGATTGTAGCTGAGTTTCTGACAGACTTGTCAAGACTGAGGCTCATTGAATTTGGGAGCAAATTGAATTAATGGAAGAGGGAAAGAAGGACAAAGTGGAGAAAGACTGGGCTAGCAGAGAATCCCAGGTTAGAATTTAGAGCCAGCATTGCTCTAATATTACTAGCATGCTGGGCAATCTAAGCCACCCAGAAGGACATGTCCCTGCTAGCAACGCGAACAGTTAAGTTTGAGTCAGATCAGTGTGAGGAAAGCACTTTTTCTTTGGTAGTAGATGCCTCTTTTGGAACAGGATCAAACAACCTCACAGTTTTTGCATTCTGATTTTTGAAATTTTACCTTCTCTGAGTTTACGCTAAAAACAAATTTGACATATGATAAAATAAATAGTGCTGGAAATGAACTGATTCATTCCTGGTCTTAGAATCTTTGCTACTCTATTTGGCTTTGACTTCATGGACCACAGATGACTGGGAATCACAGAGGCATCTAAGAGGTCTCTGCTCTGTCTATGGATGAACTGAAATTCTTCTTCAAATATGCTATTAAACTTAGTTAATATTTGCTCAGGGAGAGTAAGTCAAACTTGCCTTGATTGAAATACTGGCACATTAATTATCAACTAAGAATCTTGGACAAGTCATTTCTGAAACTTTGGAGGCAACTAATTCGCAATTCTAAAGATTTCTGCTTTCAGAGATGACTAATGATAACCTACTAGTAATCAACCCAAATTTAGTAAGTGCTAGCAATAACTTCTCTTATAAATTTAAAATTACTGTGCTATTAGGATTTACTGAGACCCAGAATTCAGAACTGTGCTCAGAGCCTTGTTGCAAAGTTTCTTGGCCTAGACGTATGTGCAGAAAGTGAGGTGCCTCTTAGACGTAAGGGGTAGTCATCAGTATTTTCATCTCAGTGATGGTTCTCAGTGGCTATTTTGTTTTGAAACTAAAAATTATGAGGCTATCGTTGCCATACTTCATATGTAGTTAATCTTTCATCACATAATGTTATTTATATTTTTATAAACAAAGCTTTAAAATACACTTTCACTGATATACACCCATATTCAAGTTTCTAAAACAGATATAGTCACAATGCTCCTATACTTTACTTCTATTGTGATAGGTCATTAGCAACATGTTGACTGTGATTTACCCTGTACCATACTCTCTATCAAGGCAAGTTTTACAAAATCTGCTTAAGTTTGTAGAGTATTTTTATTCATACAAGGTCAGTGCATACCCTATAATTATTTTAAGCCAGAAATAAACAAGCTTTTCTTTCATTTTATTTTGTTTTCTGTAACGTGTTTGATAATAAGTGTTTTAAACTTTGCAGGCCATATGGCATCTATCACCACTTCTCAAACCTGATATTGTAGCACAAATGCCACCAGAGACAATCTGTAAATAAATGGGCCTGGCTATGTTAAAACAAAAATCTTATTCACAAAAGAAGTTGATAAGAGAAATTGGCCTACACACCATAATTTGTGTTGTTTTGCTTTGTTTGAGTCAGAATGTCCATTTTAATACTTTTGTACACCAGAGCACCAAGGTAACTGAGGCCTAGGAAAGTCATGGAAACAGGTTGGACAAGGAAATAGTGCCCAGAGATTCATTGCAAGTGCACAAGACTCCCCAGTCAGATGGTGGGGAAGGGCAGGGGCCAGGTTCCGACACATCATTCCATCACCATCTATAATAACTTTCTGTTTTAAAGAGAAAACGATAAGAATTATGTACATGGTTTTCTCAAATTATTTTTCTATGATCTTCTTTTGCCATTGGAATATGAGAATGAATATGGTATTGAACCAACTGATTTTTGCCCAATTTAAATCTGTTAAATTAGAATAATCTGAGAACCACTAGTGTACAAAAGGCAGGTTAACACTATTCATATTCTACAAAGAGCCAACTTCATTGTTTAACCTGAGTGTTGGAAGCTGGTATTTGTAAAACCAACAGAAACATTTAAAATATATTATGCGGGGGACCCATGAATAAATAAATGGGAGGGAATTGGACTAGGTTAAATAATACTCAAAACTTAAATATCTGTTTATCACAATGCAGCCAGGCACTAAAAATAATGATAGAATTTCTTGAAGAAGCTGCTTATTAAATAAAAATGAAACTATATCAATTTTGTGGACAAGAGATTATATTAAAAGCTAGTATGTATCTTTAAGCTAAGAATAAGACAGAAATATATATTAATATAATATGATTTGCAGCAGATAACATTTGTAGCTGTAACCCATACTTAATTCTTAAGCATATAAAATTGCAGGCTTTCCACTATACATATGAAAATATAAATCATATGATATTACTAGTCATTTAGTATTGCTTTAAATAGAAATAAATGCAAGCTGCAATAATGTCTAAGTAAGACCCTATATTAAGTAAAGCACAGGATCTGATTTTTGTCAGGATAAAATTGTTTTAACCTTGAACAACATCTATTTATAATTGATATAATAAATTAGGGTAGGACTTTTAAACACTTCCAACAAAGGTTGAAATTAAAAGAATACTAAAAGTTATATTTCTAGGTAAAATGTGAAAAAAGAGAAAATTTGAGTCAATGTATTAGAAAGTACTTTATAAAAATAAAAAATACATTTTACTGAAAAGTTCATTTAAACTAGGATATATTTGCAAACACTTTTCAGGACTCCTTACCATCTTTAGTTATCAGGCAGAAATCAAGGTAAGGGTAAAATGTAGTCTTTATGGTAATTTTCCACAACTGCTGTCTTTAAAGCAGTATTGCATTTTTGCTAGGTTAGCAAATTACCTTTACAAGTCTTGTACATATTTTATATCTCACTAGAATTTCTAAACTACCAACCAGTGTAGAGGATACCAGTCTCGCACATGGCTCACTAACAGTCTGGGCTCTCAGCAGCCCCAGAAATCAGAGATACTATGACGTGAGCTGGCCGCGGCCCTAACAGGTCTGTACTTCAGTCAATGAATGAGAGGACAAATACAGACATCCAGCAGATTTTAACCTGTGTAATGAATCCTTTCGTACAGGAAGACTTTACCTTTTCTCTATATTACTCATACAGACCAATTGCCCAATCTTTGTTTATGTCAGACATTGCAGCAGATTGGATTTCTAAAAATTTGGTTTTAAAGTGAAAATTAGTGTCTTGACTTAGTATTAAAAAGAGATATAATGTTTATATAGTCTCTACGATCTGCTTGAGGATTTTGTTTGTTGATTCTTTGTTTCTTTGACTGTCATATCTTGCATTAAGACGTGTTTTGAAAGCTTCAAGAATCTTGGCAGCAATAGTCTGAAAAACAAAGAGAATGCTTGAACTATATTTCTCATAAACACTTATGAAATGCTAAATGACAGGAAGCTAGAATGTCATAGTGTAGCTTTCTTCTTCACTTACTCTTTCTTGATAAAGACTGTATGTGCAGATAGTGATGGATCTTTCACTGTCTCACAGAGTAAATATCAATCATTTTCCTTTCCCTGAGTTCAGCATTGGGGGTGCATCAGACACATTTAACACTATGTTTGGTTATTGTTCAATATTAACTGGTTTTATCTCATGCACTTTGATTTTATTTCTGTAGTTTAATAGTGAACTCCTAAAAGCTAAGAATCGTATCTTAGACATCTCTTAGAGCATTTGGTATAGCAACAGCCCCTAAGCAAACATTATAAATCTATGCTTTGGTTGACAGTAATCTAAACATAGACAATATTCTAATCTATGGCTGCTTCTATGCTACAGGACAAAGACAGAGCATCAATTTTACAAGGTATCAAATAGAAATCAGCTTGAGTGACACTACTGAGCTGAATCTAAAATTCTGGATTTCACAAATTTATGTGTCTCTATTCCAATCTATTATGATTTCTCAGGCTACATTTAGACCTCCTCCTCCTCCCCCCGACCCCATTCTTTATTCAGAATTAAGATCCTGCTTTAATGAAAGTTTGTTCTCAAACTTTCACTGGGAAAGCATCTTTTTCAGTGACAGTGGCTGAAAGGAATTAATGATTTTCAATCTGCGATGCAGTTTGAGTGAGAAGAAAGAGAGCTTTATTTTTAGCTTTAGTTTATCATTTCCTTTTTTCTCTGTTGTAGTGCACATCTGATAATTTTTCTTGTTCAATATCCCTTGTTATTGTGGGAAGTGTTACTTTCACATTTCCAAGACTAATTTTTCTGAATTGTCCTCTGAAAACAGGTTCATGCCCTCAATCTGGCCAGAGTCCCAGTGACTGGTTAGGCCAAGACCATGGGCTCATTACCTGAGACTTCTGCTTGAAACATGGGAAAAGAGGTGATTCTTTTCTGCATGGGTTGCCAAGGAGTTATAATACATAACTTAATTGGCTTGTTATCATCTTTGTCAACACATACAGAGAGGTTTCCTGAAAAATAAGTTAACATCAAAGAAAGAAAAACTAACAGATAACAAGAAACAGATTTTGCATGACTTAGTTTGAATATTTTTTCATCATAAGCAATCAACACCCTTTTTAGCCAATGACTGTTGATTTGGTTTTTGTGATTTGCCACTGAAGGCTCTGCCCAATTCACTGGTGTCAAAATAAAATCTGAGAGTTCTCATAAAAATATGTGTGAGTGTATTTGTGATGTTTACTATCATGCTGAAAGTAGCAGACTGATCCTGTCCATTTCTACAGTGAACAGGACAGGCTCTGTGTTTGGAAATTCAGATTTTGCCATCTGGCACAGTTTTAACAAGGTGACATGTTAGTTTTATTTCTAGTACTTTGGTGACTATCATGCCATGTGTAACAGTTGTTTGATGTTCAGTTTGATTTTCAAGATTCTATGAACACATTTCTTAAACTCTCTAAAACAATATGAAAACAATAGGTTGTTTTCTTACCAAAAGATATTTTTACAGGAACATAATTTGTCAGTGTAACAATGTTGCCTAAATCTGTTTACCCTTCAGTACAATGCCTGTGCAAATTCTTAGCACTTTCAATGGTGAGGCTGCATGTATTTTAAGTTCATTAGCATTTCCCACTTTCTCAGTGCTACAAGAAGATATGAAATATGTAAATTAGAAGCAGAAAACGTGCTAGTGACAGCAGCGATTAAATACTTGGTGCCATTCTACTGTTGACTTCCTGTGTTTTCCAGGGACTGTGTCCTTTGCATCAAAGCAGTAAAATTAAATGAAAATAGATAACACCAAGAGACTAAAGAAATTTCTAGAAGAATTTTCTGTGGCATGGTGAAAATGAAAAAGGAAACTTGGCAAAAGACTTTATGATGAGTTAACAGATACAGGGGACAGAAGTGTATGCCCTTTTAAAACAGAACACATGTAAGTAGCTGTTCAAAACAGAGCAGCATTGTCCAACAGAAATGCCATGTGAGCCTTACATGTCATTTCAAATTTTATCATCACCATGTTAAGAACAGTTAAAACAAATGGGTAAAATTAATTTCAATAATATATTTTATTTAACATATCCAAGATATTCTTCTTTTGATATGAAATCAGTATTAAATTACTGAGATATTTTACATTCTTTAAAAAAAATCATATTGGTTGTTAACATCTGCAGTGTATTTTTCAGTTAGAGCAAATCAACAGTCAGTTGATAAGTACACGATAGTTTCATTTTGCTAGCAGCTACTGTATTAGAGAGAACTGATTAGAAAATGGGAGAAGACAAAATTCTAGGGCAAGGCTCTAGAATAGGTAAAGAAAACCCAACAGAGACCATCAAAATGCTACATAGAAGTCGGTGCTAGGTAATTGATTTATTGAGAGATGCAGAACTCAACTCTTGACCACTGAGCCTAAATGTGCCAATTATGGAGTAGGAATTTGGCACTTGGGCCGGGTATCATATGGAGCCAGCAACCACTAGGCCACAGACCCTGCCTGTTGGCCCTAGTACAAAGTCCTGGAACTTACTTTTTTATGTAGCTGCTTGTACTGGAAGTATCTCACAGTTCTTTAAGTTATTAAACTGAAATGTATGCAGTGAATTAGAGTTCCTTAATCCTCGTAAAAACAAAATATCAAGTCTATCATAACCTTTATTCCTTTTTCTAATCTACTTTTCTCTGCCCCTAGTCTATTTCTCCTTCTTAAAATAGTGACCATGGTGGTAATGACAATGATGATGATAGAAACTTATTGAATACTTGTAGGTTATATATAGGTTGTGAACAAAGCATTTTAGTATAGATTGCCTAGTTTAAGTGTTAAACCACCCTATAATTCAGATAGGATTATTGTCTTAATTTTATAGAAGATAAAACTTAATTTTAGAGTTGAGATAACGTGTCTAAGTCACAGCACTGGTAGAATGAATCCAGTGTCACTGATTCAAGGGCTCTTACACTCTGGAGCTTTGAAGTGATCCTTATTAACATCTTGGGAAAAGATCAATTCCAAGAATAAAAGCAAAATAAAAAGAGGGGAATCTAGGAAATTGGTACAGCCTGAGGACATTGTTTAAATGCCCATGTCCAAACACGAGTGGCAGAAACCAGTTATACTTAGTTTTGTTGCTAGTCAATTCTGTTCCCTTACCCAAACATACACTTCTTTCACCTTAAACTAGTTTGCTGATTTAAAATTTATATAATATAATCAAATTTTATTTCCTTATCTTGTCACTGCCACTAGATTCTGAATTTCTTGAGTACAGGGAGTATTTATTATACCCCAATTGTTTAGTGTAGACTCTGGCAAATAAAAATTGGTCATGTTGATTGAACTGAAATGAAAAGTTTGAAATCAATACAAGAAAGAAATTATTCAGTTTTGAAGTGAGTAAAACTACCAGGGAAACCAATGGTAACTCAAATGTCATAGTAGCAATGGGTAGGCTTTCTTTTTCTTTTTCTTTTTTCTTTTGACAGACATATTCAAATGTCTTCAAAGAATCTGACAAAGGCTAAATATATAGTACCTTGAGCTCATGTTATTTGTGGTTTCATTTTCAACTAGGCAAGACCTCCTTCATTGTCTTCATTGATGAACACCTCACTTTCCTTGCAGTATAAATAAGCAACATCAGAGCTACTTTCAAGTAGGCAGGGGCCTCAGGTAAACTGAGATGGATGGAGTTGCTTTTCTCTCTGGGGACTTGTATTTATGTAATTGGCCAGAATTTGCAGGAAGAAGAGAAATAAATGGCAGTCATATGGTGGGTAATATTATCCCACTTTGCCTCCTCAGTCAGATGTATAGCTTGCTGGTTTCAACACTTCTGGTTTATATGCGGGAATCTACTGTCAGCATCTCTTTTTCTCAGCAAAAACAGTCTTCTAGCAATTACGACTGAGCTGCATGCATGTGCCTCTTCCATCTGCATCTGGGGACATATTCCCTACAAATTCTCACTCAGTCGTTTAAGTCAAAGGCACTTAGTTCCTCATGAGTGCTGTTCCCATGTCAGATAGAAATAAGCATATTGTTCAAACTCTGTGCAGCATATGGAAAAAA
Source organism: Solenodon paradoxus (assembly GCA_004363575.1). Lineage (NCBI taxonomy): Eukaryota > Metazoa > Chordata > Mammalia > Eulipotyphla > Solenodontidae > Solenodon > Solenodon paradoxus. The sequence goes on along the minus strand of RJWH01000287.1, from coordinate 646,514 downwards.
CAAAGGTCTGGTCCAGGCTTAAGGATGGGGCACTAAGCCAGAGTGGGAAGAACTATGGTTATTTGATGGAGAGCATTTTTCTGGGCTTACTATTCATAATCTTGGAATCAATATATCGCAATTATATTTCTGGCAATGTAATTTTGCTTTATAGCTGGTGAGTGTAGTTCACGTGCAAGTCTGTGTATTTATAATTGAGCCTGCATTTCAGTAGATCATATAGCCATGTTTCATAGTTTATGTCAAAATTTAAAGATGGAGTCAGGGTGTCATGGCCTTCAGAATTCTGTTTTATAGAAACTTCTGAATTGATGCTACTGTCTTGATAAGGATTAGTTAATTGCAACTTGATAGGCTCACTGACTCAATGGCCATCTGACTCACTTTCTTAGATCTGATACACCTTGGAGTATCATGTTCAATCTCAGAACTGAATTTCATTTGCAAAGGGAAGTGAATTCAGAACAGAATTAATTCAGACTAATTCAGATGAAGTTTGTTAGAACAAAATAATAACAACCAACAGAAATTTTCTGAGTATGTGGTATCTATCTTTAGGTACCTGAAGAGCAAGTGTAGAAAAGAAACACTATTCTCATCAATGCCATAGGGCAGAGCTAGCAATTAGGTAGAAGCTAGATATTGGAAAGATCAATCTACTATTGAGTTGTTTGGTATGTGACAGATTTCTTTGTCACGGAGATGATCAGGCAGAAACTGGATGGCAATTTGGTAGAGGTATGGTGTGTGACAGCTCAATGTCTAACCAATATCTATTCTCTTTTTTCTTATTAACAGGACCTGGGATCCTTGTTAAAGATGACAAAATACATTTCTCCACTTCCCTTGCAGATAAATATGATCAGCGGAGTATCAGGAAAAAATCATTGGATGGAACTTCTGGCAAAGACTTTTTGTCCTTTTCCTCTTATGGCTTTCTGCCTGGAATGCAGATGTGTTGGCTGTAGCTCCAGCTGTATTTAGCATGATGACATGATTTTGAATATGAAAGGGATGCATTTGGTATGATGAAGCAGAAAAAAGCAGAGCAACTTTAGTCACTAATGGTCTACAAGTGTGGACTATCTATTTTCTTCTGTCTGGACCAGAAAGAAAAAAAAAAAAAGTCATCTTTTTAGTCTTTTGAATTTCTAATCTCTCTCATGAACAGTCAAATGCAATTTCTATCAGAAATATGTAGTCAACCACCTAAATTTGTGGTATTTTTAAATTCTGAGTATCTGTGGATTCAAGAATTAATTACTTCACTTTCACTTACTATTTTTTTACTGATTGTATATAACAAGATATTGGAAGGCATAATGCGAGACAAATACTAAGATATTACATTGATGTTATTTTATTCTAAACTTCCCCTAGTACTTAAATAGCAATGATTCAGGAGAAATTATTTATTTGTCCAGGAAAGCTTAGAACAAAGAGATCATTATTACATTCTAGTTTTGATGTAAATACCAATGAGACAGTGTCTTCAAAGTAAGGTTTTATTGAGAGAGAAGATGGTTTTCTCAATTCAAAAAAACATTATTCTTCTAACTAGAATCAAGCCTGATTGACTCAGATTATTTTTATATATGAGATGTACAAAAGTATAATGAAATGTAAGTACTCTTTTCTTCACTCATAAAAAGAAAGTCATAGCTTCCAGTGCTGATAGAATAATTTGTAAAGAGGAAAAAAAGAGAGGCACTGTGAGTGCTCTGGTTCCCTCCTTATGCCAAATACCCTAAATTGGTAATAAGGCAAAAATCCCTGTAAATCTGGGATAATTTAAGAACATCAGAGCTGGTGTTCCTCAAAGTAGTCCTTCTTTCTGACAAGTTACTAAAGTCAACAGGACGAAGAAATGAAGAGAAAAGCTGATATAAGGAAGTGACAGAGTCTTGGGCCATATGTCCAGATTCCTGTAGGTTTTGTGTGCTTATCCAAATGTCCATGTGCTACAGTTTAAGTAGGTACTTTGATGACTGGTATACTCTAAGAGGTCTGCTAATTTGTGTCAGCAAGTTGGCAATGTGAGTATAGTAGCTGCCTTGGGATTCAGGTTTCCTTTTGTTGGGAAAGAAACACCTTGACAGCCAAGAAATAATCTTTTAGTATTAATTTAGTATTCATCCAAAGTGTTTTTTTTCTAAACTAGAAGGAATGTGGATATCTTTAATTATCACATCTTAAGGGTGTCTCAAAAAGCCTGATCAGGTTTAATGTGTCAACTAGTCTGCCAATGGAGAAGGAGGTCTGATTAATGGAGTTGGGGAGAGCAAAGACAAAGTGTAATCTTCAAGGACCAACTGGAGTCCACCAGAGCAAAGTAGAACCCACATCTGAAGATCACCACCTCCTTTCTTCATGGTGTAAGCGACAGGTGGGACTGTGTGGCTTCACCATGAGAAGCACACAAACATTCAACTAGGGTTTGGAGAAGGCAGAGGAAGCAACATGGCAGGAGATGGAGGGGCTGAGATCTGCTTTATCTCCTATCAACAAGGTGAGCTACAGATTAGTAATGGTGAGTACAAGCTACTGCCATAGCAAGTGACTCTCAAATTTAAAAATAGTTACTCCTTCACCTCTACCTTCCAGTTCTCATGAATATTTCTTTTGTGACCAACCACAATCCACAACCATACAGGCAAGTGTCTACTGGCAAACAATAAGCATGAAGATGATGATAATGAGAACAGTTACTTTTCAATTTCTCTAAGATTGGCAAAATATTTGTATGTAAAACCTTGACTCCATTTTACCCACTATTCAACAAGGAAAACAGGGAAACAATGATAGCAGCCTGTCAAATTTTCTTTATTGCAGAATTAGAGTTCTCCTCAATTTTTTCCTGTCCCTTGGAGGAGGAAGGGAAGGACATACTTAGCTTATTAATAAAGATTCTCATTTATAGAGCTCTAAGGAATCACACCAATTATGGAATAACACTTATTTTTTCAAAATTCTCATAAAGATGCTTCATACTGCCAGATCCATCCAGTTTAATATTAGCTTAACTTTTGCTTCCTTAAATAAATTAGACAAACTTCGGTACTGTACAGTTTTTTATGAAAGTGGAAAAAGCCCAGTAATGGAGAAGACAAATTTCTGGTTTCTCTACAACTCTTTATGATTAAAATGTCATTTCTTGCTTGTGTGAATATGATATTGAGATTTTATAATTATTTATTTGGTTTTCATCCTTGCTTCTGGAACAGAGCTTTAATAATCTTAGACGTATTTTTGTTTCACTAATACAGTGAATTTTGGACTCCACCTAAAGATGAGGGCTGGTTGCCACGGTAACTAGCCCCTCAATTAAAGGATCGGACCTTCCAGTCCCATCCCCTGACTTTCCTAGACTTCAGTCAACAACAATCAATCATTTAGTCATCATGTTTATGTAATAAAACCTCCATAAAAAAACCCCAAAAGAGTGGATTTGGAAAGCTTCTTGGTTGTTGAACACGTGGGGATTGGGGATAGAACACGGAGACTCCTTGCCTTTTCTTCATTTTTCACCCTATGCATCTCTTTCATCTGGTCACTCCTAAATTACATCCTTTTGTAATAAACCAGTAATCTTATAAGTAAAATTTTATTGATTTCTCTTAATGATTGGATATATGATGTATGATGGTACCTCCATTCAGAGCATCTGCATATCATATAGTTCTGTTAATGACAGCTGCTTTAGCAAATCAGTTGAACCCAAAAGGCAACCATTAGAACCATCAATCAATAGCCATTTGGTCAGAAGCACAGGTAACAATATGGACTTTCTACTGGAGTCAGAAGTGAGGGGTGGAGGGAAAGTTTTGTAGGACTTAGTACTCAACCTGTGAAATCAGATCTGGGTAAATAGTTTCAGAAATTACTTTGAATTTTAGGACACCCAGCTGTTTTATGAGAATTATGTGAGGAAAACCATTCATACATTGGAATTGTTGACCAGAATTACAGCAGACCATTAGCAAGACTCTTCTAAATATTCTTCAGATTCTGTAATGCCAGGTTAATACAAAGAACCTCAACAAACTTAGCTTCTCCATCATCCATACAATATTTGTGGAATTCCGTTTCAGTTAAATATAACAATGTTTTGTGCTTATGCAAGCATGGAAGGTAAAGTTGCATAGTCAGGTGTGTGTGCCTGGGGGCATTTATAATTTTATGTATGTCTTTTGGGTGAGGGTGGGAAAATAGAAGGTATTAGTTGGTGTTTCAACAGAGACCCACATTAGTTGTGTCATATCTTTTCAATTGGAGGCAGTTCTGCTCAGGATGGGCAGAGCTTTTAGTATCCAGGCTGGACGCCAGTCTTCTCTCAATATTACATGGACTTCTGATGATCTACCCTCCCCTGCATCTGTCATGATGACCCTGGTTTACTCCCTAACCAGTTGGTCCTTTCTCTTTTGACATAGGTGCCAAGCAGCAGTGGATTTACAGAAAACAGCTCACAGATTTCTCCCCATTACTCCCTTTCTATTCTTTGCAGCTAGTTCTGTGGTGGGAGTTCTTTGCCTCTCTTTTGTTTTTTTTTTTTTCCCTTTGCTATCATGGGCTCAGACTTTGGTTCATTAACTCAGACAACTTTCTCTGGGTTTCCTCCTCCCTCTTCCTCAGGTTTTTTGTCTGCTTGGCAAATTGCTACTTGTTCACTGAGAATTATTTCTCCAAGTTGTACCTATCCAACTCTCATCTCTAAGCTCCTGAAAAGGCTAATGAGCACTGGTGCTTGGATTGTAACACTAGAAATTTGCCACAGAGCTAATGCAAAATGCATGGCATGTGTCCCATATCAGAAAGCAAAGGGGGAAAAATAACATGAGGTGAGAAAGGAAATGTTTTCTTTATTCTGTGTGACATGATTACCTGGAGACTTGCTTTAAAAAGACACAGTTAAACCTTAGGAAAACCAACTGTCATCAGGATGAACCTGGAGCAGAACTGAAACATTAGCATGTAGTAGGTGACTTGGAAATCATGTGGAAATTCATCTATGATCAAAGAGAACCTTTAAAATTATAATATACCTATATCAGTCATAGCATAATGCTTGGCAGACAGAGAATCTGCGCTGTAACTCAATACATAGGTTTTAATTTATCATCTCTGAGAGCAAAATATTTCAAATTTCAGAGTAAAAGACAGTAAACTGGGGATACTCTTATCTGCCTTGTGCCTTTTATTTGGTCACCTTTCAAAGTGGACATGTGCCAGAATATTTCGGCATGTTCCAAATCCTCTCACCCTTTTCCACTGTGCTCTCTGATTCAGTAGGACTGGTCTGCATGTTACAAATCAATGGACCCCTGCCACCTGTCTGATTTGCACTTGAGTTTCAGCAATGATGAAGCCCCAAGAGGAGATTAGAGCAGAAAGAGAGATACAATATTTTTCCCTCCTGGCTCTTTCCTTCAAGGTCATCTTGAGTTGACTGCGACCCTTGAACTCCCACCGTAACTCACTTTACAATTATTTCTCCCTCTTGGTTCCAGAAACTGAGCTCCCGGAATTCATACAGATCCAGGGGTGATAATGATGCAGCTGCTACTTGGGCACCAGTTACAGCACCAGCCCTGTGGTTCACCTACACCTTTAGTTTTGTAAATAGTCTCTTTGTCACTATGTGTTCCACAATTACCCTATTTTGAGTGTGGCATCTGTTTCCTGAGGGGACCCTGACAGACACATATATTAGTCAAAAAGATAAATCCTACAAATAGGAGCTTCATTCACTGGAAATGCTGGCTAGCATAATTTCAGAGAACATAAAATTTCTATATACTAAACCATGACATTGGAGGCAGGATACATTGTGGGTAAGAGTGCAGATGGAGATGTGGCCTGCTTGCGTGACACCCAAAGGACTCTTATGAAGGTTTGATTAAGTAATATATGCAATTTTCTGACATTCAGCAAACACCAGATAAGTACAAATTATAATAACAATGATAATTATTATTTTCATCATCATCATTGCAACAAATTCTATGTTTTAAAATATAAAACTTTCCAGAAGTTTAGAAGGCTGTTTTTAAGGATTGGTGCCTGTAAATAAAAGTGTATCAAAAAAAGGGATCATAGTGTTAACAACAGAAAGAATTGTTTCAGAGTTAACTATATGCTGTGTTGTGTTAATAAGTCCTCTAGGAACTTATCTTTAGTCTATGCAGCTTCCTCCTTTCAAAAAGCTTAGTTAAATTTGCTAAAATAGAGAAAAACATACAAAATCAAAAGACATGAAAGGAGTTTGAATTTTTTTTAAAGGAAAGGTACAGGAAATATGAAGGTGAGTAGGCAGTCAGGCAGGAAGAGAGAGGAGGAGGAAACATTTATATTTCTTATTTAGTCGTTCATGCTCTCCCCAGACCAGGACTCAAACTCAGGGGTATACGGCCTGAGATCCTTCGGAGGTGATTGACCTAACTGCTACTCTGCTAGGGAGCATTAGGTGTTTGGATCTGATGAAAGGAGAAGCAGAACCTCTATCAATCTATTCTCTCTATCATCTATCTATCTATCTACCTACTCTGGATTTATTATAGGACTTTGACATTGTGGAATTCTAAGAACTGGCTAAAGAGTCCTGGGAAGATGTGTGTGTGTGTGTGTGTGTGTGTGTGTGTGAGAGAGAGAGAGAGAGAGAGAGAGAGAGAGAGAGAGAGAGAGAGAGAGAGAGATATTCTGAAGGCTAGGGCAAGCATTTAGGAAGGGAAAGTAGATATAAAGTAAAAGAATGAAAAACAAACTGCAGTGAGAATGAGAACTCCTGATGATGAACCAGAACCTGCCTTTGTCTCTTCATACCCCCAAATCTCCATCTTTTATAATGACAGTGTCCTGTAAGATAAGGCTTGGTTATGAAATAAAACACACCTTGACCAAGTTGTTAAAGAACTTTAAAAAGATCTGGAAAGATTTGGAATTGCTGTGGGGTGGGCCCAGCATCCCACATCAACAAAGTGATCCTGTCATGGCAGAGCCTCCAGACTGTGAGAAGACTGACAGCTGAGCACTCAAAGGTAGAGAAAAAACACTTTATTGCAAGCACTGGTGCTGGCTCAGGGGTATTGTTACCCAAAGATGAGCAACAGGGCAGGGTAGGGTAGTCTAGGAGAGCTCTTTTATACTCTGAGGAAAATATTCATCTCCTTGCTTATGTGTGGCTTCTACTGGCAGCTCTTATCAGTTAGGTACAGCTGCAGAGTAGGGAGGCAATGCTTGTTTGTCCTTAGTCATGATAATAGGATGTAGCTGCAGTCTTCCTAGAACAGGACGTAGCTATTGCCTTTGTAGCATGACAACATTCCTGGCTGACTAACTTTTGCACTGGGGTCAGGGAAAAGGTCTTCTACCACAAACCAGTAGCCTAGATGCTTTAGCTGAGAAACTCTCTTGTATTCTATTTTGACTTTCTCCAGAATAAAAGCATTAGGCCCACTATATCCCTCCCACCTTCCATCACTTGCAGAAGGTCTCCTATTGCCCATGCTAAATTGAAACTGTGCCACCAAGGTATTCGGAGGAAATAAAGTACCATTTTAGCTAAACTCAACACAGTATAAAATCCCTTAGAATAGTAGTAGATTAATAGAATTCTGGAGTAGAAGGAATCTAGGACCCCACTTAAAAGGCAATTAAACAGATGCCCAAGAACATAAAGCAAAAATTGTACTTTAACAAAGGTGTCTACACACCTAGTCTACTTAAAATTATAATGATCACATGTAATTTCAGTTTATAAAAATCATCCTGAATTTAAATAAATAAGTTATACAATACATAAACATATGTGAGTATCAAAATGTGGTAAGACTATTATGTGTTAATAGAACTGGAACTTGTTCTTAATGGGTAAAAACAAAAAGTTGTTTGTAGAGAATGAAAGAAAAGTTTATCTTTTTCCAAAACTGTTTATAAGAGATGTATAGTCTTTTGCCACTGTCCCCACATCTACACCTGATGCCACACAATATCCCCCAAAATTGGATGGAGTGTCTCCAAGGAGTGACATTATTATCTCTCCTCAGGCACTGTGAGGCTGATTGGCTGCCAGACAAGGGTTGTGGGAGCAAGAGAATCACCTTAATACATTCTCCCTCACTTCATAGTTAGGGATGGGATTGACGAAGAACTTGATTTTCTTCTGACTCAGGAGTGTTGCTTCCACTGTGCTCCCTGAATCTTGTCAGGTTGATAAATGGATCATGTCTCTAGAGAGAGGACTGAATCACCATTCTGGTTTAGGCATTAATTTGCTGTGTAATTTTGAACCGTTCAATCTCAATTTATGGAATGCATACCCTATTTCATTGGATTATTACCTAGAACCTCTGTCCAGGTCTCTGGTCTCTAAATATGGATACTCTCCTCAGTCCCAACCCTACTTCTTATTTTTCCTCATATTGCCGCTGACTTATTGCTCAACCTGTTAACTTTGCCTTTCAAGAGAACTCTTATAACGACCATTTTCTAGACAAAGTATCCTGAGTTCTCCATTTTATTCCTGTCCCAGATGACCAACAAATAAATTCATTTTACTAGAAGGTTATGCTGCAAATCATTTAAGAATGAAGTTAATGTTTAGTGAACTCTATCCATGTGCCTGGATACTCCAACACTTTTCATTTTCCCACAGCCATATATAGTAGATGAATCATTGTCTTTATTTTATGATGAGGAATTGAGCTTTGTTGTGACATTACAAAACTTATGGCTATAGTTTTTTGTCTTTATTTCACAAATTCCTGGTAAGTTTAATATGGAAGCATCGCTATGATTCTTCCTGCCCTCCCCTCAAGGATGGGGATTATGAATATTAAAATAAAATGAGATGAAAAGCACAGAATTTGAGAAAGGAAAGCAGATAGGATTTATGCAAGAGATTTTTTTTTAAGGTGTTTATTCACAGGCTAAAAATTGTTAGATTTAAGAATTAAAATGTGTTTTTTTTAAGTAAATTGCATGTGACAAGTAATGGCATGAGAATGCTGTGGGTGGGGAATGTTGGGACAAAATATCGGACCTGTATAAATGAAAGATGTGGGGAGAAGAATGTTGTCTTAGGTTTGGGTAAAGCAATTGGGAGGGTGGGAAAGTCACAGTTAAAAAAAAGTAGCAGCTACAAATAAGGAAGGGGAGAGCGAGAGACAGCTAGACAAAAAAATAAGGACAGCTGAAGTACTCAATTATATAAACGCTTAAGTAAGTGAAAGGATAAACAGACAGCAAAATGAATAAAACAATCTAAAATACAATAGAAACTTCATGTTTATGCATGCATTGTTTGGGAGCAGAAGGATTATAAATAGATATACCTTGTAAGTATACTTTCAGACAAATAAAAACTGGTGAGGCTCAAATGCTATATACCAAACAAAGTACTTTGAAACATAAGTACTTTTTAAAAAACAAAGTTTTATTATTAAAATAGCAACATCTAACACATTATCATCAAAGCTAACTTGTTCTTTGAAACAGTGTAAAAGTCTAAAGAGATGATCTTGGGTTGAAAAGTACTGATCAATCTCATCCTGTGTAGAATTTGAGTACTGTTTAAGAAAAAAAGAAAAGCTTTTCAATGAAAAGATCACCAAAGTTCAGATGAAATAAAATGGTTTATTTATTCAGTTTTATTTTCTTTGTTGATTTCCAAAGGGCACTTTATTTCCCGCCTAACAAGAGATACACTACAAAGCTAAAAATTACAAAAATATTTGTACCCAGAGAAATGGAAAAAAAGTAAAACACCCTGAAAAGAATGACTGTGATATGAAAATAGCCAGCTCCTTCTAGGTGTGTGTCAGTGGGAGGGAAACCGGCCATCTATTTTTTTTTTTTTCTTTCTTTCTTTTTTTTTTATATCTAGGGAAAAGGATAATGGGATAATCATAATTCATCTAATTTTAAGCAATTAAAATTACATAGTAACTGTAAAACAGTGCTTTTCAGTTTCTACAAAGGGAAGACAAAAGTCATACATTTTCTGAGCAGAATGCTATACATGAAGGTGAAAAGGAATCTCCTCTCATCGTGTTTACCTTATACTCCTGCTCACCCCATAGTACTTACCAAGACAACATTCCTGGACCAGTCCTGGTCACTGGTCAAGGGCTAGGTCAGCTGACCCAATTAAAGTCCGTGAGATTCCTGCCATTACACTTGTGGTGACAAAGTTTTCTCACACTCCTTTGTTTAGTAGTAAATATTATTTAATGTGAAACTTTTATGATTCTGGTGGGTACCTAGATAAGTGGGGTTAGAAAATATAAACGCTTCTTTACTAATTGTAGGGGAGCTATTGAATTCAAGGGTAGAGATATTTTTCCCTTCAGAATGTTTTCCTCCCATAATCAATTTTATTCGTTATTCAATGATTCTCTAGCTTGACTTTCCATTTAATCAACTGAGAGGCTTTTAAACTATACTCCTGTATGTAGGTCCCACTCACAGAAGCAAATTGGTCAGGGTTGGGACCATGGGAAGCTTAGAGAATGCTAATGTATAGCCACTGTGAAACCACCTGCAGATTTTCAGGCCACACAGGTGAATATATTCTCTTTGTACAAGATTATAGGGTGCCTACAATGAATGTGACTCAATTCCACATGCCGGAGGACTAGCAATAAGCAAAACAAACATCTCTGCTTTCATGGAGTTTGCATTTTAGTGTTGAAAAATGGTGAAGAGAAAGTAGGGAAGGACCTAGGGTGGTGCTGGGCAGTTTGAAAATGTGCAATATGGTGGTTGGGAAATGTTACAGTAAGATGACACTTGAAACAAGACCAAAGAAAGTGTGGCATTAGATTTTGTCATTATGTGGACAGAGAGCTTTATATTCAGTAAGAGACTAGATCATGCTTGGAATATTCGAAAAATCCCTAGAGGGCCAGAATAGCTAACAGGAAGTGAAATAAGAGTATGGCAGCCGATGAGATCCAAAACCCAACAGATTCACATTGAGATTGTAAGTTTTATTTCTGAATATCCTTCCTCTAAATCTTAAAATAACAACTCCTAATTATGTATTATGCTATGTGGTATGTTAAAGTAATACGAGTAAAGTTATGTGAGGGGGATTTGTGAATGATGTGGAAATTTCTCTGAGGTATGAAACCTATTGTGATGGTGGCCTCCTGGCACCTAGGCTTGTTACGTCACCACACCTACTCCTAGGATGCCAGGTGCATTGTGGGATCAAACTCTGTACGCGTCTATCACTTTTTCAGTGCGAACTTGGGATCGCTCATACATGTGGAGAAATGGATCAGGGATAGTGCCAGTTACTCAATGTAATCATTACTCAATGTTCAATGTGAAATTTTTCCCTAAATATTTTTGTTGTAGCCAGGCTTGATTTAATTTCTCAGACCTCGCCTAGGCTTCTTGTATTCATTTCATTTTTGATAGTATATTTTATTTATTTTTTTTCTATTGAGGAGTAACAAATGTAAATGTATTTAGGTAAGTTTCTTTTTTTCACATCTTTCTTCCACACTCATTATTCCTAAATATCAGTTATCGAAATATGGATACATAGAGAATTGAAATATATTATTTTGTATATTGATCAGTATTTCCAGTCTGTCTTTATAAAAACTCTACATGTTGAACCATGCCAACATTATACATGTTAGCAATTAAATCCCTTCTAATCATAGTGAGACTATGCTTGTCTATAATCTCTGTAGCAGCATTAGTTAGTGATCACAGTTATCAAAAAGTTATCTCTGTGTGTACTGAAAGCCATGTCATTTCATCAGTTCAGTAGACCTCAGAGCCTTCCACAAATAGCTTTGAGCCCCAAGGCCAGTCTGGCTATTGGTTAATGCAAATAAGCATAGAAAATGTTTCTGCTCTGCCTCAGTGACCACAATCTCATTTGAAATAGAGTTATGTATTATACTATTGCTTGGCAGACCCCTTCAAGCAAGGCAGAATCTGCATGCAGTCATAGAACGTTCAAATTGGTTTCTCTTTAAATAGAGGCAGGTTTAGGTTTGTTGATCAAATCAGTGAGAGTGTTTTTCCCTAGTTCACTCTCAGAATGGGAAATTACCTTTCCAAAGCATTGGGAAATAACAAGAACTCCAGACAAAAGGACCAAGGAGTTTAGAAATGCATATCTGGAAATTAACCTGGGGTCTATTAGTTTGAAGAATAGCCCTCTTTCCCTCTCTTCTCCCCCAACCTCTGACTTTCAATCACTATATTAAGTATAATTTACACACAATAAAATGCACAGATTATAAAAGTTCAGTTGGTGATTGTGACAAATGTATACATCTGTGTTACTAGTATCCTACTGAAGATTTTCAATAGTCGGTCATTCAAATATATACCTGTATTATCCTTTAGTAGGCAATTATCTTATTCTCATTTTTTATCTGAACTGGGATCAGATGATGATGATGTTGGTGATTTCCATATCTCAGTCTTACCTGTTCTGCATCTTAATGAAAATTAAATCTCATAGCATGTAATCTTGTATCAAAATTTATTTTACTCTTTTGAGAAATATTCTTGATATGATGTGTATCAAGAAGTTATTCCTTATTACTGATCAATTTTGCTTTGCTAAGTTGATAGGTATTTGAGTTGTTCCTAGCTTTGGGCTGTCATATTAAAGGTGCCATGAACATTCATGCACATGTCTTTGTATGAACATAATTTTTTACTTCTCGAGTAAATTCCTAGGAGTAGGATTACTGGGTCGTGTGGTAAATATATACTTAGTTTTCTAAGAAAATGGTTAACCATTTTCCAAAAGGAAATTGTACCACTTCACATGCTTACCAGAAACACATGAGAATTATTCCACATCAGCTATAGCACATGATATTGTCAGTCTTTGAAATTTTAATCATTTAATATGTATGGAAATTCTTCTCAGGGTCCTTTGAATCTGCATATCTCCAGTGAATGATGATTTTGAGTGTCTTTCAATATGCTTGTAGGCTATTTGAACAATTTTTGTGCAGTATCTGTTCAAGTTTTTTGCTTATTTTTCAATGAGTTAGATTTTTATCACTGAATTATAGAAAGTTTTTAAAAATATGTATTTTTGATATAAGTTACCATCCCATTTTGTAGCAAAATTTTAAAATTTCAATAAAATTTATTTATCAGATAAGTTTTTCTCTATAAAACTTTCAATTTATTAGACAGAAATAAATTCTTGTTTTTCCTATATACTTCATATTTTAAGTTTTGTGTATTTAGATCTTTGATTCACTTGGAATCAGTTTTGGTGCATTTTGGGAGAAATGAGTGTGACTTTTTTCCCTTTACATATACATACCAGTTGATTTAGCACCATTTGCTGAAAAGATATTCTTTTCTTCAACATCTTAGAAATTTTGTTGAAATAAATTAATCATGTTTATGTGGCTCCAGTTCTAGAGTGTATTGCAGCTCATTGATCTGTCTTCCTATTCATGAAGCTACAACAAATGTTTTACTTACTGTAGAGTGAGAGTAAGTCTTGAAAACAGCTGGTGTGCGTCAAATAACTTTCCAGATGGTTGATACTTTGAGTTCCTGGGAATTTTTATAAAATAATTAGAATCAACTTTTTATAAAATAAGTTGTAATAGAATTGTTTGGGTTCTTTGAGTTTATAAATCATTTTGGAGGCAAATGAAATATTACCAGTACTAAGTTACAATTTAATTATTTAGATATTCAAACATTTTTCTGAATGTTTCTTACAGTTTTAGTATATATCTGAGATATTTTATTAAAATTATTCTTATTGGTAAATAACATGATGTTATTATAAAAGGAATTTTATGATTAGATGCATGGTAAATGACATTTAAAATTGGTTCTAATTTTTTATTAATAACAGAAAAAATACAGTTTTTGAGTTTTATGGATTTATAATTTCATTTCTGAATTCTAGTAATTTAGTAGCTATTTTATGATTATGTTGAGTTAGGCTATATGTATATATTGGAATTTTTTTTTTCTTTTCTTTTCTTTATACCTTTTTCTTCCCTGATCATATTGCTCCAGTATAATGATGAATAGAAATGATGAGAGCCAATATATTGCTTTGCTCATATGATCCTAGGGGAAAAGAGCTTCAATTTCAAAATGCGTAAGAGTACCTACAGATTTGCATAGCTATACTTTAACAGATTTAATAGCTTATCATACTTATGCGATAGATTTTATCATACCCGTTAAATATTGTCAACTACTTTTTCTGTTTCAATTAAATATGCTCTTTTAAATTTGCTCTGAATGTGGAGAATTCCAATGCAGGACTTTTAATTAGTTAAACAACAACTTTGTATCTTGTGGTAAATCCTACTTGGTTATTGTGGATTATCCTTCTTAAATATTTCTTCATTTGATTTCTTAATATTTTGTTTAAGGATTTTAGGTCATAACTATTATTTGTCAGCAATTATATTTTCTTAAATATCCCTTTCAAGGTAATTATCAGTATTTTTTATTAATATTGCTGTTATTATTATTATTATACAGGTAAGCATAAAGCATATGCTAGTTATGAAATAATTTTGGAAGTATCTCTTACGATATGATTATCTGAAGATTTGTTTCAATTTATCATTAAAAATATCTGAACTTTGAGGATGTCTTTGAGGTCCGAAGATTTTACTTTAATTTCTTTTAAAAATTATAGTTTTATTTTTTATGTCAGCTTTACAAGTGTGTTTTATAATGAACTTATTCATTGTGCATAAATTTAAATTTATTGAAATCAAGTCTTTTTTTTCCTAACTTCACTGTTTTGTAGCTTGTAGGAGGTATCTTGGTGTCTTTTATTCCTGGTGGTGGTAATTTGTGCTTTTTTCCTTTTTATTTCATTATTTGTTTAGCTGGATATAGGTAAATTTTTAAGCATTTCAAAATCAAAATTTTGCTTTTGATTTTCTATACTTTTTTTATGTTATATTACTTATTGCTCTTGTACTTGTTATTTCTTTTTTCCTTCTTTAGGTTTATTTTATTCTTTTTTCTGGTTTCTTAAGGTAGAAGTTTCAGACTGTTGATTTTAACTTTCTGATTTTCTTCATTTAAAGCCACAGATTTTTACTCTTATAATTGTCTTAGTCACGTAATAAATTTTGTCTTTTGTGATTTCAGTAGTTTCAGTTTGGAATAATTTCTAAACTCACTTTTGTTGTAGTAAGAGAACATGCTTTGGATAATTTCAGATTTTTGAAATTCACTGGCTTATATTGCAGTCAATGCTTAATAGATCTTAGTGAACATTCCATGTAATTTGCAAAGAATGGGTCTTCTGCTTTTAAATTTGAGTACAGTGTTTTATAAATAACAATTGCTTCAATTTGGTTGATTATTCTAAGTTATAACTTTCTGTACTTGTTTCATCGAGCGTGAAAAAGTATAAAAATATTCCTTTATTGCTGTCTTTTTTCTTTTATTTTGATACTTTATTAGATGCATATGCAATTGATTATTGATTTAATTCCTTTATTTGCCTTTAAGTCTAATCTGCTGATATCACTCTAGCTACACAACAGATCTTATTGCTTGATTTTGCATGGCATGGTTAACTTTGTCTACCCTTCTTTACCTTCCTTTTTTATTCTTTTCCCATTCTGTCAATATTTTATTTAACTCATCATTAAAACTGTTTAACACTCATTAATGTTTTATTATTCCACCTTATGTATCCCTATTCTTTCTCTCATCAATTTATTGACATTTTTATAGTGTTACTACCACAATTAGAATAAAGCTGAGAATACCATTATTCAATATTGGCATTTATTAAATATTGATAGTTTCAAATTTATAAAAAATAATTTCTACTATAAAACTGCCTTTTTTGAAAATCTTTACCAGGAAATAAGCCTCATAATCCAGAATCTTAGACATTGTGAACTCTTAATATTTGTATATATTTTACTGGACTTTTTAAAGGATTTTTTCCATTTTTAAAATATTTTTAAAATTAATTTTGAAATAACTTTAAATTGATAATAATTTACTAAATTAACTCATATAACCTTTTTATTTATATTTCCCAATTGTCAATATCTTACTACATTGCCCTCTCTATCTTTCTCAGTTTTTCTCTCTTTTCTATATCTGATATGCTCTTAAACACAGTCAGTGATTATTTTGTTTCAATACTTATTTCTTCATTTCAGGACTTCTATTTTGTTTTATTTTATGATTTTTAAATACATCCTGACATTTGTTTGCTTATTATATTTATAGTATCCTTTAGATGTTATAAACATTTATCAGTAATTTCTATATTCTTATTTTATAATTATTGCATCTGAGTTACCATTTTTATTAACTGATTTTTTTTCTCCTAATTATTGGTCAAGATCACATTTCCCTGCTTCTTGACATGTGCTATACTTTTTAAAATTAAAACATGGGCATCAATTACAAACAAAACGTCAGGGCTGAAGTAAGTGTAGTGTTGCAAGACCAAAAGACCTTCAGACTTTGAAATTATGAGAGTGAAAGCACACAAGGATGAAACTTTCCACGTTCTAACTGCAAGCAGAAAGTCCATGAAATTAAAAAAAAAAACAACAAAAACAAAAACAATATTGTAACTTACCTGGGCCTAGTATATGGTTCTTAAATTTCACTGAAGGAACAGAAATTTATCTCTACATAGTCATGTAAAGTGGTATCTGATGTAGAACTTATCTTCACAGAAGAAAAAGTTGCCATGAAAATGCCTGGTAAATAGTTTGTTAGGTCTGCTAGATTTAATGGATCAATTAAGGATCATAGAAAAAGGAAAGAAAATGCACTAAATGGTTTTCTAGGAAAATCTCAGGGTGTGACACTCAGAGATGGCATGGGAAAATGGTTTTTAAATGGGCATGGTTAAAATTATGTGCGGTATAACTAGAGATCTTGCAACAAAAGCAGAGAACAGGGGAGTTTATTTTGTAATTGACAGAGTATGTTGAAAATATGAAACAAGAGTATCTCCACTTCCATGGAGAAAATATTGAAACATAATAGAGAAATACAGACTACCAACTATTTTGAGAAACCACACACACACAAAAAAAAAACAGAAAATATTTTATTATAGCTATTCGTGGAAGACACCGGGTATTCCTTTTGAATATGATCTCTCAAACAAATTGCTTAATTTTTTCACATATGTAAAATAGAAGAACTGCGTTATTGTTATTTTACTCTGGCAAGAGATGGACCAGAGATAGCTTTGAAAATATTCCTATAAATTAATTTTATTCCCTGACTAGTTGTGACCTTGTCAAAGAAGACTTACAGTCCTTGGAGGAAAGGAGCTGGACCTATATCTGACCACACAGACACAACTTTTTGTAATGATTTTATTCTTGTTTTTAACCATATAGCTCTCAGAGCAAATAATCTGAACTGCCTAGAAACCTTCTTGTTTGAAGTAGAAAAAAAGACTTAATCATGATTCACTGAAGAAAGGTTAGAAAAGGGATGGACTATTACAGCAATGAACAATATTATTGTGGAAAATCAGAGATAGGTGTCCAAAAAGGGTCAGAAAGCCAATGCACTAAATTGATTATCTTGAAGAGAGGAAGTGAATAGAAGCTAAACAACCTGGAGATGCAAGAAGCACCAGGAGCACCAGGGAAACAATAGGCATTAAAGGTCCATTGTTTATGCTAAAAGGATTAAGCTTTAAAAGATTTAGTTATAACTTCTGTGAGAGGTTGCTAATCCTTGGGCTGCAGAAAGTATCCATAGTTATTTTCTGATGAAGTAGCAAAATTAAGGGATTGACATTTGTAGGTGAGTACTGTGCTGCCCTGATTCTCATGGTAAAAGTTATCTTTTTCTTTACCTGCTCTTTGGGTGAGAGAACTTGGAGGGTAGTAGAAAATGATTCTTCTTTGATACCATAGATCAATTTTTTCATTATTACCCCTGAGGTTACTACACAAAGATTGCAAATAAATTCAAGTAGATTCTTGCTTAAGTTCTCTAGTGATACATTTAATTCATAGAGAGAGGCAATGGAGTATCATTTGTCAGGAAGGCTTATGCAATTTTGTTCTCTTATCCTATTTGCACAGCATAAGAGCACACATTCTCATATCTCTGACTTAAAAGATGTCTTCCAGAGTTATTTGATAAGCTAGAGGAATAGGCTTTGTCTCAACAGTCTTTTTTTCATCCTTAAGTTCTAAATATAGTTTATGGAATATTATTAACTGGATATCAAATGGTGACTCAATCAATTTTTTTTGTTTTGTTTTGTTTTATGTTTTTTTGCAATGTATGTATTTCTTCCTTTGATATGAGGAAAAGTTTGGTCCTCCTTCAGGGCTGGTTTTTCCCTCTGGCCTATATCTTCTGATACCAGTATGTCCTTCCATGTATTTCTCTCGGGCCCAGCTTTCCCAAACTACTTCGTATTTACTTATACTTTACGTCACCACTGGAGTAGCTATGTATTATTTGACTTGGGACAAAAGACGTGTCATTTCAGGTATTTTTTTCTCTAAATACTGAGGACAAACTGTTACTTAGGAATCAAGATATGTATTTACAGGGAATTTATCTAAAATTTAGAGAGTAATTTATTTTTGGTTTTGGTATAAAAGTTTCTGGTCCTTCAAAAAATAAATGAATGAAATACCTTTAATGAGAATGCATTCAGCCCTTGAGTCTAATATTTTCTGGACTGTTCTCAGATACCTTAATTCAACCAGCCCAAGATTCCCTTATTGATACCCCTTATTGAAAGTTATATTGAATACTTGAAAAGCCTGGTATATTCTAGGTATCCAAACAAGTGAATATTTAATCCATTCTATATTACAAAATAAAGAATTTATATAGAGGTTGTACCTGTGCTGTGCTTAGAATGGAGCAGGGATGATAGTAAGAAAGGTTCAAGTTTATGAATGAAGCTGAAAAATTCATGAATCAAGCTTAAAACATTTGAGATGAGTCAGCCACATAGTCAGGTTTGAGGCTAGAGATGGAAAGTGTGAAACTGAGAGATGAAATTGAAAGGATACTATAGATTTTGCTGTTACTCGTCATAATCTAACTTCTACAGAGAGAATAGACTATTTATAGACAATCATATGCTTTTCTTAGAATTTTGATATCAGAAAAATTACCTCCTCAGCTAGAAATTTCACAAGAATCCATGAATCCTTACAGTGACTAATCAGAATCTTGCTGAAATTTAACCTAATATATTTAAGAGGTTAATTAAATATTTCATTCCCTATTTCTCATACTATAGTGAAAAGTAAAACACTATCTTAAGAGGGCCAAACTTGCTGAGTCTAGGAAAATAACTGCATAATTATTAGAGATACGTGTATTTTCTTTTGGTAGCAATTCATGAAACTGAGCACATGCCCTCTGTTTGTTACATTCCAGTGCTAAGAGGATCTGCTCTGGAACACAGCACAAGGGTTTCACTAGCAATTGAATGAGGCTCTTGAATCAAATAGAATAGGAAGAAAGGGAGAGATTAATAGTTTGAAAATAAGGAAGAAAGTTTAGACATTTGTGAAAAGATTAATAAAAAAAGGCAAATACGTACCTCCAGCCCCCCCACCCCCAACTTTAGGTTACTAGTCTGTACACCACATTATTTTTCTCTTGAGAATAATTTACCAAATATATTGCCGATTTCCTGCATGGCCAGGTTTTGCAGAGTATGCTAGTATACAGAGACAAACTGTATTTATCATTTGTTTTCTTTGTCCAAAGTCTTATTCTCTGAGATAAGAATAGAGGATATTCATGTGGCATTCCTGTGATACAAATCCATCCTGGCTAGTGGGTCATAATTTCCTTTCTTCCATTTGCTCTGTGATTCCCTTGTGACACACCACAGGAAGACAGTGTTTGAAATGTGTCACTGGTGGTATACTCCATCACCCGGCAGCAAAACTTTTCACCTACAAACTAGACACTTAATTCATATGTTCTTTCCAATCGGCTTAAACTTTCAAAAAATCAAATATTGTTTTGCACAACACAGGTGATACTCATGAACTTATTACCTCTCTCAAAGGCCATTTCCTTGGCAGCTGCTTCACACTGAATAAAGATGAGGCTTCTACACTCCATCAATTGAGACGAACATCAGTGCAGCTGTGTCCTATTGAGGATGAAAGAAGTGAAAATGAGATTAATTTTTCAGTGAGTTAGATCAATCTATAGAGAACATAGGGACAATTCAAGGCAGACAACTTTGTTTTGGAAGGTTTCACACTCTAGATTATTAACAAAGTTGCTTCAATCCTTAAACTTAATTTTGACTAAACCTTAAGATTTAGACAATTTTGCTTTTTCATAGACTTGATGCTCTGAATTGTCCAGTCTACAGACCACAGTTACTACCAGTGTCAGTTAAGGCCCTGAATCTCACCCTGGCTGCACATCAGAATTACCTGGGGGAATAAGAAGATAAACAAACCCAGGAAGCATCAATAATATATTTATTCTATCATATTCACATATTTTACTTAATGAATATGCAATAACACATTTATTTATTGACTGTCAGATTTTTGGATTTTTTTTTTTTAAGGTGCAGACAGGAATGAAGGTAGTAGTAGGCAAGCAGGCAGGAACAGAAAAGAGGAAGAAGCCCTCCAAAGTTTCATTTAGTTGTTAGCACTGGTTGTTTCCCAGGGCCTGGGACTAGAACTCAGAAGTATGTGACTTGTGTTCTTCAGAGGTGATTTACCTAACTGCTACTCCACCAGGGCACATCAGAATTTTTTTTTAAAGAAGAATTTCTTGACTTTAAGAAATATAAAGTTTATTGACAGGAAAAATAATAAAAATAGAATTTCTATACACATTTCTTTTCATATTATGTGAGAAAGAGGGGCAGGCCCTAACTTGGTGGTACAAGTGGAGAGGAGGCCTATTGGGTGAAATACTGCTGAACTGAGTGCTGTTCACTCAGTGAAAAGGCATTAGCAGGACAAAGAAGGACAAGTTTATGAAAAAAGGACCTTAGCTGCTGAATAAACCATGGATAAAAGACTTCATTTGTTGTGTTAGTATAACTAAAAACAGTATGATTTTGCTGGAGCATCCTGTAGAAAGAGATGAAGTTGGGGACCTTACTTGTCATGTCAAAAGGCCAATTACAGGTGTTTAATATATGTGCCTGATATGATTGGAAACTACTAGAATTTACAGGTTTTCTTATTAGATCACTCTGTTTTGTTTTGTTTTTTTTCATGGAGAACTCACCAAATGCCTGATCAACCTGTGTAAAGTAAATTGGGAGATTGAAATCAATATATATTAGATATGGTAGACTGTTGCAGAAAAAAAAAAGAAATACTTGTTATCATTCAGCAATGTAGATTAAATGCACAGCCCCAATATAGGATGTTAATAAGCCATGGAAGTGGTCTAGACAGTTATTTAATAGGAGTTGAAGTAGAGTAGAATAATTTCTGACTGAAGTGTTCAGATATGGTTAATGGGGTATAGTTGTGCAAGTCTGATCTTAAAGAGAGGGTGAAGTTTTGAAAGACAATTCTAGAAAGAAAATATGAAGTTCACAGTATTACGGTTGTCAAAAGGACAGAAGAGGGAGATTCTTAAAGGAATAGGAATAAAAGACAAAGTCATGCCGAGCCGAGTCATAGGTTTTGTTGAACATCAAAACAAAATTTTACGTTTATAGAAAATTCAGCTCAGATTGAGATTCTAAGTAGCAGAGAAGAATTTTCAGCACAGGTTATTATGGTGAAGATTAAGCTGGCAACAGAATTCCTAACAGAATTTTTTTCACGAAAATAAGTAGAAATTATAAGAATCAAAACCAGTAAAATAGCAAGTAAAAATAGAAGAAATCTGTAGAAGTGTGTCTACCTTCCTACTTCTGGTTTATTGATCAAAAGGCAGGCCTTTTGTGTGATTCTGAGCTGCACCCAGAATTGGAATATCTTTGGTAATATCCTCAATATCCTTGTCATTAAATTTTTCATAAGGATATGGTGTATTTATCCCCATGTGGAGAAGGAAGAAATTTAGTTGTTAATCTAAGTTCTCCCAACTTACCTAATGTCGAAATATCTCAACACTTGTTAGATTTCTGGACCTCACTGAAGTTAGAGTCAGAAACTGCAGGTGGAGACCCAGACAATGTACTTTACAAGTCCCTAGTGATTCTTATCATCAGGCAAGTTGAAAACCAGCACTAGGGGACATATTACTTCAAAACAGCAAAGTAATTGATAGAACATAAAGGCCTGTGCTGAGATCATCTGAATAGCAATTTTTAAAGTATAATGGTTTTGTCAGCTTTCTCAGATGTTAAGAAATTAAAATCATAATACAAATATCACTACTTCCATCATTGCTCTATTCAAATACACCATCACATCTTTCTAGGAAGATTATAATAACATCTAACTGGTCTCTCTGCTTCCATTCTTTCTGGGATAGTCTGTTCTTCATATAGGAGGTATAATAATCTTTTTAAAAAATCAGATCATGAAACCCCTAATCCCCCTGATCATACTCTTCAATAATTTCCAATTTTTCACTTTTTCTTTTTTTAAACGTGGCTCCAAAGGCTCGCTTAAACTGATCCCTGCCCGGTTGTCTCACTTCAGCAACTTCCATTTTCCCTTTGCTCAATTTGGCTTGATCTATTCCTTGAGCATTCCGAGACTGACCCTCATTATACTTATTTCCTAGGCCTACCTTTTTCTAGTTAGTCACTAGACTTGTCCCTCTGTGTGTTTCATTCTAAAAATCATTTCCCAATCGTCATGTAGAAGAGCAACTACTTACTAGTCACCTGTTTATACTGTCTAATCTTTATCCTGATTCATTTTACCTAAAATAATCCTATCATAATCTGCTTTCATATTACTTATTACTAGAATGTGTGTGCCTTAGATGATAGATTCTGTCTTGTTCATTGTCTTACTTGATACTCAATAAACATTATTTGAATAGATGGATGGATGAATGAATGATGTGCTTGCAATGTAGTAGAAGCTAATGTACAAGTCTTTTGATTCTGAATCTTGATTCTGAATCTTAATCTATCTCATTGTCTTAATAATCCAGTCTTTAATTTCTGCACAATCTACTTTTGGCAATGCTCTCATAATTTCATACTTAAACACCCAAATGATATGGTTTCCTTGTGAGACAACACTGCCTGGTCATTTAATATTATATTGTATAATTGAGAGAAGTTATTATGAAGCATGGAAGAAATTCCCCATTAACGTTGATCTCTGTGTACTTCTCTCTTCTCATATCATGGTTTTCTCCTGGTGTTTGAGAAACTTGTGAAAAGTCACAAGTCTGAAGAGGTAGACCATTCTGAGCTTTGTCCACAGACTTTATCTGAAGTCAAACATTCATTGGTTTCTCTGAACTTCTCCTCTTTTCCTATTAGAAACAGTCACCTCTAGGACAAATAATCATAGATAAGCTTTTAGAAAAGGTTGTGTCTGCCAGTGGAAATGGACACAGATCCAGTTTTGGAAAATTTTACCATTAGGTGCTTGGATTCTATTAGCCAGAGGAAAATATCTAGGTAGTCAAAAACTCCTAAAAATTTCCCTGCGTGCCGCAACCAAATTTACTTCCTTAATTTGTGACAGTCCCACCATGAAAGAGACTGAGACAAGGGAGTTGATACACTCTGAGGCACGAATTTATTGTCTCATGTGCAGGCCAGGAAAGCTACCTTCTGAGAAGAGACAGAAGGAGAAATCCAAGAGAAGTTGTGAGAGAGTGGCTTTTAAGGGGGCAGTCTCTGACTAGCACGGAAAGGGCCAGAGGTAGAATTCTGATAAGGCCATCTGGCTGAGCTGTTGATTTAGGGGTAGGGAGTAGATTGGCTGGAATGTTAGGCAACTGTGGAGGGTAGGGATGGAGTCCTTGAGTTAGGAGAACCGGAGCTGGGGTTGAACAGCATCTGATCTTGCTTTTGGCTGTGAAATGTTCCATTTCTCATGCTTGGTTGGTAAGTGACAATTTTCAGTCCTTCTGTCTTGTTTTGTCTCCTGTATCAGTCTCCACATCTGCTGAAACAAGATGGGGCCCTCACATCTGCTGACTTAGACCTAGCTTTGGATGAACCTTGTGGCTGTTCAATTTGTTTTAAAGACTCATGATTCAGAGCAACATGCCGCCAATCCATGGATTTAGTCTTCGTCATATCCTCATTGTTCATTAAGTCAGTCACAATAATTTGATCAGCTCTGTCACGGTTCATTTATCAAATTTCTAAATTAATTTTACGGAAAAAAAAAAAAAAAAAACTAATGAACATTCCCTAGAGGATTTACAAACCACCCCACCACTTAGGATCACTTATAGTCCCTGCTACTACTGATTTGTTTCACCTGTGGAAACTTGGGATTGTATTAATTATTGTTGCAGCTATTTAAAATAACCTGCCAGCTATGTCTCCTTTCTTATATTTGATTTCTGTTTTCTGCTTAAAAATAAATTGTTCTGAAATCACAGCCTGGGAACTCTAAATAAGATGAACTGGGTTGCACATGGACGGCACAAATGTGTAACAGAACACTACTGAATGCCTGCACAGGAATAACAGCTGCATTTATGCCCCACAACAAACGCAAACACTTACGCTCTCCCTTTTATCTCCAAGCAAGACAGCTCTGGATCGCCTCAGAGTCTAAATCAGTACTTTATTAAAAGCAATTGTTTTTCTGAAAGACAATGTTGAAAGGAGCCTAAGGGTGGATTTCTGTAGTTCCATGCCCACTGGCCCTGCCTGCCTCACACTGACCTGCCTTCCAGGACTGCAGGAGGAAGTTTCCTGAATCAGAGCTCCAGCCCCTGTGGCTTCTAGCTCATTTTCCAGTCAGGCAGAAACTGTTGCCTGTCTGGTAGGCTTTCTCTTGTTGAGGACCTGCCTCAAGGCAGATCTGTCTAGTTATCTGCCTGCCTTTTGAAGCTACACTGCACACAGCTGCTCTTGCCTGTACCTCAGCTTCTACCTGCCTGGAAGGGACTCTGGCTGATAAGTCCTGGCCAGGGGCCCTGAAGAGTTATTTACCTGGGATGTGAATCTCTCCACAGGCATCCACAGAGTCGATTTGCATACTATGCTTTTCAACTCTAAAGGTGATTTTTCTGGTTCAGATGTCTAGAGCTAAAACAGAAAAGTATTTTCTTAGTTGAAGAAACATCCCTTTCACAATTCACTGGAGTAAGAGTCTTATGATAGGTAATTGGTACAAAAATTATTAGCACACGGTAATAATGTGCTAATTATGTGAAAAAAGGAAGCATCTACTAAACTTTAAAGTGACTATAAAATTGGGTGATGAAGGCACATTTGGGGGATAGGCACATTTGTGCATTCTAAAAAAATGGGTAAATACAAATTAATTTTGGATAATTCCTATTTTTTAAGTTATTTGTAATCACAGTATAACTGCTGGGATTGAATTGTGCAGCGAATGTCCAACAACAAGATGCCTAAGCAGTGCTTAAATGTTGTATTAAGTGAGATAAAACTTGTATGTTGAACAAAAGGAATGCTTTAAAAATACTGAAGTGCCATCCTAAATGAGTCACCCAGCTGTGGACTGCTTCAGAACAGAAGGGTCAGCCAGATAAGACTGAGTTGCAGCATTTAGGTCAAGGGATAATGTGTTCAACTTCATGAGCACCCAGAAATAAATGTCACTGGATGTAACACTAGCCAGACTCTGTCTCAGTGGGGCCAGGAGGTCATTGGGCTCAGCCTGTCTCACAATCAACAGGGCTCAAATTTAGACTTTCAGCACTACCTATAAATGAGGTGATCCGCACACTGACTTACAGATTCATGATAGGGTTGAAAAAAACATATAAATATGAAACGTTTCATTATTATGCTACTGTGATTTTAGGGCATGGTGAACTAATATTTTTAATCAATTTGCAAGACTATAATATGAATCTGATAGTGGGGCAGTTATTAACTTTTTTCATGCCTGTAATATTCATGAATATGCCAGGAATATATTTAAGTGAAATTGATACCTTAAAAGTCCCAAGAGGGCCATTTACTTAAACATCTTCAGTGGTCTCCTACTGCTCCTAGGAGAACATCAAATATCCAGAACTGCCCTGTCTCCTCAGCATGATTTCATGTCAGTTTTCCTCTTTCATTACATTACAGCCACTTCATTAGGTTCTCACCATGTCATCTCCCTCCCTTGGGCATTACACATGCAAACATGTACATGGAACCTCTTTCACTCGAGAGCTGATATTGTCCTTTTGGTCTCAGCTTAAAGGCTGTGATGACCCCTTAAACATTCCCAACTCCTAGATCAGCTCACATCTTCTGCTATCAGTCATATGGCACTTTTTATCACAAAACCCTGGCATGTTATAGGAGTTACCAATTCAATTTTATGTTTCCCCTGTAAGACTGGAGCTCTACAAGGGCAGGAATTGTCCTATCTTGTTAAAAATTCTGTTATCACCCTGTGCATAAGTCAATAAATAATGACAAAAGGTTCTTATTCTTTCTCTAGAAAAGGGAATAATGTGATTTCCACAGGTTTGCATGAAGTGAATTATATTTCTGTATGATATGTGAAAGTTGACTAACAGATAGGTAAGTTAATAAATTGTACCTGTATGGGCATACTGATTTTCAGTTTAGTGCTATGAATGCTTGGTAGTCATAGAAGTCAACCGTGGTCCATAAGGAGAGTATTAATATTACAAAGAAATCACCATTCAGCTTTGAAGATTAGAGTTTGCGAAGGAAAACAACTTTTCATTTAGTCTGTCTGCTGGAGATTTGGGACATGTGAAAAAACTTGGTTGTGAACACACTTTAAATCAGAGGTCACTGACCGCAAGCACTGATGTAAAAGAAATAGGGTTGGGCAGGGACTGGGGTAAACTGGGGTCCTGTCAGAGGTAACTTTTCCATGTGAAAATGTGAACTCAGTATTAACAGGTGTTCCGATTTCAAGACAAGGAGAAAAACCCAAAGATTTCAGTTAGTTTCAAATTTTTTTAAATGTTGGTAAATAATTTCAAAAAATTTAAATGCCTTGCTTACTTAGTAAAAAATGTCAGCTAGAACAAAACAGCTTGCAAGCTATGAATTTAAAACTTAATTATTAGGTTGAGATCAAAATTATTGAGACGATCAATCAGTTTGCTGATGCATGAATAAATGATGTGTGGTTATTTAACTAAATGAACACTCATGCAGAAATAATAAACTATTTTAGAATCAGAAGGGACAATAGACTCATCTTAGGAACATCTTCCTCCATATGATGAAAACATCAGGTCCGAAAATGTGAAATTACTGGGGTTTGAACTCATGTGCACAAAATTAAGCAACATGGACTTGAATCCAATTATCTTGATCTTGATTAATGGATTTTTTCACGACTCTACCCAACTCTATGAGTGTGTGTGTGTATACACACTCACATGTGTGTGCATGCATGTTTTGCTAGAAATGGGATGAAATATGAAATATGGTGATGTATGCTGTTTTTTGTTTTCAAATTTTGCTGTGCTTGAGAATCAATTGGAGATCTCATAAAAAATGCAAGTTCTGAATCAGTAATCTGGAATTGTGTCCATTTCTAAAAGCTCCCAGGTGTTGTCCAAGGACCAAACTGCAGTGAAGACCTATCCTCCACCAAGTGCTCTGAATGGCTGGACTGCTCTAAACTTCACAAGTAGACAGTGTTCTTTGTTTTTTCTTCATCAGTTAACATTCTGCTACCATTGAATCTCTTCCATGTTGAATCCTCGACAGGTAAAATATACTAAATTAAATATTAAGTCTACTTAAGAGGGGAAACAGATAATAAATGATTGGAAACAAAGGAGGTGATCAGGCAAACCACAGATCAACTATAAGGAATAAAAAGATCTCCAATGAAAAATGCATGATGTTCACATGTTTTGTTTTGTAGATAGAGATTAGTTCCAGTTAGTAATAGTAATGGAAAAGGACACTCCAGAAATTAAAAAGAAAAGCTATTTTGGAATATAATAACAAACATTCCACAAGATGGCAGTGAGCTCCTATGCTTTACATTTTTTCTTACCTTTACCCTTTTGCCAAGTAAACACTTTATCAGTGGAAAATTTTCTGATTAACAATTGCATTGTTTCGTTGTTAATGACAGAGCTAAACTGAGGGGAAGTTAGATTTGTTTCTCAGCCTAATGACAGATGACTACATTTTGTCATACTTTCTTTTGTGCAGTCATCCCCTGTTTTTTGAAAATTTGCTTTACATCACTTCATTTTTGTGACAGGCTTACATTAGTATCTATTTCACTAACCAAAGGAAATCCAAAAAGTGTTCTAGCTTTTACGACAAAAGGTAAATAAGGCAAAGAGCATTCTATTTCTATTTTGGGGTCGCCCACAGGAATATTAACAGTTGTACCCCTGGCTCCTTCCTTTATCCTATCATTCCTACTTTTCTGCATACTTGTTTGAGTTTAGGTTTTAAGTCTTGTTTGATCTGATTTGGTAGGTTATTTTGTGGGTCTGGGAACATAACATTCTTTTCCATGTAAATTAAGGGTAATTGTTTTTCTCTTGGGACTATATTGACAGCAAATTTTCATAGTGGGGGAAGTCTCTTTTGTTCAGTAATCATGAAACAGAAGAAGATTCTGACTATAAAACTAATGTAAAATGTAAGAACTTGTTTTGATGTATGTATGCAAGGTTTCATAGGAATAATCTACTTTTAGATAATGAGAAAAATCTGTATTAGAATGCCATATGAAAAAATGCCTATGAAATCATACTTTTAAGTTGTATACACTCTTTCAGTTTCATACAAAACTTTCTAAGTGGAGTTTCATCTTCACTAAATGTTGTGAATTTTATAAACCAATGAATATATATTATATTCCAAGTTTTAAAGACATTTCCAAATTTTCGATCATCTATTTTAATTTATGAAAGTTCTTGAAGATTTGACCTACTGATTAAGATAGAAAGAACCATAAAAGTGAATTATTTATTATGCTGTCAACTTAAGACTAATGGTAATTATATGCTAATACATATTGCGTTTTAAGTCTATAAACATTAAAGAAGACACATTTCTAAGATTTGTTTAGAAGCCCTTTATTATATCTAAATCAATCTTAGGAGATAGTGGAGACATGAGATTTGGAAAAAGAGAATATAACTAACAGTATTTTTAAAGTGTTGATTTCTATTTTTGCATCAATAAGAAAGAAATGGGTGGTTTACTGACTCAGTATATTCATAAAAGTGTGCATAGATATTGTCCTTAATATTGCAGCACTGCTGGCAATATTGAATATTACCCCATTTTCATCACCAAACTTGTGTGTGACTGAGGACAGCTCATTTAATAACTTTGGAACTGAGTTTGTTCTTCTATAAAATAAATTATAGAGCTGAGGTGACTTCATTTTCAACTCCCATCCTTCTCAGGATATGAACTCACACTTTTAAGAATATTCATGATGCCTAGAGGTCTTTAGCATGCTCAGCATACTCTTTTTGTCTGTCTGTATTCTAGCTTGCTTATAGAGAGAATGTAAGAGTTGTATTTGTTCTAAATGACTTATAAGAAGACTGGCAAGGAAAAGCACTGAATAAACACTGAGAGCTATGTGGTTCCTCCTTGTATTCTTGAAATAATTATTATATGTTTATTTATTTATTATAAATGTATTATGAATCTTTCTTGCCATAATTTCCACATCATTAGACCCTTAAAATAATAAAGAGAAAAACTGATAAATAGGGAACTGATTTGTACTTAGTGCAGGATATTAGAGGGAACTTGGAACAGAAATGGTTAAGCAAGCTGAAGGTGTATGTATGATCTAATTGATGAACTTTGTGATCTACATTGGCAGTATCGGCTTCCTCCCTTTGCCTGCCTCACTCTTCAGCATATCTTTTCTCACCTTTCCTCTCTTCTCTCTTCTCTTTCTGACATCCTTCTATCTCTATTTCATAATTTCTAAGCCACGTTTCCCAAGCCTATTCCATTCCAAACATAGCCCCTTGACCACATGTATATCTGGCCACACAGAGCATTGGTTGTGTTGTTTCCTTTTCTGGAAAGGATGGTACATATATCACTACGTGCATCACTCCATTTCCTAGTTTAGCTGAGGATAAAAATACCCTTTGTCTTGTCCCTAATCAAGTGGTTATTCCTCCCTCTCTTTTAAATGAGTTTTTGTTAAACATTGGCTAAAAGGACCTTTGCTTTAGAGAAAGCCACTTAAAATCATTAAGTTTATAACCATTTACCACTTAAGTAGCATAAATGCTGAAAGGTTGAACTTCAGTTGAATGCCTGCTGATTCAGCTTCAATGCTAAAATTTCCTTCGTATACCTTTCATACATAAACTCACATTTATGGCTCCTTGTTTTCAAAACATATTGAAGACATCCTACAAGAAAAACAAATTCAGCTTTCTCTCAGGATCTCAACTTTTAGACTGTTAGGCACTTTTTAAGGTGTAACCAATGATCTATGACACAATCCAAATCTGATACGTATTTAGAATTGGTGTAAATTTTATGTCTAAAAAAGGTAGCAAGGCCAAATTAAAGTAGCTAATAAATGATTTGATCTTTGGTTTCTAATTTAATCCTCAGCGAATTGCATGCAAATCTTGTCTCTCTTCCCCATGATATTACTTTAGAGTTCCGGTCCAGTGGTAAAAATCATACTCAGATTTACTGAGTACAACCTGTATTTAGACAAATGTAAAATGGTTAATTTTTTTTTTTTCAAAATTTCTCTACTTCCCCTCAAAGTTTCTGTTTGTAGTGTTAACTGTTTTAGTGAGCTGGAGCCACCATCGTAGTCCTCTTCCCCTAAGATCGTATCAACAAATCAGACAGAAGGAGGGACTTTGAATTGTTTTTCCTATGATTTTTCTTTTCCTCTGCACTCTTATCATGTGTGAGTATGGAACCTGGGAGCTGGAAATAGTGCATGAGGTAAGGTTGAGTTCTCCTAACAATGATCAAGTGGACCATTCTGTCATCACTGCACTGTTGGGGTACATCTTGTCGATCAATTACTTTCAGGATAACCTCACAGAAATGAGTTGGAAACATCTTTAGGTACTGTAGTTTCATAACCAAAATGACGAATATATTTCAACATAAAATATTTGGCCTTATTAAACTGATAATTTCAGGGATCTTATTAAATAAACTCTTCAGCAATTATACCAGTTCTCTGCTTTTCGATAAGCTAATTTATGAGTAATTGCTTAAGGAATAACTACAGAGAGGCATCCCCTGCCTATTAAAGGTCTTTGAAAGACCTTTTGAAGAAGCTGTCGATTACCAATGGTCCAAAGATATTACAGCCCCAGAATATGATGATATTCAAAGTTGATGGAAAGAAGAAATTCAGCATTACATGGATTATGGAAAGAATAGCCTTACTGTATTTATATGCAGACAGACAAACCTGTAAAATGTTATAAAGAAACAGTGGTGAGCATGAGTAATCAGTTTGGTTCCTGTTGATTTCATTATTACAAAATAAAATGCTGTATTATGAAATCTTCCACTTATTAATTTAAAAGTAACTTTACTCATTAAGCAAGTATATATTGGTGACTTAATATTTATGATATAAAATAGATGGATTCAATGAAGGATAAATAAAACATTAAAATATCTAACTGAAAAAAATGAAGAAAATTAAAAATTATATTTTGCTATTTTCCTAAACAGACCAAATGTAAAATATTTATGTAATGCATGGTGATTTTAATTGAATTGTTTTATTTTCAGGTTTAAGATCCAGGTGTTCAAAACTTGTGCACCTCTATTATCTATTACTTACTGACATCACTTTCACTGATCAATGAAAACAACCTCGCAATCAGGTTTTAAACCTTGGACTTCAGACTCCAACTCAGGCTCTTTTCACAAGGCCACCCTGAGCTTCCAACCTATGTTCTCATCTCCTTTCCCAAGAAGTGCTCAGTTTATATGTCCACAGCTTGCAATCATGGCAAGCATAGATAAATATGGCCAACAATCATAGACAACAAAGCAACCAAATAAGCATTCACCATTTCCTTTTCTGAGAAAATCAGGAGAGTCATGAATTACAGATCTAATGTTCGAGTTAGGATACTCGTACTCAAAATACAGTTTGCCCCAGGTGACCTTGATCAAGTCATACCAAATACAGTTTGCCCCAGGTGACCTTGATCAAGTCATACCAACTCCCTCTTTGAAGTCAACAATTTACTTGATTGACTTTTCATTGATTTCATCTACTATTAATGCTGTTAAGAAGTCACAGTCTCAGGTACTGAACACTGAACTTTTTCATAGCTCAAAAGTTTTCTGAGGGTATTTGAAGAGGGGACCTATTTTCTGCCAATTCTTTTTTTTTTTTTTTTTATCAACCCTACCATCATTTTGGCATTAATATTAAACTCAAAGAACTAATTTTACTATTTGGTTGACCCCAAATAGTGGCTGCTTATGATTCTTACTTAAATTCATTGACTTATTTTTATAAGATGCCAACTATATTTTTCTGAATATGCTTATTGATTATAGAAGAAGGTATTTAACTCTCTGTAACAGTCTCAGAATTACTGTATTTGATACTTCACAACAAATTTGTCTTTTGATGTTAAACGTGATTGTCAAAATTCAGTTTTAATAAGATTCTACACAAACACTCTACATTACATTCCTTAAAATAACTGTAGCAATGAAAAGCATTAATTGCAATATTTCAAAGAAAACCTTTTTTTCCTCCCAGAAGCTCTAAGTCTATTAATCCTAGAATTATGATTCATTCCAAGGATTTTTTAACACAAGCTCAAAAATATAATATAATGTTCTGCAATATAATTAGTAATCTAATAAAATATTTTGCTCTAAATTACTTATTAAATGTACTATGTGAGCAATAATATTCTTAAAATGAATTTCAGGACAATTCTTCAATTCCTTCTTTCAGGGTAATTGCATATAATTTAAAATACATACACATACATATACATGCTATATATATATATATATATATATATATATATATCAGATAAAAAAAACTGCAGTCTTTATTTTCTTGAATTAGGCAGCACACAGGCAAATGATAGTCCATAATGAAACTGCTAGATGCCGAGGTAGAAAATGATAAAGGACTAAACTAAAAGCTTTCAGAAATTCAGCCACGTGAAAATCCTCAGCCTGTATCCTTTTGTCTCTGCTTTTACCACAAGTAATAGAGAAGCAGCAGAATCTGACTTTATTTCTTCCCATCACTATCAAGCTGCCAGTCTAATTCCTCATTAAACAGATAAACATGTTTCAAGCTTAAATCACAAAGTTCCATCAACAACCAATCCTCACTCAATCCCAAAAACCCATTAATGTTTCTAAAGTTCTTTATATTTTTGGTGATTTATTTTATCTATTCATCCTCTGAGCTCAATATGGGAAAGATGTAAGTGTTCCTGTCTGAGAATCCTCAAAGAAGAGGGAAAGAAAGCCTGTGTCATTATGATGAGAGTCAGTGGGTGTCTTTCTACGTGATAGAGAATACATGCACATTCATTTCCTTTACTTCACCACTTTAGAGAATTATCTGTTTTGTTTCATAAAGCATTACTATTTATGTAAAAAAGTGATGCAATCTGAGGAATTTAGCATAATTACTGGTCAACTTTTTTTTTCTGGTGACATTTTAAGTGCCTGTCTTTTAGACATTCCTTTTAATGTTGTCAATTTTTACAATGGAACATCAAAAGCACAATTTCACCACTGAAAATCAATTTTATGTAAATGCCATTCTCTTGTAGTGCTAGTGATGAAAGACCCTTCTCTAAAGTTTCTCTCCTTGTTTCTTAGGCTGTTTTGCTCCACGATTTATTCTGTGCCTTCAGCCACACAGGCATTTGAGAGAGTGAGAAGAATGATCTAGGGTGCCAATTAGCTTCAGAAAACCCTATCGGTGTGATTTCTTCTAAACATTGGAAATGATCATGTTTAAGAGATTCATAACATGGACTGAGTTTTTCACTGCTGGTATTATATGTTTATGCAAAATGCAGAGTTGTTCAAGCTCAGCTGATCTTACTATTTTTAGTCAAATATTTGCATTTTATTCTTATCATATGTGTTCTCTTTGAGGCTGGCTCTTCTCTACTCTCTGAGATGAAAGGTTTATCCTTATTCTCATCCTTTCTTTGCTTTTTCTCTTCATCTTAAGTTTCCCTTCCTTGACAATGAGCTTTCCCAAGCATTACTTGTCCTCCAATAGTTAGCTTGTTTATTCTCATTTGTGAAGGCCTTCAGATAACTCTTTAAGATCGATTTATGCTTAATTCTAAAACAATGTCATTAAATATGTGGCCTTCAATAAATGTGAGATCCCAGACTTGTTACTACCTGTAAGGTAGAATGTGATTAGATGTTAACGGTTTTATGCTGGAGTGATGGCTGTAAATGCTAACATAATTTTAAGCTATGGGAAAAACACAATTTTATCTTTTATAATTAGTAAATTTCCTTTTGACTGTCTCAGTGGGGTGGCCAAGAAACATTCCCAATGAGGAATTATATTGTCTCTTTCCCCACAGTATTGTCTAAATCCTATGAAATTTGATACTGAATCTTTGGGAACTATGTTGGTGAATAGTGGGACTTTAGATCCTCACTGCTCTGTTTTAAAATGTCAAATCTGCTAAATATTCATCACTCCCTCAAGTACTTTCTTGGTCGTTCAATTATGGGGGTGGGAAAAATAATTTTCTCTCCCCTTTTTTGAGTTCTTGACTGATTCCTTAAATAAAAGATAAATTACCGAAAAAGAAAAAAAGAAAGCAAACAGTAGTTTATTCACATAAGCACTTCTTGCATACCTGGGAGATACTCAAGGAAAAATGAGTAACTCCTTGAGATGGCTTAGAATTCAGGCTTAAATATCATCTTAACAGGGACAGGAAAGAAGGAATGTATGTCTTTGGGGATGAGAAAGATTTTTAGGAAGGATGAATGAGCCCTTAGAAGAATAGATGAGAGTTCTGATAACTAATGATAAAGTTTGGGTGTGTATGATCTTTAGTCTCTCCTGTGATGAGAGTCAATCTTCCTTGCTTGATGAAATTCCCAGGGAGGGTGCTGATGACATTTGAATTTATTTTGGAAGATTAATCTTTAGGCAGATAATAGAAGTTCTGAAAAAGACTCTCTCCACATTTGTTCTTTTGTAAGTGCCCACTGTTCAAAATAATCAATGTGCTAAAGCAATATATGTTGGGGTGGTCAGGTCTGAACTCCTACGGTCATATTTTGGGAGGCATTTTCTTCCAGCCTTCACTTCTAATTAGAGTGCTTTGGAAATGTATCTGATCTTAGCAATGTGACACTCATAGGCCATTGCTCTCATTATTGTCTCTGTGTCATTCTTGGACAATGGCCGCCTTTCTGTGCTCCTGCAACATGAAAGGGGAGGAAATCTCAGTAAGGTGCCTAAGGCCATAATTGACTATGTGACTTTCCTCCCCACAAGTCTTTTTCTGGGCAGGGGTCCTACTGTCTTCTTCTGTGTTAATCTGAGATGCTAGGTACAGGTCTCTTGCTCTTGATCCCACAAGCCTTCCTAGTATTTTACTATTTTTATGCAGGACACAAGATCCTTTTCTTTAGGATGCATCAATATTTATGCCCTTCTCAGTTCTGTTCAGTCTCTTCTTCCCTGTCCTAGTCCTGGAAATTTTATTCTAATCTGGATGGATGAGGGTTGGTAGCAGTGCAAGCTTACTCTTACTTGTGATTTTTTCCAAATCTTTTGTCTGTTTATGAATCTTTTTTTTAATATTCTTCCAAGTACTAGTCTTTTGAAAAATCAAAACCACCAGGAAGCAATATAGTATTTCCTCCACTTAATGCTGTCTCATCTCATATGTAAAGTGACTATCAAAATGTTTATGCCTCATTCAATATTTAAATATGGAGGGCAACACTGGGGAGAGAGAAAAAACTTGTAGAAAAACATGCACAAAAATATTCACAAATACATACAAACTTCTATGAATCTGTGTACCAAAGAATTCTAATATGTTTTTACCTTTTTCAATGCCCAGCCAGTCCTCTGAAGGACAGGCAGATTTATTATTACCGAATATCCTGTAATGCACAGGAACAGGATGCATAACTGGTAGAGATTTCTGAATTGCTTGCTGAATGACTGATTAATGGTTGAACATTTGTAGTTCAATAAAAACACCTCACTGCTAAATTACTAGCAGAATGTATATTTTGTAATATGACTTACTTATCTATTATGTTTTTTAACACAACAAGAAGTTATGCAGAAGTAAACAGCAAACCAAGTGTGCTGAGCTTACACGCACTTTGGGAAAATTTATAAACTCCTGAAATATGTATTGTTTGCCATGTGCAGCAAAATTGAAACTTTACAAGCAGGAACCATTTCTTTAACTAAGAAAATTGAAAAAAACTTACAGCAAATGGAAGCAAAATTTTGAGTAATCTTTGGCTGTTATAAGCAGCAATGTGTGCTCAGGACTGAATGTGTAACCCTTACATGAATGAATTTCCAGTGCTTCTGAGTCAGGTTAGCCAGGTGTAGAAAAAGTAATCTGCAGCTGAAAAGGGAAATTCCACTGATGTTATGTGGAAAAACAACACTGCCCCTTTGGAGAAGGGTTTCCAGAGAAAACCATATAATATTTAAACACATGGTCTTCTTTAAGAACGAGAACCTCCCCTCTGCCAAGGAAATCCCACCCTTTTCTCAGGAATTCGTGCATGTTAATCAGTCTAATGAAATCACTGTGCTGTAAGTCCATAAATCTACCAGTCTCCCAGCATTTCTCTGTCTTGGAGCACATGCACACACACACACACACAGACACACACACACACACACTCTTCTCTTGTGCGCACTTTTTCTTGTCTTACTGATAAGTTGCCTTTTTATACTCTTAACTTTCCTCATGCACATAGTTCATACACCATTTTGGAAGCCTTGGATTTCAAGAGTAAAAATCTTTACAGAGTGCCCACACTCCCTTCTGACTGTGCACCTTCCTTTTTTAATAAACCTTCTTATTTTGCACCTATTTTGGACTTCCCTTGAATTCTTTCCTGCAAGGGACCAGAAGATCCTGAGGGATGGGACCAAGGTTCCCTGCTTGCTCAAACTTTGCCAAGAAACCATCTCAGCCTCTTATATCATCTTGATTACAGATGTTATCAAACATCTGTATTTTTCCCTAGGTATGGGGAAATTTTCCTTCCCAGTTATTAAAAAAGAAATTTACTGCACATAAACATGGTGGAGATTTTGCTCCTCAAATTGTGAAATTAGAATATTCACACCTCAGATAATTAGGCAAGATGAAAATAGATTTTTTTATCCCTTCAGCAATTTTAAATTTTACACTTTTGGGCAATCATGATGGACTGATTAGGCAGACTTTGATGAGAGGAATGCCTCTGACATGAGCAAAAATCACCTCTAATTTTGGCCTTTTTAATGACTTGACAATGAGCAGCATGAAGGCATCTGCAAGTGGATATTTAATAAAGATGTTGGAATTTAATGCACTAATAGGCTTTCCAAAGGAGTCTTTGATTATGTGGGCTGCTTCTTTTAGCTTTGTCAACTTCAGTACCTGCAAGCACTTATTTACATGTTTGATCCCTGCAATGACCGCTTCAGTAAACTTTGTTCCACAGCCAGAAGGTGCCCCCTGTAACACTAGCAACCAGCTCACTCAGTCTTGCTGTTGGCAATCAGCATCACAGAGAAGGTGAACAGTTAGCTCCAGGGAAATCTACCTTCCTACTGCTGAAACAGTTCTCGGAACTTCA
Source organism: Solenodon paradoxus (assembly GCA_004363575.1). Taxonomy (NCBI): domain Eukaryota; kingdom Metazoa; phylum Chordata; class Mammalia; order Eulipotyphla; family Solenodontidae; genus Solenodon; species Solenodon paradoxus. The sequence goes on along the minus strand of RJWH01000287.1, from coordinate 608,644 downwards.
GATAAGAAGGATAATCTATTTTTATATTTAGTGATTGTAGGTCATTGTACATGCATGCAGGAGCTCAAAGTCCTTAATACAAAACACTCAGGAGTCCATCCCATTTGCACCAAACCATGAATTTCCTAAAGTGAATGCTGAAAGGCTTAATATTGCAGAGATGATCCCTTTTAAAAGGCATTCATATGTGTGCTCTTTTCTTAGGACATATCTCATTTTCTTCCACATTTTGTACATTTTGCTCTTTTGTTCTCTATGACTTCTGCTAATCTAGCATTCTTTACATACTTTCTCAACTAGTAGATTGAATATTTGAAAGCATAATAATGCTATCTAATATGTGTGTATAGATATATGTACACACAAATATCATATCTATGGAAAAATATAAAAGCATTTCATCAACAGCTGTATATTTAAAAAGAACATAAATAAATGTGAGCTGATTTAAACTGAATTTAAGTCCCAGTCCTGTTCTAGGAGGACAGAGAAGTTTAGTTTTCATAGTATCTTTATATGTCTTCAGGAATTCTGGGAAGAATTTATTAAGGGCATGATACCTGGAAGACAGATGCCTGGTTACTGAATCCATGATAATAATACTACATTTTAATCTTGTCTTTTAGGTTAAATAAGGTATATATGAAAGGTGGATCTCAAATTCTAAGCCTAACAGGTGTCCCTAAGTGCTAGAGTTTTGTTTTTTCTTCTTATTCTTTGGGGTGGTCCTCTATTCACACCGCTTTGAGTGACTGCCTTTTCTACCTTTGTCATCACTGCTTTGAAAACATCATTTTTTTTCCCAGAAGTGATTGCTCTCTTCTTTAGTTGCTGACATTGGTGACGGGTCTTATAAATCCAAGATGAGGAGGTCTTATAATGTAGTTCTACAGATTACATTCCTCTACCTCATGAATGACTTGACTTCCAAGTGCATATAGTTCTTTGGGTCACCAAAAGATGATCAAGCTCTTTCAAAACACATAGTTAAAAAATATAAACCAAAAGTTGTTCTTATACTCTATGCACTTCTGTTTGCTATTTTGGTAACACTTTCATCTTCTTAATTTTCTTGAATAAGGAATAGACTCACTTATTCTTCCTTGACATGGGATAATGGTCCTTAAACTATTTGGTTTTAGGATCTCTTTCTATTCTTAAAAAATATTTAACATGCAAGCCCCAATGGAATAGAGGTGGGTTGGTGTCTTGGGACAAGGGAACAACTTAGATGAATAATTAAATAAAATGCTTCTTCCTCCTTTCTCTTCCTGCCTAGCCTGCCTCTGCTTATCTTCATTCCTACCTGTGAATTTCCTTTCTAAAAAATAAAGTTATTGAGTGAATATCCTGGTAGAATAGCAGTTAGTTCTGCCATTTCTGGCCAAACATAGTCCATATACATACCAAGAACCTGGGTTTGAATCCTGGGGTGGGGGTGTATGGGTGTGGAGAGGGTGACAGGGTGAAGATAGGCAGGTGGGGAACAACCAAGATGAACAAATAAATAAATATAAAAATGTTTCTTCCTCTTCTCTCTTCCTGTCTGCTTGCCTACTTGCCTTTATTCCTGAGGGCACATTTCCTCTAAAAAAATATTAAGAATTACATTGAGCTTTTTTTTTTTCTTTTTTAATGTAGATTATGCCTATTGACAGTTACCATATTAGAAATTAAGAATTTTAAAACATTTATTATTCTATTTAAACATAAGCTTATTCTATGCCTATTAGTCTACCTTTTTATGAAAATTAACACTAAGTTCTAAAACAAACAATACTACAAAGAATGACTGTTTATATTTTTTTAAATCTCTTTAATGATTGATTTAATAGAAAATTTCTAAGATTTTCCTATCTGCTTCTGAATTCAATCTGTTACAATTTAGGCCAAGTTAGTATATAAAGAAAGTGTGATCTCATACAGATGTGTTGGAAATGAGGAATATTTTAATGTCTTCAAAAATAATTATAGATATTATTCTTTGATATGCTACTGAAGCTGACAATTTGTAATTTCGTGAAGGCCAACTGAAATGAGGAACATGAAATGTCAAAAATAAACTTTATCATTCTTTCATATAAAATGAATCACAAGTCTATTTGTACTTTGATAGATCATCTATCCATACATGATTTGATAGTATCATGCAATGATCATTTCTTATGAGCACTGACATATTTCACTTTGTTATATTCAGAAACATATTTGTTAATAATACCATTGATACCATCTAAAAGTCTTTACATATTGGAAAATATTCACAGTATGGTTGAAAGTTTTCCAAAATTCTAATAATTACTTGAAAATTTTCTCTTTTGAAGAATGTGTTGTCAATTGCTTTCCCCGATAAAAATGGCTTACTTCATTTATTTTCATTGCCAAATGCCCAAATGTGAATGACCATAGTTTTCTGTCAATTATTCTTTCCAGTAGAAGTAGTTTTGCAAGAAACAATCAACTAGAACAGCTCACAATACAAACACAACCGTGATTTTGCTTGAGATAATTGTTGGGATTTGGTAAGCATTATATGTGCTTTATGTGTACTTCTAATTTCATCACACAAAATATCAAAAAGATATGTATTCAAGGATCAGCGTTTAGTGAAATTAATTGTTTCTCCTTCATTATCTATCTATATATCATCTACCATCATTATCTATTTCTGCTACCATCTGTTTGTGAAGAATACCAACTAACTTGATTCTTTCTTCAATAACACTGCCTTGATTTTTTTCTAATGCTACTGCAGTTTTGCCAACTCTTGTACCAGAATGCATTGTCAACATAGTGAAAATGCAAAGAGCTTCCTAGTATTACTATGAAAATAGTTTTAATCTTATGATCTCCCTCTCTCCCTAAGGGTCTTGAGCATCCAGAGTCCATGACCCAGAGTTTTGACCACTTCCTTTAAAGTATTTTGGTTTCATTAAAAGTGGCATCATCTTTTGACTGGGTGTCTGTATCCCTATATAAAGCCAAAGACTACATGAGATATTAGACAGACACTAAGTGCTCATAGAATTTAGAAAAAATGGAAAACAATTGCAGTCTCAGTCTCACTAAGAAATGAGCACTTTCATGAAGTGTACCTTCAAATCATTTCAAGATTTGGATTGTGTAAAGAACTACTTATTAGTCTAAGTCTTCTCACATCATGCTGTTTTCTATTTACTATTCAATCTAATTGGAAAAAGCAGTATAGTTGCAATATCAGGTAGCATCCTTACGATTGTCTACTTCTTGGGAGGATTTATACCCCTAGGTGATATGGATGTCATGGAAAGTACTGTGTGAAAGTGGGGAGGAAATGTTCTGAATGCCCTACTTAATCCTGCAGAAGGGATTTCCCCAGCAGTTTGTAGCCATTTTGCATTTTATTTATTTTCTCAAAATCTGTCTCATTATTTACATTTTATTTATGTTGGACATTCATTTATTTGAAAATATTTATCTTCGTATTTTACATTTTTACAAGCAGAGTTCAAATTATTGTAGAATTCTTGTAGAATTGTTGCCTTGTCTCCTATGGATAATGACACCTGATGACAGGATCTTGGATCAATGAGAAACTGGTGTGACAATGACAGAGCTCATGTCAGTAACGTCACACTGTCCCTGAATCTTCCACTGCTCTCTGGGATCCCAAATTAGATGTCTGCTTCTGATCTGTAGATACAAAAACCCATGCAGAGAGAACAGACCTACTTTAACTGTTGTATTGTTTACAGAAAAAAACTGAATCAGATACATACAAAAACATTCACTGACTTCAACTTCCATTAAGTCAAAGAATATTACCTACAATATTACCCATGTTTCAGAAGGAAGGAATTTTTTTCTCTCCCCAGTTTCAATGATAAGTGCTTTGAAAAAACAAATGCCTGCTATACTATTTAATTATGGGCTTATGTGGTGCAAGTTTTCTTCATCATTCCTGAGCTTTGTAATTATTATCTCCATATTACATTCATCAATCCAAACGAAAAATATCAGGACACAGTTTTTAAGAATATCTACTATGTATGAGATAATGAGCTACAATCAGGTTTATAGTCTATATTTGAAACTATGTACGATTTCTTACATTTCCTTCCTGCTCCAGGAAATCATGCTTGTATGAGTCAGTTATAATTTAAAGACTAGAACATTTTCTTTGAAGATAAATTCCAAGCAATGGTATCTATTTAGGTCATTAATATAAAACAGCTTAGAAACTGATTAGAGTGTCTTTGAGGAAACAACAGTATCCATTTTACCCATACACCCCAACCGGATTTTATACTCAGATCAAGTAGGTCTTGAAGTTGTAGGTGTGACTCTCTCCTGACCCTAGAGATGGCCTTCATCTTGTGGAGTGTCATGAGCAGAAGATGATGACTGACTCTTTTCCAAATAATTGAGTCTCCTTATTGAAAAATTTTTCATATCCCAGGAGAATCTAATCCTCATTACTTCATATGACTTCCTGGGTAGTTAAGGAAGTGGGGAACCACCTCAGTTTTGCAGATCTGTTCTGTCTATGGAGGTCAGACTTTTCAATTCTACTCACAAATGGAAGGTGGATAAAACAAGCAAAGGCAGTCTCATTGGTTAAGGATGGGAAGTAGACTTTCAGTGGTGATCATATATAGTATATGCAGATGTCAAACTATAAAAGTTGTGCACCTACATCTTAAAAAAAATCTGAATAAACAAAAATTCTTAGATTATTAGAACAAAATGATAGTCATCTGTGGGAAATGGGTGTGGTGGATGTTAAATGGGGTAAAGAGGGTCAACTATTGGTGATGAATGGAAACTAGAATTTTGATGGGAATTACACCATAACATACACAGACATTGAAATATAATGCTTTACACCTGGAACTGTATAGTTATAAACCAATGTTGTTCCAATAAAATTTAAAAAAAAGCAGGAAACAGCTTTAGCAAGGAACAATGACACAACCCTGTGACCAGGTGACCATTCACTTCTTTAGTGCAGACCCTAACTTTGCTCTTACCCCTTTCAGGGCTCAGAACACTTGTTATTTTGTAGATAAGTTACATCAGGTTGCATTAATTTGGACAAGACTTCTTTGTATTTTTTGAAACCCCACAATATCACCTTGGAAGTAATTCTGTATGTAAATACATGTTGATTTGACATTCCTAGGTCATAATGTCAGTTCTCATTTCAAGTACTTGCTTCCCTACAATTAACCTAGTTTATCAAAAATGAATATTTTCATGACCTATTGCATGGGCTGTGATTGAGATGACTTAGAAGTAGAGCCCAAGAATATGGATTGGAATCAAACAGCTGAAAAGAGATTGATATAAATGGTTAATGGACTACATTAGAAACATGTGGCCCTACAATACAAAACTATTCTCCTTCCCAAACAGTTGGGGAAGAAAAAGTCGTTTTTACCTGTTGCGTGTTTTTGGATAAGGAATTCTGGTAATCTGGTCTGCAGAAAGCTAAGCAGACATTAAAAATGGTCTCATGAACCTGATTACTGTCAAGAAGCACTCTGTCTTTGATACCACTCCTGACTATGGAACTATGCTTCATGTTTCATGTTTATTTTGTCCTGGAGTCTGATATTTTCTTTGCCATTTAGAAGAGATTTATGACTTTGATGGCAAAGCTCATGCTATTTCACTTGTTTCCTGTAATCCCAGTGCCCATAGTAGAGCCCTTATCACAGTAACACTCTCTAAGTGAGTCAAGATAGCAAAAAGAGTGACAGTGATTTCAATTTAGTGAATTATTTCTTTCATCAAAAATCTTGGCAAGTTTCTGGCAGTGTCAAAAACCATTTGGCCTGCTAGGGAGTTAGAAAAGGAACATTTGGAACTATAGTCATTCAACTGGAATTTGAGGTGAAAACTCAGAAAAACTGCTCCACTGAAAAATCTTGAAACAGAGTTCCATCCAAATATATTAAAGGACATAAAAGAAAAAGTGTTTTCTCTTGTGATTTTCCTTTCACTGTTAACTGAACACTTGCAAAATTGATGATGATGTATTTTACCAGTCACCTAGAATGCACTGCACCACTGGAGAAAACAAAATTACTTTAATATTTTTGAAGATTTCATTACTTTGTAAGATGTATCTGGGGAGCTTATTAAGTTCATTAGGAAACTGAAAGAAATCTAAAAGTACTTCTAAGGACCTTTCTTTTCCTTTCTCAAACTACTTTTGCATTTTAAGGTAGGAGCATGAATAGATAAAAGGAGAAGTTATCTAAAATAAATAAAATCTGATATGTATTTGGGGGAACATGCATAGGGAAATGAGTATTAATTTTGCTATAGCTGGGCCCACCCTTTCCTAGTGCCTATGATTTATCCTGACTGGAGCAGGAGGTTCTTTCTTTTTCTTTTCTTTTCTTTTTTTAGGGCAATGCACAGCCAGGATTAAAGGATATTAGGCAGGCAGCGGGTGGGGTGGTGGTGGGGAAAGCATTTACTTTACTTAGTTGTTCATCTTGGTTGCTCACCTGGTCCTAGGATGAGAACTTGGGTCCTTCAGATGCATATGGCCTGTGCTGACTGAGGCAGTGAAGTTCACCACTAAAACATTAGTGTGTGCCAGAGGAGAAGGTTCTTAAGGAACAGTCATCTGTGCTGAGATGTCTCTTTCCTTGTATTGCTAGAATATCATTTTTATTGTCATTGCAATGACAATGATATCTGATGAATGATACTATTTGATAGCTTGTGTTATGTCATAAACTGGGCAAGGCACACAAGCATTTGCTCTCTGAACTCTCACAATGCTCTGATTAAGTTAGTGCTAACAATACCTCACGTTTTTGCAATCAAGACTATTAAGAGAGATTACCTGTCTAGGACACCCAGGTAATTGGGGTTAAAACAGAAAGTTTAAGGAAATCTCTGTTTCTGGACTTGGAGATTTTGTTGGAGGTAGGGTTGGGTCCAGGGGATTCCAGCAATGAGTTCTACAATCCTTTTCCTAATAAACTGTGGTAGAGGTAGTGTTGGGAGAAATAAGAAAGAAACTCTTTGCTTTCTTTGTTCTTATTGTTATTTTTAATTCAGTTACCAAGAAAACATGCAGTGGAGACCTTGTCCTTTCTGAGCCTTCCAAGACCACATGGTGCTGTGTCTGTTTCCACAACACCTGGTCTGCCCTTATTTTTCTAATTTCCATTTTTCATCTTTCCTGATTTCTCCTAATAGTAAGAAATGAGACATTTCCTGGCTGAAAATCAGAATATCTCTTTTGGGTAATGAAACTAAACCACAGACCTGATAACGTGGTTGGACCTCTGGAATCAAATTCTTCTTTGAGATTTCCAGCAGGTCTCAGATTGGGTTCCAATTCTAGAATTTTTATTCTGCATTGCAAAGGCTGGGGAATGTGTTCTCAATGAGCAAGATCCTAGAATTGTTTCTGGCAGCAGAGGAGGACAGAGATAACAGCAGGGGGATGAAATAAGTATCACTTACCCTTTAGATGCATCTCCTCTTGACCTGAAGGAGATGTTTCTCTCAGATGAAATTAAAATGAATAGGCAGGCACTTTGAAGGGCTTTCTTCCTTGAGGTTGCTTCCGGAGAATCAAACTCTTGTTAAAATTATTCTGGGCACTGATTCAAAGTGTGAAAGGCTAAAATATTGCCAACATGCTAATTTACACAGTATAATAGCAGGGAAAAATAAATTATCCACAACTTACAGCAATGCCCTGTGAGTAGAAAGCCTCTTGGAGCACACAAAAATTATATCTACAATATATCAGAACTTAAAGCACATGATTATAAGAATCATATTAAAGTTCCTGAAGAATTAGTGGAAATTCCATTTTGCCATCACTTTAGAAATTGAAAAGTAATAATAAATGGGCACAGCCAATGTCAGCCATGATTGATTGAATTACATATTCCATTCTGTTTGTTATTTACCACCTTAGGTCCTCAGAGGCTTTTACCGTGCAGCTTCTCACCAAGCCCAGAAACTTGGTTTCATTCCCTTTTTGTCTTTAAGAATGCTGAAGAACTGGAAGGTGAATTTCTTTCAAGGTCACCTCGCTGATCTGAGATGAAACTGTACTAGAATTGGGAGCTATCAAATCCTTGTGTCCTGGGACTGACAAAGACTCGAGTTTAGGGGAGTCAGTGCCTCAAAGATCAGAGCAAAAGGCAGTTGTATGTACTGGGATTCAACCCTCTAATGAACTAAATCAAAATCACTGGCCATTTTAGGAAATTTTTGTCTTCTGAGCTTTGAATATAGTTTCTCTCTGCTGTTTTGCAACTTGGTCATCATTGCTGAAGACATGGTGTTTCCCTGCTGTGGTCTACATTATGTGACTGTTAATTTCTGATTTCTTTTTTTTTTCTTTTTTCTTTTTACTTCAGAACAAGGCTTAGAGTCATTAAACAATATGATCCCCAGCTGAATATTATGTGAAAAGGAGCAATTTCAGGAGCTTTTTATGTTGGATTCAGTAAAGTAGAAGTAGAACAAATTAAGAGCAGAATAAGGGACACAAAGGAAGAAAAGAAAATTGTTCACTTTTAGGAACAAAGAGAGCTGACGGAAATATTTTAGTATAAGGAAGATTTTACAGCTACCTGTGAAACATGAAATTCCACTTGGGTTCTTTCATTCTTTGCTGCCAAATCCACTAGTTGAATACAACATTCAAATTTCTTCTTTTTGTAACATCTGTCTCGCTGATAAATGAAAATTAACACACACCACCTATGTTTCAGGCATCAAAGGGGATTTTGCTAGAATATTGAGTAAGTTTCTCTTTTCCTTCCACTTAACTTGGTCTCTTTCCAGTCCAATTCTACCTGCGTTTGACCACTTGGGTTGAAATATTTTTGACTAAAATTCTGACCATGTTACTGCCTCACTGAAAACATTTGATCACTTCTCGGATCTGTACCCCAATCTAAAATCAACTGATTAAAGCTCAAATTCCCCAATTCTTCTACTGTCCGGGGTCAACTATTTTCTATATGAAGCTTTACTTTTAGCCTGTTTGACAGTTCCTGTTGACAGATCAAACTGAAGTAAAACATTAGTTGCTTTCTAAGAAGATCTCCAGGTTTCTATATGCACGTCATTATTCATCTTTCTCCATTGAAAAAAAACATCCTTTCCTTTCTGATCCATCTCTGCATCTTTGGATCTCCTACTTCCCTTCAAGTCTCACATTTAATTGTATCTCTTGACTGTATTTCTATTTCTGTACTTAAAGATTGTCTTGTATTATGGTTGTTTATCTGACCCATCCTCCTGCTAGATTAAAAATCCTTAGGGCTAGGGGCGATATTGTCATTATGTGCTATCCTTCTTTTCTCCTCTTCCCAGTACCTGGCATGAAGCTATATACTAAGGGGAAAATTTAAAAAAAGCACATTAAATTAATGAGTAAATAAAAAATGAATAACATGCATTATAGAGACAAAGAAATATAATGTTAAGATCTTTTTCCTTTAGGTGTAGCAGCGGTTAGGACAATCGCCTCTGAAGGAACATAAGCTCTGGATTCAAATCCCAAGTCCAGGAGGAAGCAACCAGTGTGAACAACTAAAATTAAAGATGCTTCTTCCTCCTTTCCCTTCCTGCCTACACCTTTCCTTTAAAAATATCTCTTTCTTTTAAAATGATAAAAATTTAGTAGAGATATGCAGCTTGTATTTTTAAAATACATTAAGTTTTTTTGTATATGTTGTTACATGAGTTCTCTAGAACAATGCCCTACAAAGTGAAAGTGGAAAGATGAACCTAAACTGAGAAGATGAGTGATTTTTTAAAGAAGCTGGGATTTGAGTTAAGTCAGATGATATATGGAATTAAGTTTAGAGGAAATGTCAGGTATTTCTATAATTAATTGCACTGTGTAGGTTTTTTCAACTGGACTCTAGGAATTTGAAGAAAAGGACCATTTTTATTTCGCTGATAGGTAAATCTTCTAAGTACTATCCATGTGGCTGGCATATTCAATAAGAGTATGATAAATGAAAATGTTGAACATTCTAAGCAAAGCAAATGGAGCAAGCAAAGGAACAGAGATTGGATTTCACATGGGATGTTCAGAAAACTGAGGAGGTTGATTCCATTAATTCTAAAGATACCTATTAAGGAGTTAAGTATGATAAAAATAGAAAGCAAAAGAAGGAGCTACATTATAAAAAGTAACCTATGTTTCTCTAAGTGTTTACTCTTTAATAACAACCATAGAATCACTGTGAAATGTGACTGAAAATTCCCACAGATATGTTTGCAGAATATTCCTCTGACAGCTGTGTATGTGAGAATATAAATTTTGGCATATATCTAATCAGGTAACACAAAAGTCACTTTTTAACTAGACCAGACCCAACTCCAGGATAGGAATAAGCATATAACCCCATTTTAGCCAAGAAGATGTCAACTTGAAAGTTTTCTAGAAAATTCCTAATAAGGTGCTTTCCTCCTACACACTAATAATTGCTTATCATGGGAAAAAAATCAAAATATTTATATTTCTTTATATTATTTGTCCAATTTTCTGGGTTTTATTACAAAATATCTCTTACACATGCATACACTTGTGTACAAAGGTACATTAATATAGATTTAGCAGTAGCAGAGAGGGTATATGGGTGTATATATATATATACTATGCATATATATAAATATATATATATTTGTATATATATGTATATATACTTATACATACACATATACGCATATATACATATACATACACATATATACACACATACACTATATATATATATATATATATATATATATACGCAATATATATATGGGGTGGGGTGGGAAGAAGAATCACTGAAAAAAAGCACCTTAGAGATAATAGAGTTCTATAAGGACAGGATCTGAAATAGGAGGGATAATTTGCTCATAGTAACTTAGCAACATATTTCTTATCAAAAAATATTTCCTCTTTCTTAGACTAGGGCTCTTCTCTAACTCTTCCTGTGCAGCTAATTGCATGGCCTTAAGCATTCATAGGGACATAAGAAATTTACCTTGTGAAATTCCTGCTTTATTCTTTTAACTTTTGAAGCCAACAAACAAAGTTCAAATCTTGGCCTTGAGTTTGGGGATATTTTTTGAATTAGACAAGTCACTTATTTTCTATCTTTTCCTGATTTATAAAACAGAAATTATAGTGGGATTTAGCTCACAGTTTTCTTATTAAAATTGCACGTGAGTGTTTATGAAATGCTCAGTGCCTAGCACAGATTAAGTACTGAATATAAGTTTGCCTCTCATTAGCACTTATTCTTCGTGGGACCCCAGCATATTGACTCCAGTCCCCATACATGACACTTACTCACTGCTAGTCTAGTCATCAGGGGCACAATCTATAAAATATGTCCATAACTGAAAGGGAAACATGGCATCATTTTCCAAATGTATGATGCATTGACTTTGTTATTGGAAATGTTGTAGGGAGATAGAGTCTGCAAAAACTCAGATGATGAATGGAAAGCAATAAGAAAAATGAATTAAAAACATTTGAGAGAATAGTATTTTTTTCAAAACCAATTAGATTAGAGTCATAATTTTAGACGCAATGTGATGAGGGCTTGGAAGACATTGTTAGTAGATGAAATGAAAGAGCAGTTTTGAAACAAAAACAAATAACTGGACCTGACAACATACTTTATGTATTGTGAAGGGTGGTGGGGGTTGAAGGAGGAAAGAAAATGCCAAGTTACAGATAATCATTTTTTCCCCTGCTTCTATCAGTGATCATGAACTTTTCATTCTGTGTAAGATATACTGTTTATCTTGCATGTACCCAGAGGGCAGGATTTGAATCATGGTTTTAATGGAATGTAGGATGAATTTTACTGTCCTTTTAAATGGTGAAACAAAGCTGCATATTTCATAGTATTTAAAACCAAAGCAAAACAGGTTCATTTTGGAGAAGCATTTCTGGAAGACTCAGTAAGTTTTGCCAGTGATTTCCATGATGGAGGTGAAGCAACTTCAGTGGAGTGTTACTATTTTCAACAAAATTTTGAAAGTAGAGCTGATAAACTAGCCTTCGCAAGGGGCCCAAGGAGGACTTGTATTTATACGCTGTATCCTTTTTAGTTTCTCTCCTGTTCTTTCACAGGCAATCTAGTGTTGTTTTCAAACCTGAAGGGTTTTGAATGGAGAATTCAGATTGAATTTACTGTATAATTTCTCTTCAAAGCCATTGCTGAGAGAAACCTGACCAGACTATTATGATGAGGATTTATTTTTGTGATGTGGAAAATGCTGCACTCAAAACTCACTGAAACCTCAAACACATAGGCATAGGTTGCTCTTCTGTATTGCCAAGCTCTTTTATTTGGTCCAGAAGATAACCTTATAAGTCTTAGAAAATAATTAAATAGAATATAGAATCTGATTATGAACCTAGATTTCAATCAATTCCTGATTAGTTTGCTAGAGTTGCCATAACATACCACAGAGTGGGTGGGTTAAACAAGAAACATTTTCACACAGCTTTGGAGATTAGAAGGCCAAGATCAAGGAGTTAGCAAGTTTCTTCTGAGTCCTCTCTCCTTGCTTGAGTATAGCCACCTTTTTCTGTGTCCTCACATGGTCTTTCATCTTTCTACGAGCCCCTCCTGTGTTTATGTACCACATTCTAAGGTATGAGGATTAGGGCTTCAACACATAAATTTGGGGTGTATACAAATTAGTCAATAATATTCCTCCCTCTGGACTCCTGAAGTTCATGTGATTCTTATATGAAAAAAATATTTATCCCCATCTCAACAGTCCAAGAGTCAACCCATTCTAGCATCAGCCCTAAGTCTAAAATCTCTCTGTATATCATCTAAATCAGTTATAGGTGAGATTTATAGCATAATTTTTCCTAAGGCAAAAATCTCTCCTTTGAAATCAGGCAAGTTATTGGCTATATACATATATATAAATTTGAGACAGGTGTAGGATATTACCATTTCAAGAAGAATATATTGAAAGGAAGAAAGAGGTCTCAAGTCTCAAGCTCCAAACCAAGCATGTCAAATTTCTTTAGATTTTAAGGCTTGAGAATTAACCTTTTAGGCTCAGTGCTGACTTCTTTGGACCTACAGAGGATGTGATGGTAATATCTCCCTTGAGGCCTTGGATAGTGGCAACCTAGCCTGGTGAAACTCAAGAGGTACCTCTATTCTCCCCTTCCCCAAACTGAAGAGGAAGCAGCTTTGTCCCCTGGTTGTTGCCTTAAGCTCCTGTGGTATCGTTGGTAGCCCTGAATATCTCTGAATCTCCTCTGGAATCATTTTCCCCTTTCCTTAAAGGTTAATATAGGTTCACAGCTAAAAGCTCTACTGTCCTCTAAATGAATATCAGAAGTGTTATAGTCTCTATGATCCCTTTATTCCACTTCTGGGCATCTACTCAAAAGACACAAAAGCACCCATCCATGGATATATATGCATCCCCATGTTTATTGCAACTCTATTCACAATAGCTAAGAGCTGGAAATTACCTAAGTGCTCAACATCAGATGAATGGATAAAGAAGATGTGGTACATATATACAATGGAATACTACACAGCCCTTAGAAGAGAAGAAACCCTGTCATTTGAATAGACATGGATGGAACTAGAGGGATTATGCTAAGTGAAACAAGTCAAAAGAAAAAAGATAGATACCAGATGACCTCACTCATAGGTGGAATGTGAATAGACAAAACAAAGGAACAGATATAATATAATGAACCCTGAAACATTTGCAACAGAACTGAGGTTACCAAAAGAGAATGGGGTGGACAGGAGCAAATGGTGGTGGAGCCCACTGGACAATGGGGAAGAACACTTGCTGATTTGGTGGAGGGCAGGGTGTATTGAAATATAGCTAAGAAATGGTGAACCTATGAATAAGTAATTATTTTAATATGTAGAATAATGCAGGCAAATTTTTTTTTTTTTAAGTAGGTGTTATGGTCTCCCTTCATTTTTCCTGTCTCTGTTCTCTTCTATTCAAGCTGACAGTTTCTGCTCAGATGATTGAACCACACTACTCCTATTAACCTCTTGTATCACATGGAATCTCTCTCTCTCTCTCGGAATCTCTCTCTCTCTCTCTCTCTCTCTCTCTCTCTCTCTCTCTCTCTCTCTCTCCAATATGGATAGATTGATAATTTTCTTCAAGTTCTGGTTCCTTTAGATCTAACAATTAACTTCTTTCATTTACATTTCTCCTCTCATGTTTTACTATAAGCAACAAAAAGATACCAAGTCATAACTTCAATATCTTGTTTAGAAATCTTCTCTGCTAAATATCTAAGTTGTCATGCAAAAGTTCCCACCCTTTCGTGTAACACTAGAACACAATCCAGTTAACTTCTTTGCCATTTTATAACAAGGATCCCCTTTTCTCCAGTTTCTATCACCATGTTCCTTATTTACATTTGAAGTCTCATCAGAAGTGCCTTTAATGTATTTAAAAACCTAGCTTATATGTTTTTATATTTTTATTTAAACATAGTTAAACCCATTTCTACCTATTTCACTTTAAATCTCTTCTATCCTTTAATCATTATCCAATTCCAAAGCCATGTCCAGCAGCAACCCACTTCCCGTTACCAAATCTGTATTCATTTCCTAGGACTGCCATAACAAAGAACCAAAAACTGGGTATGTGATTTAAGCAACAGAAATTTATTTATAGTTCTGAAGTTTCTAATTCTGACAATAAAGCTATTGGCAAATTTGGTTCCTTTTGTAGGCTTTCAAGGAGAATCCTTTCCTGATTCTCCCTAGCTTCTTCTTGTGATTATCAATTCTTAGTCTTTGGTTTATAACTTCATCACTCCTTTCTCTGTCTCTTTTATTACCTCATATTTTTTCCTGTGTCTCCTGTGTCCCTGCATCTTTATCTGACCTTCTTATAAGGACAACAGTCACTGGGCCTAGGACCCACTCAATCCAGTATAATCTCATTTTAATAATTTTTATAACTTCAAAAATCCTCTTTCCAAATAAGGTTATAAGTACTGATATTTGTGATTAGAGCTTCTATATTATGTGTTTACACCAAAACACAAAGAACTGTTCTTTCTACTCTTTTTTTTTCCAGGGTTGAACATTTTTAGAGGTGGTTATTGAGCTCAAAATTTTACTATTCTATCAAGCTTGCCCAGTCTTCATGAAAGGGTCACTATAATGAAGGAATTAGCAGGACACGATGACTTATTTGCCAAAAGTGGAAAACAAATGAAGAGTCAGCTGGTGATTTAAAGCTATGGTGGCAACTCTAGGAGCCATACCAATCCCTGAGGTGGACATGAGTATACGCATGGTACATAGGTGAGATGCTCTCACTAGCAAGCTTTCTATTAAACAAGGTTTTATCCTAGCTTCATGTGGTCCTGGTTTTAAGAAAATTAAAATTATTAGGTTCTACAGTTCCTAAATGAGTCACCCAACCTCAGTTCTTCCCCTTTTGTCCTATGATGAAACTGCTTGTCATATAAAATATACATTTCCTTTTTCTTCTTTAATAGAATAAACAAACACAAAACAAAGACAAACCCAGACATCTGCTGGGCTTTCCCAGCCTTCCTTGCAGTTAGTTTCATCCATTTGACTTTTATTTCTCATCAGCGGGATGTAGATAAAGTTTCCTACCCATACCTGGAATTTAGTTGTGAGAACTGGTACTTATGTGGCCATTTTAGATTACAAGAAAGAAAATGAAGCTGTAATATAGTAAGAACCTTGGTCTGTGATATCTTTGTGAAACTTCCTTTCCAGTTCTAGACCAATGCTATCTCAAGTAGTTTTACCTTAGAATTTGTGTTCCTTGAATCTGTTTAAAATATTAACTGATTCATCGTCACACTAATTATGCTATCTGACAACAGTGTTTCTTTTTCTTTTTTTTTTTTTAAACCTCACATCCAATTCCAACTTAAGAGTTTGTATGTTCTATTACTTCTGTCTGAATTATTTTCTCTTGATTTTTGTAGTTATGTGACTATTTTCTAGACCTCTTTCTATTTTATATACCACCTTTTGAAAGAGGCTTTGGTTTAAGTTATTAACCATATGTTTGTGTGTTGTGACTCCAACCTCTCTCCTTGTTTGCTTTGACCATCATTCCCTGAAGACACTTCATTTATTTAATTGCTTATCATCAGTCTCTTCCATAGATATAATCTCCGACCCCTTGTGTATTTTTAATCATTGTATCCTTAGAGTCCTGAACAAAGTGTAGCATTTAATCATTTAGCACGTATGCATGAAATAGATAAATGGAGTTTTCTGGTTCTATCTCAATCTCAGAAGGGTATAAGATTTTAGTAACTTTTGTTCTTTGCTTCTTTTATTTCTAAGACTCATGACTATAAAAAAGAAGACCCTGAAATAAACATTGAGATTTTGGCTTTACATTCTTCCTTCCCAGACCCCTTTTCTGCTAATCAATGACTTACTGCATTCTTTTAGCATTTAAAGGGGACTATAATTTAATTGAATAAATAGCACATTCACTCAATGAGTGGTCTGGCTTTGGAGAAAATTAGTACATATATTTAAAAATAATTATCTCAGATTTCTTTAAAGTACCTGATTATATTTATGTATTAATACTCAGATTCTGGTGCATGTTTAGTTTGGCTTCCAATTAGAAAACTGGACATTTGTACCCATAAGACTATGCTGAATGTAAAAACATGGATTTTGGGTCAAACATTTGAGTTTACTTATCAGATTTGCTCTCACTGGTTTTGTGGTTTTAGGAGAATTTTAGTATCTTTTTACCTGCTGTCCTCATACTTCCAGTAGGAGAGCTGATAACTCTCTTTCAGGGTGATTATCATTAAAATTATTAGAGATTATACATATGAAAGACTCAGTATTAACCCAGAAATTGCAAATATCCTTTTATCTGTTTAGGAAAAACTGCTTAAAACAAATAATCAAATACGGTATTTTTAAAATTGATTTCATTGTGAAATATGAATACATTATAAAAGTGCATAAGATATTATACAGTTTAATGGATTAAGCAATTGACTTAGACATTCACATTTTGCGTACCAAGTCCAGAAATTAAATCATTGTATCCTGAAACTCTGACCTCAGTAGACCTCTTCTCTGTCACAGTTCACTCTCTCCTGAAAAGGTAACCACTCTTGCTTCCATGGTAATATTACCTTTCTTCTTCTGAGCGCTTAAAAACCTAAGAATACAAGCTTCAACACTGTAGTTTTTTGCATGATTTTGAACATTGTCTAAATGAAATCAGATAGCATATGTCCTTCAGTGTTTGATTTCTGTTACTTAAAATTTTGTATTTGGGACTTTGTCAAGATTGTTACAAACGTTTACAGTTATTTCTTTGAGTTGCAATTTATTATTTCAAAGTGGGACTAAATGACAATTTACTTAGTCAATTCTTGATGGACCTTTTCCTCCTTGATTTGAGGTTGTTTTGAGTAACACTACTATCCTTATTCTCAGAAAGGCTCTTGGAGCACAGATATGTCATTTTTTCAGGTATACCTCTCGGAGTGAATACGCGTATCATCAAAATTTCTAGATTAATCCTAAATTGTTTCCGAGGTATTTTAACACTAGGTGCCCCCACCAGCAGTGCAGAAATTTCCTCTTGTTCCATTTCAGCATCATGATTTCCTTTTTCATAATAAAGTTTGTGAGCGGAAAATTTGCTTCTTCATACTGAAAACACAACAAAAAATGGAGAGACTAGGGAAATAATAGTCACTTAAAGAAAACAAAAACAGTGTCATTTCATTGAAATGAATTAAAGAAATGAGACATAATAGCTGTTGATGTTATGGAAAGATAACCAGCCTTACCCCTTTCCTCCTCCCTAAAGAGCAAAGGAACCCAGTACACCTGATTACCTTCAACACTCGAGGGCAGTAATTATTTCATGTAGCTGCAATGAGGCACCCAGAGTGTTGATCTCAAATTCCTCTTAGCACTATAACTAAAGACATTAAATGAGGACTTTGTCATCAATGAGGTCCATAGGGATTAATATGCCCTTTCTCAGTACATAGCTGACAGTCAAAATGTTTTTGGAATCTAATTTACATTTTTTTTTCTCAAGGGTCCAGGGGAAAAAAATCTTGTTATAGGAAGAATGAAAATATAGAATAGAGAATTTCATTAGCTAACAAATGAAACTGAAATCCATAAACATGTCTCCAAAAGGATAGATAGATAAGGTTAATAAAAAAAAGATAATAAGAATTCCTATTATGTTTACATTCATCGAATTTAAATGCTTCCACAAACAAATTCAAAGACTTTTACCAGTGTTTTTCTCTCAACAATTCTGGCTGATGGATAACTTGAAGGCAGAGTTTAATATGTATTCAAATATTTCTGTTTATGTCTCTCTTACAATTACAATATGTAATCTTATATTTACTTCATGTTTTCCAATTAACAAGCTATTTTTTTCTTCCCTCTATTCTTCTCCTGAGAAAATGTTCAGTTATATAGATTGTGTTTTCTTTTTCATTACGTATACATTAATTATTATGAAAATATTAATAACAGCCAGCATTTATTGAGTCATAAGCAGTCACATATTTTGCAAAATGTTTGGTTTCAGAGATTTTCATTGATTATTTGCATCAGCCCTAGAAGGTAGACATAACTATTTCCATGGTGCAAATCAAGGGACCAAGCTCAGAAAAGTTAAAGCAACTTGGTCTAGATAGCACAGTAAGATATACCATTATGCTTGCCTAAATCCTAAAACATAGTTTGTTCTACCCTACTCTATTGTCTCCCTGAAATACTTGCTTTCTCCATGTTTCTTACAAGGAGTTTTTTGGGGTATACGATCTTGCTTATTGAGAAATGTGTTCCATGCATCCTAAAGTGGTTAGTGTCAGGAGTGCCACCACAGCTCTGACTCTTGCAGGGGATGGTGATGGTAGTGAATGTGTTATCCATCAGGGTCTATAGTGGAGCGATAGTCCCAGAGACTATTATCTGTGGACCCATCTGCTTCCCACACAAGCCTGTGAATCCTTCAGAGTTAGTGACTTTGTATTATATATTATTTTGTCCCTTTAAAATGTGTGCTATACAAAAAAAAAAAAAGCATTTGATGAGCATTTCCTGAATGTTTACTGAATATTAATGGTGGAAAAAATTGTCAAAGATTTCTGTAAATTTATTTGACTAGTGCTGAGCTCAGGCTAAATAAAGAAACCAGCACAGAGATGATTGTTTGAGAGGACTTACTGACATGAAATGTTATTTGGGAACAATAAAATGAAGTTTACATGGATGCAATCCTGGCACAGAGTTAGTGTCTAAAAATCTGCCTCTTTCTGCCTTTATCTCTTCCTATTTTATTAGCTCTCATTTTTGAGTATTTATAACATGCTGAATTTTTTGAAAATCGTGAATTGTGTTATATTTATTTTCTTGTATAACAATTCAATAACCTTTCTATCTACTTTGTTTTAGAAATAAGGACATTAAGATTTGAGAGACTGTTAAAATTACCTACAGTAACAAATGGTAAGTATCAGACTCAAGATTTGAATCCAGGTCTGTCTGACATTAGAATCTGCATTCTTAGAAATTGAATTACAGATTTTGGATCATTTGGGTATCCTAGAAAGATTGAAATATCCCCAAGTGGTACACATGGGTAATGTGAATAGGTTTTGCCGTCCTCCGCTTCCATATCATGAGTCCCATCTAGTTCTGTTAAGTTCTGATGAATTCTTCTGAAGGAGTGAGGGGCTGGTGGACTTTCTTTTCCAAATCACCAGCTCTTCACCAGGTTAAAGGATTCAACTCTAATCTGGAGATAGCCCTCAGAAATTCAGAGAACTATCCACATTGGCTAGGCTGGTTACAAATAAAGCAGAATCTAAGGACACACAAAATTTGGTAGTCTTCCTGGATCATCAAAATATACCAATGAGAAGTTAAGCTTTCATTGTTCTTTGGTGCAGGTGAAATATTTCACTCTTGCCAGGAGTTTAGGCAGTCAAGGAAGCATGGAGTCAGAGAGGTTTATAGATTCTGAATTTTCTCCTGGATGAAGTTTTCAGCCATCTTTATCTCCTTGTTGCTTGACCTACCAACTCACTTTTTACTTTCCTATGTGCATCCAACTGTCATCATTATCTAAGCATGAAGCATGATTTTTGTTGTTGTTTACTCTTTGTGGTAGACAGCTTTTCTCTTTCTAATCAATTCTCTTCAATTTTCGTTTTGGTACTCTAGATCTTTTTAATATCTGAAATTGCCTACTTTACTTTGTCCTTTCTGCGGTCATTACCTTTGCTACAAGGGATGTCCAAGGTACTGAGTGAGAAAATGATGCAGAAGAATAAGGAAATAAACTGGAAGCAAACACATACGACTGCTCTTACAGCAATATTGACACACCTCTTGATGTGGGAGTTGACTCTATTATCTGGAATATATTAAAATATCCACTGACTGATTGAAGAAGTAAACTCTGCCTCTGCCAGTGTTCTGAAATAAGCAGTGTGGTTATTCGATAGTTAATAGTCTAAAACTTGAGTATCATCTAGGATGACCCCAAATTGTCAGATTTAGCAAATAAAAGAATGGCAGATTCAGTTAAATTTGAGTTTTAGATGAAAACATTTTTAATATAAGTATACTCCATGTGATAAATATAATACTTATTGTTATTTATATAAAAATCAAATTAAATTTAGCATCTGTATTTTACCCGGCAATCCTGTTCTGGTTTATTTGGTCATAAGTGATTTTATTACTTTAGTTTGTTATAGTTATAACCAGTTATTTCCACCAATCGGCTATACTGCTCACAGATACAGCATCTTTCTCTCTGTTTTTGCTGCTTTTGACTAGGATATCTTATCTGGTTCACACTAGTCTGATCATATTCAAAGTCTTTTCTGGCTATTGAGTCTGCTTGCCTTCTATCTAAAGGAATTATCAATTAGAAACCATTTCTGTGCTAACTATACCTGCCATCTGAGACCAACTTATTCACACCTAAGCAGTTGTTCACCTTGTAGCTATACCTGTATCCCACTGGCCCCAGATCTATTTTAATTCCCTTTGTCAACATGACTAACCAAAGGTATTCACAGATGGAAAGTTTGGGAATTATGAAGTGAGTGCATCAATTATCTATTTACACAATAATGTTTAGCAGCAAAGAAACCACAAAATCCCAGCAGCATGCAGCAATTAAAAAATAAATAAATAAAAAGCCCTTAAGTCTGTGATGCTCTTCTGACCTCATCTGCTCTTTGGTATTGGATCTATGCTTGCTCAAACATCTATAGTCTTCTGTGCCTCTGTATGACAGAATTGTTAATGTTGATGAGACTTGTTCCCAGGCAAATATGTTGTGGGCTATAAGATGGTAATGGTGTAGTCATTAATATGGTTTTGCTTGAGATAATTGAAGATCTTTTATCTTGCAACCTGGTCTGGATACTACATACCAAGAGTAGGCAAAAGTGAGCAGAAATGCATAGGAACTTTTTTCAAACTTCCACTGGGGTCACATATGTTAACACCCCATTTAGCTGAAAGAAGTCACTTAGCCAGTGCAAATTCAAGGAGTGGGGACATAGACTGCTGTTTGAGTAAGGGGGTCTGCAAAGTGACAGAGTAAAAAGTGTAGATGGAGGAGGAGGTGAAAATTTTTGCTGTCAATGAGATCAGATTACTATAGAAAGCAAAAGTTTTCAAACTCATGCAATTTAGAAAAATGAGAAAAGAATCTCCTAAAATAAACAACATTGATAATAGTCTGGAGACAGCTGACAGGACTATGATATGGGGCTAGAAGAAGGTGATCAAAATAAGATTAGGGGTGAGGAGTGGTATGTGGAGGGAGAAGAGACTGGAGATTTAGTAAAGAGCTGCACAGTGCAGGTCTTGCTTCTCTTTAGCAAAAAGAATCATTCAGTGAATTCTCATCTATGAATCATTTCACTAGCTCATGTTGGTTTGTCACTTTATCCTTGGGTATTCCTTTCTCTGCTGTACAGTGAGGGATTATATGAGATAAGAACTTTCTAACTCTGAGACTAATCTAGCTTGCATATGTGAATTTGGGGTGATGAGCAGAATAGTGTTAATTAATTTTTAATGCTTTAGGAAGATGCTGTTCTTCAACTTTCCACGAGCTAGTTATTCCAATCTTTTAACTTGATGTTTCACATATTTATACTTTTTTACCTAGGATTTAGGATGTTTGAACTTGAAAGTCATTAGTTACGTAATTTTTAAGCTCTTCTTCAGTTCTATATTTCTCATTCTCACGAAAGCATGGTTATAAATTTGGCTGGCTTTAATTAGAGAGAAAAAACAATGTAAGTGAAAAAAAGGTTTTACATAATTCTTCTGAAAATGTCAGTGGATCAAGAACAATCTCAGGATGGTAACGGAACAACCAAAAAATAAGCTGCTTAATTAAGGGAGCCAACATCATTTGAGCCTAGATGACAAAGGATTCTTGTCTATTTACCTGTCCCAGGAGGAAAAAGAAATACTGATAAGTGAAAATATAAGTACATAGAAATGATTACTAAGTAGAAGTACAGCAGGGCACTATAGACCTAGGGCCAGGGAATGTTCTTTACCTGAATATCTTTACATTTAAATTTCTTAAAAGTTCTCTTGTATAATCACTTGGCAATAAATGCCATCATAACTTTGAAAAAGGAAGTGTGTGCAAAAAGAAGCAAATGATCCTTGCCATCTCAAATTATACTTTCCATAAGTGAGTACATATGTTTTAGGTGTAACAGATTTTAGAGAATTATCTTAGACATGGTGTGATAGAGTCACATGGGTTGAAATTCATAAGAGATGCAAATTTCCAAGTCTATATGCTATCTGCTAGACAAGGAAATTCTTGCCAACCTTTGGCTTCACAAAAAGAGTCTCCTATGATGGAGTAATCATGTTTGTCATATGAAATCAATGGAAAAAGTTTCAATCTTGGGATTTTAGTTTATAATGCAGTCTAAATCATACTATTTACAGCTTAAAAAATATATTTATACTTGCTGGTTTTGAAAAATGAAAAGTCAATATTATTTCTCATCCTCCTCACAACTTTCATAGTATGGTCTTGGTATTCTTCCCATAGAGAAAGTGAAATCTATGATTTCTTCCCTTTAATTAGGGCAGAATTGTGAGAGTGGCAGTGATGATGCTGTGTAACCTTAAGACGGGATTATAAAAGACAATACAGTTTCCATATGACTCTCTTTAGTAACTTACTCTAAAAACTCAGCTACTATGCTGTGTGAAATTCAGTCAACCATAAGGAGAGGGCATCTGCATTATTCTAGCAACAGTACCAGTCATATTTCCAGTATCAACCACTAGGCAGGCTACAGCGCTGGAGCCTCCTACAGTCTTCTACAACATCTGCTCCAGGTGTTGCCACATGAATCAGTTGCAAGTTATCTTGCTTGAGATTTTTCCATCTCAATTTAGGTTGCAAGCTAAAATACATGATTATTGTGAGATTTTGACACTAAGTTTTGGAGAGAGGGGCTGTTATATAATAATTAAGAAAACACAGTTGCTTACAATGAGTGTTAGTATACCATAATGAATATTTCCAATTTGTATGCCCAGTCTGGAAAACATTTTTAAATTATATAAAATACCTGACACAATTTTGTTAAATATTGAGGGACTACTGTATAAATTTGCTGGTATAAACCAAAGTGAACACTGAGGAACTTAGATACAAACTTTAGATCTTAGGTAAAATCAAAATATCACAAAGCCATTTATTTCTGCTGAGAAGGTATTAAGAGTAAAGTGGTAAATATTCTGATTCTGCCAATATTATACTAGAAAATACAGAAAACATAGAAATATATTTTAAAGGCACATTTAAGAAAATGAGTACTTGAGGAGTCAAGGTAATTGAAGAAAAGGAATCTTGAAGAAGTGATTCAATATTAAGCAAATCTTTCTCCTTCTAGGTCTTGGAATTAGTTGGTTTAAAAACTGCAGATCAGAGACTGAGAAGATGAATGAGAAGATAACTGGTAAGTTGAGGTATTGAGCAGCGCTTCCAAATGTCCCATGAAATTAGAGAGAAAACTTGTGTTCGGGGCCCACTATGGCAGAAGTGTTCTAGGAAATCTCAGATCTTTTATTAAGACTCCTGAAGTGCTAAAGTTATTTATAAGAATATACATGGCCAAATCATAAATATACCAGATTAATCAAAGACAGAGCCTTAATTTTCTCAACTAATTTCTTTATTTTTAAATACATTTTTATTTACATAGTTTTACCAAACTATGTAAGTTTTAAGTGTGCAGGCCTAATATTCATCAAATGTAGATTGAACACCACCAAATTCCTGATGGACTTCTCCCACTGTCCGTTGAACCCCAACTACTCTTTGATCTGATCATCTACCCTCTTCAAAGTACCTCACTGAAACAAAAGTACATACTTTCTAGAAGACAATAACATCACTCATTTATTTAAATTACTTGCATATTTCTTATGTATTGTTCATTCAGTTTCAATATGTAATAAAGATATAAATTGATGGACAAAAGAATTTTAAAAAATTGATTCAAATTTTAAACATATCACTAATGTACTTCAAGTGAGTGTTAATAGTATGCTCAAGAAAGTATGTCCAACCATTAAAGGTTAAGCAGAGTACTGGAAATTATTAAAAACAAGTAACAAAAAAATTGAGTAGAAGTATGATAAATTAAATTAGAAAATATTTTTTCAGTATTCTTCTGAACATAAAAGAAAGAGATTAGTGAATTGAAAACAAGATTAAAAGAAAATATCTAAATTGAAACTCAAAAAAACAATGGAATGGAAAAAAAGACAAAAGATAATGAGTCATGTGAAATATGTAAAAGTAGAAGAAGTTTTTGAAACAAATATTTGTTTTTAACAAAGAATGAAAGAGACTGAAACCACCATGCAATATTCGAAACCACCGTGAATGAAAAGTGGAAGTGATGAGATCCCTCCATAGATATAAAATGTCACTATAAATTCCTAATAAATGCACATAAAGACAATCTCATCACATCAGTGCAACATGTTGAAAACCAAAAGAAAAAAGAATATATTAAGAGAAACCAGAAAAAAAAAAACTTACTATTTTAAAACTAACAATGATAAGACTTATAATTGACTTTTCACATAATCAGTGTTCTTTTTATAATTATCTCTTTGGTTTACAAAGTCATACACATTTCATTACATTGAATTTTCTTCTCAGTCATGGGTAATACACACCACACCCCTGCAGAAGAGTTCTAGCATCCTTTGCCACCATCTTGTTCCCCTCTCCTCCTCTCCCCCACCTTCCCACTAACCTGGCAGTCATCACCTTAAGTCCTTTTCACAGAATCAATTGAAGATACAAGACTATGAAATGATGACTTCAAAAAGCAGAAAAAAATATAATTGACAACACAGAATTTTTCGCCTAGAAAAAACATCAAAAAGATGGAATAAAGACTCAAACAAACAAACCAAACAAGCAAAAATTGAAAAAAATTATTATTGGTTGATCTCATACTAAAGGAACTTCTTACAATAGGAAAAACATGATTCCAGATAGAAGTTTGAAGGAGGAATGAATAAATTGCATATAAAAAGTACCATATATGGGAAATATAAAACATTTGACAGTACAAAGTAATAACAGTATTTATGAAATTTAAAATAGAATTAAATATGTAAAAATTAGCACAGAGGTTAAAATGTTCTAAGGTCTTTGAATTGACTCCAAGAGAATAAATGTCATTTTATTACTTTTAATTAATAAAGCATACTTGATTTTGCTTTTTTATCAACTACAAAAGGAATTTTTGAAAAGCAACTAATAAATGGAGAAAATTGAATAAAATGTTAACTAATAAAAAGCAGGCAAGAAATATGCTAAATACTTTAGTTAAGAGAATTGTTATCAATTTGAATAACAAAAAATAATAATGTTAGTTAAAGATATAAATAAATGAAATACAGGATGAAAATTAAAGTATGGGTGAAGATGCAAACATTAAATCAAACAATGGTAGAGTAACTATTATACTACACAAAGTAGATTTTGTGGTAAATCAACATCAGTAGAGATAAGACAGATATTTTATAATTATGAAAGAGTCAATTGATCAAGAAGATATAAGCATTTTACCTTTGCTTTCACTTACTATAGCTTCAAAATATTTAGAGAAAAACTTGATACAACTATAGAGTGCAACAGATAAATCCACAATCACTGTGGAATATTTTAACACATATGCCTCAATATCTGAGAGAACAAGCAGAAAAAGAGGAAATATTAAATATAGAGACATGTAAGTAAAATAATGAGTAAGCACAACTAATTAACATCTATAAAATTTGCACCCAAGGACTATAGAATATCTATTTTTATTTTCAAATGCATGTGGGGGTTAGCTAAATTTGACTTGAGTACTGGATCACTGAGCAGCACTTAAAACTTTTCTACAAAAGAGATCTAGTCCACATGACTCCATGACTGATCAATGAATTTTTCCAGATACTTAAGTAGAAATAATGTCAACATTTACATAAACTCTTAAGGAAAATAAATAAAAGAAAATTTCAAATTTGTTTTAAAATAGCAGCAAACCATGATTATTAAAGATTGGCAAAGATATTACAAAAAAAGGAAAATGTTACTTTAATTTCTATGATCAGATAAAAAACCCTAAACAAAATATTAGCCAATGGAAAATTCATCATGCATTTGAAATATTATCCATGATAAATAATACACCCTAAATTGTTTTTGTTCTAGAATTGTGAGATGCATGTGCCACTTGAAAATTAGTCAACATAATTATGACATTAATAAAACAAAGATGAAAATCATTTCAAAATTAGTAGATTAAAATTGAGAACAACATATAGAGTTTCCTGAGCATATAGAGCCCTCTATATCAAGTAAAAACATGAAAATTAAAATTTAAGAAAACTATTTTATACTTATGTACTACTGCAACCTCTATGAGGTTATGTGTCAACCTACCATTTTTTTTTGGTTAAGGGTTAGTCTGTAGACCTTCCTATTACAATGTTAAAATTGTACATGCAAAGGGCCACTTATCATCATAGAACACATTACTGATTCTTTACAGAGCAAGATTTGGCATAGTTGGCTCTTCTTGAATATCCAGGTATAAGATAAACGCATTGTAAAGAAATGCGAATTAAATTAAGTTTTCCCAAAATGAATTTTTTATGTATACCATTTTCTGAAAGGATTCTCCAGAGACAAGGATGAACAAAAGAATAGTTGAAAGAGGAATTAATCGTACCCATAATTACTGAAGAATACATTTTATGACTGTAGTCATGATATGTTTCCTTTGACAGCTCATGTGATTAAGAATCATGGGGTTGGATGGCAATTAATTCTCACTCACTCTAGAAAGATTTCATATTCCTGGCTCTAACAATATGCCCCTTATAGAATATGAACATTCAGCTTCATGACTGCAGTGCCAGAAAGAGGTGTAGGTAACTGATCTACTGTTCTTCCTGCTCAGTTCTAAGCATGAACTGGTTTCAGTGCACTTACTAAGAGTTAGTCAACTTGTCCTTTGGAAAGATGAATTACTTTGCTATGTTCAAATAAAAATAACTGAGAAGGAAACATTGTTAAAAACAAGTAAGAAATCAAATCATCCTACAAAAATGTAGCATATAATACATGCCAGAGCCAAGGAGAAATGTTTAGGGGATTATTCCCCATAGTGCTGTTTCTCTCCAATAAAGCAGATAATTAAGAGCTAACCATATTGGTTTTGGATTTTAGCTCTAGTCAGGCACACTAATTAATGCACTTGATTTGATATTTCATACTTGGACTTAGGAGCTTATCAACACATTATGCAGATTTATGGAAAATTGGACACAAATGAATAGTTGGAACAAATAGCCCTGATGATTTTTGAAGCATCCACTCTTTTGTATTGATTTTTCCCTTGTATATCAGATTTTTCCTGAGTACACTTTGGCTTTGTCCTTTCTGGGTTATTTGAAGGACTTCTCTTATTCCTTTTTATTGGTGGGAATGGGATCCATTTAGTTATATTTCTGCCAGAGTTCTCTCCAGCACCAGGCTCCCTCTTGAGCCTAATTCTCTTTTATTTTGATAACTTGGGATTGCTTTAGTTTTGAAGAGGGAAGACTTTTATTTGCAAAAATTGAGTAGTGTTGGTAATGATCAGAAGAGCAAATAATGATTTCCATATGAGTATAGCAAGTCTGCTACTGACATCAGACTTTAAAAAGAGATAAATATCACATATTTTAAGTTCGGTTGTGTTAACAAAGTCTCCTTGACAGTTTTAAATGGAAGTTAGGTTAAAAATATCTATGAAATATTGTAAGTTAAGGGTGTGGGGGAGAAAAGCTAAATTAAGAGTGGATTTGCTGAATCTGTTTGTAGGTCAGGCATGTGTTCTTGCTTAGAGGGACAGGAGTAATTGTAAGGCCAGTTAAGGGTGAAGGCAACTGGAGACACAGGCTGGCTTTGACATAAAATTATACTGCTTCTCTTTAACCTGTCTGTCACATGTATCTGTCTTTCCTTTTCCTCCTGGGCATCCAGAGTTTCCTTGGCTTGATAACTATTCCACCTCTTATCAGCCTGATAACCCCAATTTCAAGATGAATGATAGGTCTTCTATTAGAGACAAATGGACATTCAGATTGGCATTCGGTGGAGGCATTCAGCTCAGGTTTTTGAAATTCATTCTTACCTTGATTATTCCTTTCACTAAGCCAAGAAAAGAGGGTTGGAAAGAGGCTACAGCATGGGAAATTTTTCTTTTTCTGTTTTCTCTACCTCATTTGTCAGTCAGTGCACCGCACTTTTGGTTTTCGATTCTGCCTTAATTTGTTTCCATTATTCACCTTTTCTATGCCGTTTTTCTTCCTCTGATTGTTCCCTCATTTTGGCTTTTTACTTGATCTAGGGCTAGTTATACTCAGGAATACACAAAGTAGAGGCAATTGCAAAAAGGGGGGAAATAGAGGATTGATTTAAAAGAAGTTCACAAGTTTTCTTAATAGATTTCATTGTTCTACCAGAACCCGGTGAGAGACATTTGTAGCAGCTGGACCAACTATGAGAACTGCAGTCTTAAATAGAGAAATTAAGTCACTGCCAAGCCATTGCCTTCGGGGAAGAAGCAGAGATGAATAACTTGACCTCTCTTTTTTCGAATCTCTCCTTGGGATTTCCATTGACCCAGTTCAGTCAAAAGACAGAAGAGTTGGTGTAGACAGTCCACTGAGGTCAATTTCCTATGCTACAGAGCAGAATGAAGAGTGGAGAAAGAATAGGAAGAGAAAACAGATTAAACAGCACAGCAGGTAAGAGGAACAGATTGTAATGAGATTTCAGCATTTTAGCTGAGACTCCAAAATCCTCATGCAAGCAAATCTATCATGGTTTCCTTTCTTTGGGATTCCTCTGTTAGATTCCCCAAAGATTTGGGGGACTTGGGGGTTTGGTTTGGGAAGGTAGAAAGGAGTAACCCAGAGAAACGCTTCAAATGTCCAAAAGAGTTTATTTTGGAACTTCAGAAGTGGGCTGGCTCAGTAAAGTAAACCAAACCGGGGGTGGGGTGGGGGGGTGAATTCTCTGCTATTTATAGCGGGTGCCAGGTAGGGTAGGTGCTCTGTGAGGCAGAATTCATGGCAGGCACTGCTGCCATTCACTCAGAGTTCGGAAGCAAAGAGTCTGTTTAGAAATTCACTAAGAGGTTAATATAGACATTAGTCAAAACAATGAGGATCCTTATCAGAAAAGACTGAGAAGCTTGCCTAGAACCTACTTGGGGCAGCCACAAGGAAACACTGAGACAAAGGCCAATGGAGTGTTCTACTGAAATGCTGCACACGCAGAGCGACTAGTACAAAATGGCATCACCCATGCCTTTTTGCAGGGGGCGGGGAGTAGATTTTGTCCTATCGCTAAGATTCTGGTTTATTAACTTTATGGCTGTGGATGAATTTTTGTTTTCTTTTATAGGTTGTGTCAGATTAAAAATACTCTTTCCCCTTGATTTTTGTTCCCATTCGTCTCTTCTTTTTTTCTTTTGCATACTCTTCATCTGGATGCATACCCATCCAGTCTCTTCCACTGCCACATTTCATGTTGGTCTCTATTTCCTGTAGTATTTATCTTAATTTGATGCATTACTATGATTTTCTTACAAATATTTTTATGTATATCTTTCTGTTCATTTATAAGCTATATTTTATTGCTTCCTATATCTTTAAAACTTGAAAACTTTTAATAAATATGATACGTGTTATTGATAATATTCTGTTCATATGGCAATTATAACCAGGAAAAAACAGCAGGAGCCACATTTTCAAAGATAAGAGTTAGAAAATTTCCTAGAAATTAAAACAATGTGCTGTCTTTAGATACTCTTATGGGGTTCATTAGCACCAGGCTTTTGAGTCTGACCTAATGCTTCTAGCCAGATTCTTAAGTCTTGGCTGAATAGATAGCTATGTAACTCAGGCAACCAATTCTCAGTTACTTCAATTAAAATTGGAATAATCATATCAACCTCAAAAACATTTTATTTCAAGAACAGAAAGAGATACACTAAATGAGGCAGACTCCCCTGTGCTTGCTGTTGTATACAATCATTTTTTTTCTGAATAGTCAAAATGAAAGCAAGAATCTTTCTTGCTCTTTGTAAAAATCATAAAATAAAACTCCAATTATATTACAGAAACCATAAAGAATAATGTGTTACTTTACTATAGGTTTTCTTAAATGTAATGGTCTGTAGTTATATTTTTCTATATTCATTTTTACAGTATGTCATGTTGAAAGTCCCACAGATTTTTGCATTAAGGACAATTCTGAAAATTCCCCTCTCTCCCTAGCCTTTTATCCACATGTCCTTGGTTCTCTTATCAACATGCTAGTCTCCCTAGTTACTTTCCCCCTTAAATTTCTGCTCCCCTTTCTTACACCACATCATCCTTCTCTGGTCTGGAATTTAGATTATTCCACATGAATTTACTCCAATAAAAGGGGCAAGGGTATAATTCAGTTAAGGGGAATGTTAATGAAACCACTATTCCAGGATCAAAGATAGCACCCGAGTCCACAGAGCTTCCTTGTTCTCAGTTCAGCCTAGAAATCTCAGGACTGATTATCTTAAAGTGCATTCATTGTCAGAGAAATATCAAAATATGCTCTTCAAAACCAAAGTATCAGCTTCCAAAGTCAAATTTGTTTTAGTATTGTCTATTTTATGGATCCTCCACGTGTATCAGGAAAGTAGGCACTTAGAAGTGCACAGTTAAAAAAAAGTTATTATCTTTAAAAAGAATTTGAATCCCTGCTTTCCAAACTGAATTAACAAATTAAGCCTCCTTTTTAATTATATCTCATAAGACGTATTTTGGTAAATTCTGATCTGGGCTATGTTGTATATATGCAGAAAATATTTTCTTAGAAGCTGATATAAATATTTTTTTCTTGGAAAATGACTTTTTAGTTGAAATTTATGTATAAAATAGAATGGATAAGGAAAGTTGGTTGACTAGAAAATTCCAGTGTCTGAATAGAAGAGTAAATTAAATAAATAATAAAGACTGTCATTTGTGATAAAAATCAGACTTTGGGGGATGACTGAAATATCTGATGATTAATTTTCTATGTGATGTACATGATTAATATTCTCCTTTTAGCCCCTATTTTTCATTTGAATATATGACATTCCTTCAATTACTTGTGAAGCATAGTTGATTTGGGAAAATGGGGCAACACACTGTTGTGTTCCATTGCTAGTACATGGTAAAACCAGAGTTTGCTAATGGAAGGAGAAGCATTAAAGAAAATCTTGTTAATCGCAGTCATAATGACACATAGAGTGGATTCACTCTGACTTTCCTAAAGCAAAGAAGAAAGAAACATTCATATATGAGGAGTATGTGACTTTGCAGGAAGGGATTTTGAAGGAAAATTCAATAGAATATTAAGCTTCCTATATGTGATTGTATTTTCAGATTGTATTTTGATTTCAGCCTTAGTTCTCCTGGAATTAATGGGTGATACATATCCATATCACAACCCATTCACAGACCGAAGATTGGAAAATCATCTCCTTAGAGTAAGTAAAGTATAAAACAAAAATCCCATCATAAGTAAACTGAGTTTTGTTGATCCTAAAACAAGTGATTCACAGATAATTGTGAAGTCAAAATACATTTTACCTTGCTTATGAGTTGAGATCAATAGTTCATAGTATTGAATATTAGAAATAGGGAGGGGAAAGTTTCTTAAACTAAGTGTCTGAGCAGCAAAATAAAAGTAATCCAAAATGTTCCTCACTTGTATTTGCCTAACTGATGGAGTAATTGTTTTGGGTTGTGATTAAAAATCAGTAACACCAAACAATCTATATTAAGGACTTTTGTTATTCTGACATTTGATTTCAGATTTCCCCAAAAAGTACCTAAGTAAAGAAACCTATAGTAGAAATGTTAAATTTAATGGTAAATCAAGGATGATAAAATCTGACTACAAACTTTCCGAGGAAACAAACAAAAAATCTTAATCTAGAATTTACCATTTCTGTGGTATATCTACTCCATCCTAACATGGTCATTTGCAAACTATCAATATTGCTGAACACAAAATTGGGAAGAGATGCATGGTAACACCCCAATATATAGTACTTATATTATACAGATTCAATAGTTGTAAAGTAACTTTAAGAGTATAGATAGGAAATCTGAGTTTTGAATATTTATTAACTATTATTTTTAATTATACTATTTTGAGTTTGTATAAATTACCTATTAATAACAACAGTGTTTAAGAACAGATTTACATTTCTAAAAATTTGAAAGTTGGCTCTTACTTGAGAATTACTTTCTGCTTGAAATTATCTTCCAAGTTATCACTCTAACCAGAATTCATAATGTTCCATATTCTTGACATTAAAGTCTTCAATGTCCATGATAAAATGTAACTGTGTTGTTCTGATGAAGTAATGATAGTTACTTCCAAGTAAATAGAATACACAGAAGTTGATGAGGTGGAGAAATATGAGAGGAAAAAGATACGTAACATCTCTGTGTTTAAGTTAACGCACCTATAAAATAAGGATAATTATAGTACTACCTCATATTAATGTGTTATAATTTAATTGAGATAACCTGAAGTCCTCCATATCATGTCTGGGTTATGTCAAAGGCTCAATAGATGTTAGCTATTATTATTATATCCTTTTATTGATAGATGTTGATTATATTTTATCTCATGAATGATATCATAGTAGGTGCAATAATATCCAAGATAATTTGTATTAATGTGAAAGTCTTTTAAGTAGTAAGCCCAAAATCTTGATATTAGTCAAAATGATAGGAAAAACCATCAAATTTTCTAAAATATTTACTGGTATGAACTTGGAGAATTAATAAAAATGTTATATTAAGAATTATTTTTCACATTCTCTAAAAATTTAGCATGTAATACAATAACATGGATGTTCAATAAATGCGAAATGAAAACATTTTATATTAACCAACAATGGGAAATAAACTCCCAGTTTATTACCTATGAAACATTAAGCTTGGCTTATTAACTCATATGTGGTGCTATTAAAATAAGGGGCAAAAGTCGATTTCTTCATTACCATTTCCCTGTTTCTTATTTAAATATGCTTTTAAAATTCAGACTGTCACCACCCCAGTGTTTGACATAATACATTTGATTGACTTTTATCTATAGCAATAATGATGGCTGAAAATGTCACCATCATTATAGAACAAATTGTATTTCTTGTGATATGCCCTTAAGCAGTCTATCTGCTAAGTAGAACAGCAAATTACTGGACTTTAGATAATCTTCTTTCAACAGCTTGGTATTTGTATATTTTTAATTGTCAAAGCAATTGTAGAACCTTCTGCTTGAGCGGCCTCTGTTGTGTAGTGGGCAAATACAAAAGGTTGTCATTATTTCTCTAAGTCTTGGGATATATTTGTCTTTTAGGGGTAAGATAAGATCTTTTCTGGGTACTTGAAATGCAAATTTAAAACCAAAGACTTTCAAAAATGTTTGTGCAAACTTTAGGATCTCTCCTTGATTTAAAAGAATTTTAGCTTTCAGAATGCTGTGGTTTATATTAATTTGTTGAAATTAAAAATGGGACTGAGTTTAACATAAGGAAGACATTGTGGAGAAACTGGAAACATCACCTAAATGTAGTAGCAGATATGACCCTTTTAAAGGAGGTCAGTGTGAACCTCTGTTTCAGTGCAGTATTATTTGTCATATTGTGCAAGATT
Source organism: Solenodon paradoxus (assembly GCA_004363575.1). Taxonomy (NCBI): domain Eukaryota; kingdom Metazoa; phylum Chordata; class Mammalia; order Eulipotyphla; family Solenodontidae; genus Solenodon; species Solenodon paradoxus. The sequence goes on along the minus strand of RJWH01000287.1, from coordinate 574,304 downwards.
CCTTGTGCACACTTGCCTCTCTCACTGTTCATTTCCATGTCCTTTATTGGTTTTGAAAGTGGCAGGGATGTGAATTTGGTATATTATAACACAGTGACAATCATTGCATATATATATGTAATAGTTTTTAAACAATAGTATATCTCATCTTATAATTTCCATTGAACTTTAAGCAGAGTGTGCTTTACTTTTCTCATCTGATAATGTGATGCTTTTAGCGAATGTTCTCTGCAGACATCAAGTTGTTATTTTAAGTCTCTTCATGAAAAGGCAATAAAATATGAAACAGTCTCTAAAATTAAAAGCAGAGTCTTGCATAATGATGATTAAGACTCTAACTGATTGCACCCTAGATACAATACTCAATATTTTCTGAAAAAAATATTAGCCACATTATGAATGAATGACAGTAAGAAGAAATATGAATGACACTATTGAATGGGCCTAAACTTGTTTAAGTGGCATAATATCTGGTATATGCAGTCTAACTGCATGAAGGAAACCCATCAATATTGCCAAATCAATCAGACTTCAGGTCACAAGAAATTCTGATCTTTCCCTCTAATGATAAAAGACCTCATTCTTACCTCTAAATCTCTGATAAAGAAGAGGTAGTCAGTACCTAGTTTTCTTTTGTCATATCTAGATTTAGTAAAATAATTTAAGCTTCTAGGATTTATTACAGCTCAAAAATCTAGGAAGTTTCTCTTACCTACATACATTTTATTTTTATGTTGAATGTATGTGTATTTCATAGTATAACTTTGACTGTTCATAAGATGTTATGTGAAAACAAACTGGCCGAATGGTTCACTTCTCAAGTTCAGTAAATGTTCATTGTTTAGGGCTGAGAAAAACCTAAGAATACAGCTATAGTGCTCCTGTTTTGTCCATGCTGTAACATCTACTGAAATCATGAACCATCCACTCAGTTATTTGTAGGTTTTTATCATCATCTTAGAGGTAAGTGTCAGATAAATAGCATTAGTTTATTTTCTCTGGAAATGGTATTTTCTTCTTGAGTCATTACTAACAGAAGTTCTCATTTCTTAAGGATGCCTTCTAATCCCATTTGCTTAAAAATGTTAACCTGTTTTTAAAGCTTTAGATCATTTTAACCCAATTTGTGTAACTTTTTTAATAACTAGAAAGCTTGGAACACAAGTAATCGTCAATAAACATATGATATATGGATAAATGAATGAATGATGAAAGAGAAGGAATTTTCACCCCTTACAAATTCTATGGTGTTTTTTCCTATCCATGTTATCACAATATGAACATCAATTTACTCTTCTTAAAAGAGTTGGTAAGAGCCTTATGGATAGAAACTGTGTCTCATAATTTTTGTATTTATGTAGAAAATCTCATCTATTGGACACTGACCAAGATATGCGTCAAGTATCTTGAAAACAAATCATAAAAGAGTTGAATAGTCTGCTCAGGATCACACTAATAACATTAGTATCATCACACTACATAGCTTTTGCTTAAAAATCTTAAGATATTTATAATGAGTAACAAGGTGACCATGGGTTCATATCTCCAAAGAAAGAGTTGGACCTCCAGGATTCTCTAATAATATCAATTAAAACAGCTTTGAGAATCTAGTAGTGGTTATTCATGCAGAGATTTTTTGTAACTTCTGTCAGAATCATTTTGGGTATCTTGATACTCTCACAGGTGATGAGAGAACTGAAGAGGAAAGTGAGACCAGAATATACTCCTTTGAAGGGGTGAACTTGTTTTTTTTTAAAGAAAAAAGGAAGAACATTTTATTTTATTCAATTGTTCATCTTGGGTGTTCTCTGAGTCCTGGGTCTCCCTTGGGATGTACGTGGACTATAACCATTGACCTTACTTGCTAGACCACAGAGAATGCCTAAAGAGTTAACTTTGAATTGAGTATTGAAGAAGATGTATGATTGAACAAAGGGGTAAAAACAATAAGGAATAAGAAAGAGCATTTGAGCCTGGGGGATTGGGAGATAAGCTGTAGACAGAAGCCTTCAAATAGTTTCATATAGTTAGATTTTAGGAGCTTTTTCGGGAATTGATGGATATTTATCTGGCAAAGTAAGCAGGTATCTGATTATATAGGAAATTTTATGTAAAGGCTAAGAATTTGGACTTCATCCTTCAAATAAAATGATTCACTGAAAGATTGTAGTGTAGTAAGTGACATTTATCTGTTCACATGATTGGTATTATGAAGATAATTAATTGTAAAGGAGAAACATAAACAGGAAGAAAATAAATTAGTATCAATGGATAAACAAATGTGAGAAAAATGAAAAATCTAGAATAATTCCATATTCTTTCTGTGAGAGTCTGTGGTGATACAACCTCAATTGTTCTCCCATCAAAAAAATGGGATGGGAGAGCAAAAAAGATTAAATTTTTTTATGGGAAAGGAAGTTTTTGGTGTATGGTTCAAATTGAAGATAATCAAATTAGAAATTGAGATATAAATCAGAGAAAATTTTATGAAGTCAACGTCCTATTAAAAGTATAGGTGTGTCCCAGAAAGATATGTAATGGGACGAAAACACAAGTCTAATAATGGAATATTAAGGAATATCAACATTAAAAGGTTGGCATGAGAAAGAATATATAACAAGGTAAGTGGGTGGGATATCAGCATAGTCTATGATGATCACCAAGAAAAATAAGGTCTAGTGACATGAAGAGTTTTAAAACTGTGAAAACTATCTTTTGAATTTGGAAAATACATTAATCATCAGTCATATTAAGGGAGGAGTTTTGTAGTTTGGCAATAACAAAAGTAGGCAGGAGACAGGTAGAACAGGAGGTGAGGAAATGAGAACATGTAGTGTTAACTGTCCTTCCTTTAAGTTTGCCTATGAAAGAGGGAGGAAAGAGGGTGATAGGACAAAGAAAGAGGAAATGGAGATGTTTTTAAATTGACTACATTTGAAAATTATTATATATTGTGTTTAAAAAATATTGAGGTTGGGAGGCTGCTGACAGACGGAAAACAAGATACTTGGTGAAGAGAAATTCAGGAAATGAACAGAAGGTCTGGGAATAGATGGTAGGAAGAGACTTGGAGAGAGGAACATACTTCAGTTCACCCATTAGCCACATTTGGTTGTTAATTATTACAGACTTGAATTTCTAAGGAAGAAATTTCTGATCATTTAAACAGAATTGTGAAGACTCATAATAGTGCCTTTATTGGCTAAAATGCCCAACTTTAGACTATATTAAGGCCATATTAGCCAGTGTGGGATATTGTATACCTTCATTTAGAAATTTCTGAAATGGGGTATTGACAACAAGGGAATTTTCATTTTAAATGTTTCTTATATTTCAAAGACCAGGCTGGCCTGATTTTCTCCAGATGCTATTTTCTTGATTTTCTAATTAAATCCAGATGCATGATCTATCTTGGAAACAAAACAAAACGAAACAACAGGTATACTAATACTGTAGGTGTAGATTATGAAGAAAATTATGTTTGTGTCTGAAATTTACCCAAAGATAAAATTCAAGTATTTATTTTGTTATTGTACTACACCTATGTTTTAGAAACTGTAAAGTTCTCTAAGGAAAAAAATAGAAAAGCGGGTAATTTACTGATTTACAAATGTTTTTTAAGAAAATAGTTCATGTATGATGTAGTTTTACAATCCTACTCTTGTTATAGAGAGTTCCCCATTCGTCCATTGTTTATTCCCCTGCAGACTGGTGTTTAGTAATGGTTGAATACCTTGTTTTACTGTTGGAATAGAGATGTAATAGACAATAAATCCATGAGAGTCCTTGTCTAATATTTCAGTCTGAGTAATTTAGTTTCTGCATTTTGCCAGCTAATGATAATAATTTTTAATGATTTTTTTCTTACTAAATTCTCCTTTTGTTATTTCTACTTTGAATGTATATATTCTTTTTTCTTATTATTTTTGTCTATATTTGCAGACTCATAGTTATTTTTAGGTTGTACCTCTTGGCTACTTTAGCAGCTGATTTTATAGTTTTCTCTGAGGATTTTTTTTTCCCCTAAAACTGTAATTTAAGATAAATCAGGATGCTCCAACTACCAAGTCACACTCCTGCTGGCTTTTCTGATAATGTAGTGAATTACATCTGTATAATATTTAGTAGTTTATAAATATTTTCATCGTGTATTATCTTTAACCCTCAAACAAGACTTGGCACTGAAAGGTTATTATCCCAATTTTGTGGAGTTTATTGGAAGTGATACTGGAATGAAAGATGAGAGATTTGGGTTATAATCCAAGGTGTGACACTAACTTTGATTTTTTTTGTTTTAACTGTAAAATGAAGTATTGTGTTAAAATCAATCATTACTTAATTTTTTTAAAGTTGTTTAACTCTTAAATAAAATCACATGTAACCACTAGACATCACTTGCAATAACCATCTGCAAATATCTGGAGGATAATGTTGATTGTGGAAAATATGGTTGCAATTTCCCCATCACTTTCCAAGAACCCTTGTGATTCACTGGATACTTCTAGATGCTCTATCAGGTTTCTTTCTTCTCCAATCCTGTTTAATCAAAGTTAATAAAACAAAGCCTTAGAATCAGAAATAGCAAAGGTGTGACTTATGGGCCAGATCTAATCCAGAGGTGTGTTTTGACATTCACAATATTTTTGAAAGTGTTGAATTAGTTGCTAAAATGAACAAATCAGAGGATTTAGCATAAAAAGAAGATTTTTAGCTACACCGGAAATATCAGAAAATCTGACACAATGAGCCATAACGACAAACAGCTGATGCTATGTAGTGACTATTCCTTTTAGATGTTACCTGGAGCTTCCAGCTGAACCTGTTCCTGGTATATTTATGTGACCTTCTTAATTTTAACCTCCTTGTTTAAAGTTAGGTAGCTTGTAACCTTTAGCTATAATTGAACCCAGGACTTGTGTTTTCCAGATATTTTCTTATATGACTCCTCAGCATTGTCCATAATTTGATACCAGAAGCTATGCTCCTTTGGGAGTATTGGGGGATCCAGTCACATGCAACATCAGAAAATCTGTTCACATATTAATTCTTTTATTTTTTAACGATAGGATATTAATTTGAAGATAATGTAAAATCATTTCTTGTACCCCTCCACCTGGGAGATATCTAGTAGGACCTATGAGACACTAGTATACCTGTAGATTGTCCTTTTCTTACATTGATCAAGAAATGATTATAGAGTGAATAAGTTTCAGAGGTTTTGAAGAACATTTAGATGCACAATTTTAAATGATGGGGCATTTTATGTTTGACAGCAAGATTTTAAGTATAGTCATTTTCATGGTCCTTGACAGAAGGTCATCTAAGTGTGTGTGTGTGTGTACACATGCACATGATCCCATATCTTCTTGAGGATTCTTTATTGTACATGAGATAATAGAAACTTTTAGCTTGCTTCAATCTGAAAACTTAATTTTACTTTTTCTTGCTTGTGGTAGTACTCCTGAGAGTATTTGAAGATAAGCTTTTCTTACTGTTGAGGAAAGGTTTTTTTTTTTTTTCGATTTTTGTGGAGTTGGGGGTGGCATGGGGATGGAATACAATGATTAAGAATTTTGATTTTATAACCCATTTGAATTTATTGTGAAAATAAAAGAAGAATATATAAACTTTTAAAGAAATTTTACTGATGCGATGCATGGCAACTCAAAGAGTATAGGCAAACAAGGTTTGTGTGTGTGTGTGCGTGTCTGTGTGTGTCTGTGTCTGTGTTCCTGTGACTAGGCTAGGCTTATAGTGACCATCTATCCTGTTTTACCCGAGTCAAGGTTTCCTGGTCCATGGGACATTTCAGGCAAAAATCCCAGCAAATTGGTATAGGTTAATTTCCTTAATTAGTCTACAGCCATTTCTCTCCCTTATACAGTCAGATTTACCTTAGAAAGGGTGCCTTCTCATATTTATATGACCTAATGGAAGTGAAGAGAAACTCCTGACACATCCTCTTCTGGAATACTTAATGTCCCATTTATGTAAATTGAAGAGAAAGAAAAAAAGACTCCTGGTGGGTTTTGTCTCATTTGTCCCATTTTGTCTCACTGGTGGATTTGTGAACAGATTTGTCACTGATGATTCCCAGACAATTCCTGAACGACCTTGACTCTTTTAATTCAGAAATACGTTTCTTTTGCTTATAATAATTATACAGTAATTAAAAAGGCTGCCATATTTGGTGTCAAAATCACAAGTTATTCCAGAATATTTGTTAAAGGAGAAGGAATCTATTTAAGAAACTCTTACAGGGTGAACTTGAACCTCGCAAAAGAGCTCTTCCAAATGCCTTGCAGGCTGCCTTGCAAATGAATGTTTACCTTGACTCCTCAGAATCTGCAGGAGCAACAGTAGTTCCTCATTTCCACTCAGAGTCTGTGTCAATTAGTTCTCTCTGTTCTGCTAATTACCAATCAATTTCGCCACCAGTAAAGTGGTGGAGAGAGCATTGTTCAATCCATGTCAACACTACCTCAGGAATGTGACCAGGAATGCGAACTTGAGTTTTTTTTGTCATGTGTCTTACCTTTTTATGTAATTTGAGTCAACACCTCACTCCATAGAACATACTGTAAGGTTTTTCTGGGCTCCTCGAGGAGAAAAGCTCAATCACACAAAAAATGTCGAATAGCCAGGGCTTTATTGGGGTTTGCACACCCGGGCGAAACTCCCAAGTCCGCAGAGGGCCGGGAAGTCACGGGCTTGGAAGTCGCGCCCAGAACAAAGGGGTACCGGCTCTTTAAGCAGAGGAATTTCGCGGGCTTCCCATATCACGATTGGGGATTGGCCCTGTGAATCCAGGTGTGGGGGTCGCATCCCTTATTCTGACGTCATCCACCTTTTTCCCGGGCTTGGCTGCCGTTTTCCCAGGCATGGCGGCTGCTGCTTTTGTCCCTGGGCCAGCCTAACACATACCTGTGTACAAAAAAATATAGAAGCAAAACAGTGATATGTTAAATAAAGTGTCTGCTATTTTATCTGGGAGTGGAATAGCTGAATTTAGAACTGCAGAACTGAGCTATGATTGCTAAAGACTATTTTATATTATGCTTTCATAATAGCAGTATTTACACTCAATTACATCCTAAATTATCCATTACAAATGTTCTGATATTCATCATACTCTCTTTAGAATGAAAAGATAGTGTTCTCAAGCTATATAAACATATCTCCCAGTAGGTAGACGATATATCATAATGCATTAGATAGAATTACTAAGTATTGATGAAAATATTGATAGTGCATAACTACAAAATCACTAAAACAACTTCTAGGTGTCCCATTTCCTACGAATCAGGATATTCTTTATGACTCTCCCTTGGAAATAGCCTACAACCAATCCTATTGTTTCTTCTGACTCATGTTTCCTCTTGCTTAGCCTGTTCTTATCATGAAATAATGATAGTTACTCAGAAGAGGTGCCTATTCTCTAACACGGTGTCTCAAAACACTGCATCATGTCAGGCATATTGAGGCAGTGCAATGTAATGTTTAAGATCCTGATTCTACAACTCCGAATTCTTAATTTTGTAGACGTACTAGCAATTCAAACATCATTTTTTAAACTGTAAAGTGATTACAATATTATGTACTTGACAGGGTTATAAGGGCTAAAGGAGGTGATATATGTAATTACTTGAAACAGTGCCTGGTGACATATTTAAATAACTTGAAATTGTACATTTGAATGTGATAGTGTTTTTCACAACTCATGAAATTCAGGACACATTCATTAATCGATTGACATGAGAAAATGATATACTAAAGATACACAGCCAGTAGATGTGGTGTCTTGAATGTCTTACAGTATGATGGAAGCTAAGAAATGATTTTATCTTTTATTTTGTATTTTACGTTACCTAGTAAATTCTATACCTACTGCCTATTATTGTTATACAAAAAAAGTGATTTTAGCTTTCCCTTCTAGATTTGTTCCCGCAGAGCTTGGATTTTTTCTCATGGCTTTTCCAACTCTAACTTGTTGGTTGTGACTACATGGGTGTGTATGTGTACATACAAGTACTGTAGTGTTTTCTCTATTATTTTTTTTCTTTTTAAGGAAAGGTACAGGCAGAAATGAAGGTGAGTACGCAGGGCAGAAAGAGAGAGGAGGAAGAAGCATTTTATTTTATTATTTAGTTGTCCACAACGGTTATGTCCTGCTGGATCTGGGACTGAACCCAGGGGAAGTGTGGCCCGAAACCTTTGGAGGCGATAGATCTAACCATTACCCCATGAGGGCATGTCTATTAAAATATTTTTAATTTAATTTTTTAACTTTTTGGCCTGAAGGATCTTTTAAAGGATAATATGAATTAAATCATTATGTCATCAGTACTACTAGGACTATCGCTCCCTTCAATAGCAATATTTCCCAGATGCAAAGAGAAAACAAACAAATATATAATTAATTACTCAGGACTAAAGAATCTTGATGTGTCTATAAGCAAATAAATGTTTATCTCCCTATGCTAAGAAGCAGAAAACAATACATTTAGATCGTGGATGTCATTTCCTGAATCACAAGTAATCATTTTATGGATTGAAATATATCTATGAAGAATTAGGGTGTCCTTTTAACTAGAAATGAATCCATGACACAGGACAGGAAAGGAAAATAAGTTTATCTTTATAGGTATGGTCTAGAACTATGGAGATAAGTTTGAAGAAAAATAAAAAATAATGCTTTTTGAATGTTATTATCATTTAGATAACTTTTTTAGATTCCTGATCATATGTGGTACTGTGCCATGCGCACTAGAAAGATTCACTTAGAAACTTTGGACTCTGTGTTTCTTCTATTGATAAAGGCATTTTAAAGTCAATTGTTAAATGCAGTTACTATCAGTGGTCAATAATTGTGCAGTGATTTATTCATTATATTCTTGTTGAGAGTATATTCTGAAGACGACATTGTGCTATGCACTAAAAATTCAGCATTGTAGAAGAAATGATTGGTTAGCTACCCATCATAGATTTTCCCTTTTTTCCCTCATACTAACAGAACCTGCTTAGGACAATGGGAAAACAAACAAATGAACAAAAACAAAGCAAAACTTCATTTCTTAGGATTTCTAGCAGCAGTGTGATATAGTTTTGGCCAATAATATGGAAGTCAATGTCTGCAGGGTGGGAATTTCAAGGATGTTATCAATTTTCTCTTTATAGACTCAGATTTAGCTGACTCGTGACTTTGCCCTTTGTCCTCCCATTCTTCCTGCCTAGAATTAGCATGTGATGACCAGTCATCACAATTATGTTGTGATCATAAGGGTAAAAAACAAGGATAACTTAACTGGTAAACTGAAAGAGTCTGGTTCTTAAGTTCTTCCTTGGGTGTCTGGACAACATCTGGAATGCTTACTTTCAAATATTTTGTTCTCTGAGAAAAATTATCTTCTCTTTATTTAGTTATCTCATGTTGATTTTTCTTAAATGCAGGCAAATACAGTCCATTATGACATAGTGAATAAAATACATATGATGTTTACTCTCAACAAGCCTGTAGTTTTGCAGAAATTAAAAATGAATTTTATTTCTTAAGTCAATTTCAATTCATTATCAATGCCTGTCTGTAATTTACGTTTTTGCATTGATAATGATTCTCAGGCTGCATCAAAGTTTATTGGCAAAGTGTAGTGACTGAGTAGCAATAGGCAGAATGGTGGGGGGAGTAATTTATTTTCCAGCGGGGGCATTGAATGTCTATATAAGTGAATCCTGATTATTGTTCTGCAAAGTAGTAATATAGGAAACATACTTAATTACATAGGAAATAGGGGCTGGCTTAGACTCAGCAGTATTATCTTCGTATATATGTGTCTACAAATTAGTTCTGGTTGATGCTAAACCTTATAAAAATGTGTATTAACCAAATTCTCTCCTGTTAATACTATGAAAGAACACTATTTTAAAATAACAAATTGCAAACTAATAGGGTCTAGTTAAAAGGAGATTGAAGAAGGGCAAGACAATGTTTTTGCTCTTGAAGTATTAATTAAATATAACACAAACTAAAATACTTCTTTTGCTGTCTAATAGACTATGAAATCTGGAGATCATAAATTAAAATTATTTGCTGGAGATCATAATTTAAAGTTATTTAAATTAAAATTGAAACAAGAAAAATCTTCTAGATAAGCTAGATTTTGAGTAGATGAATTTGACAGATAAATAGGAAGGAATGAATAGAATATTTTGAAATTGAAAATGGTTCATACAATAACCATGATAAGACCAAAAGCAAGCCATGCATATAAAGTTATAAATATATCAACTCTGCTGGAGCAGAGATCCCAGAAATCAATGCTGCTGAGATTCAGAAAGCGATATAAAGAATAAATATGTAGGTGAGACACAGGCATACCTGGGGATTTCCAAAAGTCATATGAAAAGGGTTTGAATTCTATAAATAGATACTAAAGAGCTAATTTTTTTTTTCATTTCAAAAGAGAGAATGGTTTCTTTGGAATTTGTCTGTTTATGTCCTTCTGGTTTGGTCAAAGTGAAGCAGAATTAAGGAAGAATTAAATAATACATATCTAAAGTTTGCAATTTAATGGAAAGTTGAAATATTTTAGTGCAACTATTTGCATTCATATTGACCTCTCCACCTACCCACAAATGAAAAATACAAACATGACAAAACAACTTTTTTCCTATCCCTCCATGCCTTTATTTCTATTTTACTCTTCCGGCTTTCTTTTTTATTTTTAAGCAAAAGGTTTCTTGTACATCAAATAGCTCTTTGAAAACAGCATTCACTGAAGTGAAAGCAGGTCAGCCCTAAAGGAAAAGGCACACTTATTAGAGAACACACAACTGTGAATAAAGAGAGGGAAGTCTTTCCTTCTATGAAGAAAAAGTTTACTAAAAGGGCAAGGGATGCTTCTGAACCCTGTGACAAGACTGTCTTTTAAATCCCCAAAAGGTCATATAATAATTGAGATTCAGTATTTCTTTTTTAAACAGCAACTTCTACTAAGTGAACCAGTAAAAGTTAAGCACTTAAATTAACCGAGCTGAGCGTAGACCTAAACATCCCTAAGGCAGAAAATGACTTTAGCTTTGACTCTCCAAACTTTAATATCCCTGGTGACTATGAATACAAGCCCCAATGTCATTGCAGCTCAAATACAAAACACATGAGATATAAGAAGCAAATTCAAACATCTCTAGAGCTGTTACTTTGCAACAACTTTGGAATTTTTCTCTACCTAATTCCCCAAGGTCCCAAATTCTGGCCCCACCACACATTACTGACTATAACACCCATCTCTAAGAACCAGTTATTGACACTAGCTTATATTTTTCTGCTGAAGTCTAGAAAAATTATTTTTTCATTACTTAAATTGAATTTTTACCTGGAAAATTTTAACTTTCTTTAATACCTAGCTCAAAATGCTATCACTTTCATCAAAGCTTCCTTGATAATACTATTTTCTTTGAAGGAAAGAATATATATATATAACATATATATATAACATATATATATAACATATATATAACATATATATGTATATGCAATGTGTATATGTATGTATATAATGTGTATATATGTGTGTGTATATGTCTCACATGTCTCACATGTCATATATACACACACATATATAAATTATTTGTGTTCTTTAAGCTTAGGTCATACGGTTTTTTGAACACAGAATCTTTTTTAATGAAACCCATGGAATTATACTGCATCGCGCAGCATCAACAAACTCATAATTTATCAAAATCTGCCTCTTCCTCGACAAACATGTTTAATGAGCACCTATCATTAAAGTGAAGATAAGCACATGTAGGCATACACAAAATTCATATTTACATATGTATAATATGGTATATATCTGAATGTGCATATCTGTGAACATACATTCCCATATATATGTATATATATTTATATATGAATGTAAACTTACATACACTCATCTTTGTTCTTTATCCTTTGAAACTAGAGACATATAAACAAGAAGCAGTTTTCAAGTAACATGCAATTCAAGAGAAAACAAAAAAGTTACCATCTTTTACAGCTTTCTTGAGAATGAAAGTCAAGTATAACACAATCATTATAAAATACTTATGTATTATAAATTAGATTCCTAAAAAAAATTAGAAAGTATCTAATTATGTGCCTCATTTTTGGTGTCTGCTTTGTTTAAATTTTCTAAAATTAATGTTTCCTGAGAGGGAAGCAGGAAAGGGTGCTTTGGTAAATAGGATAAGAGGGATCAGTTATATGTGAAGGCTATAACTGGACCTTTAGTGGTGAAGTTAGTGTAGTATATACAGATGTTGATTTATAATGATACATGCCTTAGAATTAGATAATGTTAAGAAGATGAGAAAAATCATGATAATGGGATAGTTTGGTATAAACCAGTGATAATACTCATTGGTTGTTTTTATTTCCTCTCTCATGTCTCCTTTTTGCAATGTTATTTTTTTAGACTTGTTTCATGTAAGACTCCTGTGGTTGACATAAGGCTGCTACTTCCTTCAGTATTCAGGACTGAGAAGATGAGAAGAGGTAAATACCATTTTGTTAAAGAAATTAGGATGATGCTTTCAGAACAACTGGGATGAGTCCTATATAGTCAAAATTAACAGCCTTTCATCTCAAAATACAAATACACTTTATGAGTTGTTTCTGGCATGTGGTTTTTTGATTTAATTAATTGGTATGTTCCTAGGTAGGACTATGAGAGAATGACTAGTTGGAGCTACCCTACTTCATCACATTGTTGACCTTATTCATTTTAGGTAAATTACTTTGTTGAATATTGTATTGTTTATTTATTTATTGTTTTTATTTTTAGTACTGTAAATATGGCATCCAATTGCTTTCTAATCTCTGTAATTGCTGGTGAGAAATAAGCTTTTAATTTTATTGAACGCCTTCTGTTAGTCATTTCCCTCTTGCTGCTTTCAAGATTCTCTGTTTTTCTCTGTCTAGGTGTGACAATTTTTTAAATTTTATTAGACATTTTGAATGTACAGATTTGTGTATTTCTTTAAATTTGGAAAATTTGGACCATTATTTTTTCAAGTAGTTTTCTGTTCCTTTTCTCTCTCCTTTTATTTCTGACCTCCCATTGTACATGTTGATACACTTGATTGTGTCCTGTTGTTTTCCTTGGGCTCTTATAATTTTTCTTTATTCAATCTTCTTTTTGCTTACCAATTGAATAATTAATTCCATTAGTTTATTTTATTTTACAAATGTATTTATTTTAATTGTTGTGTTATTTCACATTATTATATGTTCTTTAGTATATGAAATTTGCATCTAAGACTGCATTTCATACTACCCCCACCAACAGATTCCCAATGTCCTTTACCACCATCTTTTTAACTCTTTCTCCAACCCTTGTCCCCCCCACCCCAGCTACAATATTATATGATTTAATTATGTTGGGATCATCTGTTTTGTCTCTTTATATTTAGATTTGAGACAAACATGTATTGATTTTTGTCTTTCTGGAATAATTTGCTTAGCACTCAGGTCCATCCAGATTTTTACAAAAGGCTTGATTTCATCTTTTTTTTTAACAATAACATAGAATTACACAGAGTATATATACTATATACCATAACTTCTTCTACTGATGGCATTTAGATTGTTGTCATGTGTTGACTATCGTGTATTGTGCTGCTATGAACATAGGGGTGTAGACATATTTTTTTGACTAGAGTTTTTGTATTCTTTGGGTATATGCCTAGAAGTGAGATTGCTACTGAAATACATGAACTCATAATATGTTCTAGAGATTGAACTCTTGTCTGGCATCATTTGTATAAATACCTTCTCCCATTAAGTGGGCTGTCTTTTTGTTTAATATTGGTTTCTTTCACTGTATAAAAAGTTCCAGGTTTTTACCACTGAGTGTGCTGCTAGATGTGTGTTTGTCATATGTGGATTTCATTATGTTGAAGTATGTGCCTTCTATTCCCATTTTAGTGATGATTTATCATTAATGTCCATTGAATCTTGTCAAATGCTTTTTCTGTGTCTATGTGATCATATGATTTTTGTGTTTCCCTTAATGTGACATATTACAATGATGTTTTTATATGTTGAACTGTCCTTGCATCCCTGAAATAAATCATACTTGGTCATGATATATAATTTTTCAATATATTTTTAATTTGGTTTGCCAGAATTTTTTTGAAGATATTTGCATCAATATTTGTTTATAATTTTCTTTTTTGCTGTTGTCATTTCCTCATTTTAGAATCACTGTAGTGTTAGCCTCATAGAATATATTTAGTAGTTTTCCCTCCTGCTCAATTTTGTAGAAGACTTTAAGAATAATGAATATTTGATTCTCTTTGAATGTTTGGTAGAATTCACTGGTGAAAACATCCAGTATTAGTTTCTTGTTTGGTTTTGTTTTTTGTTTTTTAGAAAGGTGCAGGCAAGAATAAAGGCAAGTAGGCAGAAGAGCAGGAGAGAAGGGAGGAAGAAATATTTTTTTTTTTATTTCCATTTAGTTGTATATATTGGTTGTTTTCCCTTGGACCTGGGACTCAAACTCAATGGTATTGGCTCGTGTCCTTCGGAGGTGATTAATTTAACTGCTGCTCCACCAGGACATGCTGGGGCTCTTGTTTTTCGGGAGGCTGCTGATTACTGCTTCAATTTCTGTGCTTGTAATGGGTATGTATAAGTTATATATATCTTCCTGGATCAGTTTTAAAAGGTTGCATGATTCTATAAATATGTCCATTTCTTCAATATTGGTGAATTTGTTGATTAAAAGTTGTTGATCGTAATCTCAAAATTCTTTGTATTTCTGGAATGTCTCTAGTGATTTCCACTCTTTTAATTCTGATTCTTGTTACATATATATATATATATATATATATATATATATACACACACACACACACACACACATATTTATGTATATGTGTATATTTGTTTTATGCAGTTTAACATTTGGTGCATTATATTAATGACAATTATTTCTTCTTGATGGAGTAACCCTTTGACCATGAGATAGTGTCCATCTTTGCCTCATGTTACTGTCTTTTAGGTGAAAGTCTATATTGTCTGATATTAGTATTAAAGTTCCCAGCTTCCTTTCATCCCCATAGCTTTGATATATTTTTTCATAGCTCTTCACTTTAAACCTATGATTGTTTTAAGAGCTGATCTGGGTTTCTATTAGGCACAGTTTCAATGGGTTCTTTTTTTCGTTTAATCCTCCAGGTACTGTGTCTTTTGGTTGGTAAGTTCAGTCCCTTCATATTTAGGGTGACAATTGATATGCTAAGTTTTATTGCTGTCATTTTACTTTCTTTTTTCTCTTAGTTTTATGCCTATCTTTCTTCTTTCCCCATTTGATTTTGTTTGCATTTGATTTCAGATAGATTTTGATGTTGATTCTGCTTCTTTATCTTTTCCTCAGGTTGATGGTGGGAAGGGTGGGGCTGCTTACTCTTTTCATGGGCTTCTCTGGTTACTAGACAACTGAATAATTTAAATGCACCTATTTTTCAGTTCATTATTTTCTTTTTTTTACTTCTGACTGCTTCAACTGTATTGAATTCCTCCAGTAAAATGTTTATATGTTATATTTTCTAGCCCCAAAGCTTTTATTTGTTTTTGTTTGTTTCATAATTTCTGTTTTATTAATATTCCTTATTTAGTGAGACACTTTTGCTTGTTTCTTTTGGTTCTTTGTTCTTGAATTCCTTGAGCTCTTTGAGAATGTTTGAAAGTTTATATAATGTCTTTATCTAATTGTGTATACTGTCTGAGTTCTCATCAGCATAGTTTATTTTAATTAACTTGTGTGTGCATGTGCATGTGACCGAACGATCATTTCTTGTTTCATTGTATGCTTTTATTTAAGAAAACTGATATTTTTAAATATTTTAGTGTGGTAGCTGTAGAACTCAGTTATTTTTAATACTCTGTAGAGCTTGTTGCTACCATTTTAGGCTACAATTTGTTTATATAATGACCTTTCTAAACTACTTTTGTAAAGACTGCTTTTTTTGAACATGTATAGCCACTCATTCTTTTCTACGTGCTTAGCTGTTAGCTAGTTATTTTACAGTGATTTCCTTAAATTGTTGAAACCAAAATAACAGCTATAGCAATAATTTCTTCTTAGTCTTTTCAGATTGTGGTATTCCTTCCATGCTTACCCTGTATGTTCAAGAGTCGACCTTCCTTAGGTGGGTGTCAGAGGAAAAGTTCCCTCATTTCTCTGAGGTTCTTCACAGGCTGGACAAATGAGCAAATAAATATTAGGCATGATTAATAAGAGAAAAGCCCAAATTTAATGATAACATTCTTATGGAAAATTTACATGGTGGCAAATTCTGAGGCTGCTGAGGGCAGACCAATGAATTATGTCCTGTGATGAAGCATGGAAAGGGAATCTGGAGTCTCTGGGGAGAGCAGAGGAGCTTCTCCTTTGCCTTTAGTGCTGTCCTCCACTGTCCTTTGTTCTTCATATCACAGTGGGGCATGTTCAGGAGAACAATTTTGAGAAACTCGGGGTATCATCTTTTAGTCCATCACCTTTTATTTACTGTTTGCATAAGGTCTAAGGTGAAGTTCACCCTGTTGGCTGAAGCCAGGTCATAGACCAAGTAGCGTCCAAGGGCCCAGTTACTTGACCCAAAGTCAAGAGGAACAACCAAAACAAATAATCAAGAAGTACTTTTCACCCCTTTCCTCCCTCTCTACCTTCCTTCCTTCTTTGCTTTCATCTTTCCTTAAAAAATGCTTCTTCTGCTGCTTCTTTAAAAAAATCACAGTCTAAAGTGAAATTTTAGCTTCTATTAGATCTTCTATGATTATGTGTCTGGTCCTAGTTATGTTGTCTAGTTTTCTAAATTCTACAGAATACGTATTTTTTAAATCTAATTTTGTCTGTATTCCATTTCTCAGCTTTTTCCTTCTTAAGCTCTAATGCTGGCTCAGACTTGCTCCAGGAATCTTTGGCTAGTATATTTGCCTTTCAATAAACACTTCCCAGGAGTACTTTTCAGCCCTGAGCAAGCTTTGAGGTGTGTGAAACAAAGGAACATTCCTGAGATGATTCCTCAGAGAGCCACCAGATAGGTCAAAATATACAACCACAATTCTCCGAGAACAAGGTCTACATTATTTCCTCTGGCATCAACCAGCTATATAAGGAATGTAGGTCTTGACTTCATTCCCACCACTGGGTTGGGGAGCACAAGATGGTAGTTATGTAAGTTTATGTGTTTTCTTACTTTTCTCCTCTCTCTCTCTCTCTTTAATATATATATGTTTGTGTGTATGTGTGTATGTATGTATTTATATACATATATACACATATGTGTATGTATGCATATGTATGTATGTGTATATATACATACACATACATACATATATATGTATAATACTGGCTTCTTTCTTCATTAAATATTCTTTGTCACTTTGAAGTTTTATTTTATTAGGTTCCAGGATCCCCACCACATTTGATTCTGACAGTTTTTGTCAACTTAATAATTGCTTTAATGGAAAAAATAGCAGTTTGAATTTTCTCTTCTGTCATTTTGTATGATATCATTCCTAGAAAACTGACTTTTATTTGATTAATAAGATGCATAGCAAAATATAGAGGTATTAAGAAGAAAAGTTAATAAAAGTCATTAAGGATGATTTTTGAATTTATTGATACTGAGATTGTAGCTTGGTGTTCAGGGTCATGTGTCCCTGGACATGCGTTTAAAGAATGAATTCATGGACTAAAGAGTCGAGCGAAAGTAGAAGAAAGTTTATTGGAGAAAAGACAGACTCCACATATGGGGATGGGTCCCAAGGAAGGGTTGCCACTAAGGGTCCAGGGTCTTTTATCTTCTTTACACCCTTGTGTGGGCTTCCTTGTTAATGAAGCATTCAAGAGTCCCATTGATCCGGTCTTATGCTAAAAAGAGATTCTGGAACTGCACTTCAGATTGGCTATTTCTACTTAGTAAGGCAACCACTTCCTTTGTCCTGGTCTCAAAGTCTTTATCTCTAGGGGGTGGTCTAATTTAGTAACAGGTAGACCTTTAGACTTTGTCATGTAGACACTTCCTCATTCTGTGTTCCCCATCCTAACTGCCTAAAGTCCCTCTAAACTCTAATCATTAACATTATTGCGGAAATATGCCATCTTTGATAAGAAATGTATGTGACTAGTATTAAGATCTATGTATATGGACTTCTGTGAGGTGTTCAGAAGTAGGATTAATCATTGTGGAGATTAACACTAATGATTCAGGACACACATTTCTACACTCAGAGTGTAATTTAGACTCTGATATGTAAAAGTAATGCTTTTTTTTTTATCTTGACAAAATCAAATTAAGGCAATCCAATTCTATCAAAATATTTCTTTTCCCAAAAAAATCTTCTTGCAAACAAAATGAACACTTGTCTAATGCCTTTTGCTCTCTTTTTCTTAAATGTGAGACGCTACTTCTAAATTAAATTAGAGCCTGTGTGAGCAAACAAACTAAAACGTTACTGACCTTTGGTTGTATGTATTTCTCCATGAGAGGTTGTCTAACCTTATATCTTTTTCACTTTTTTTGATAATAATATAAATGCAAAAACGCTTATTAAGCAATACATTTTATGATTACTTATAAAATAATAATCATAAAGTATGTTCATGTTTAAATTTTCATGGCTGGCTTGCTTTTTTCATTATTAAGCTATACTTTGCTGGGTGATTCTAAGTTTTGTGATTATTCCAAAATAATCTGTTGAGTAAAGAGGTGTTACTTGTATATCTCGTTTTTGAACAACTTTTAGCTCAGGGTTATCAATTTCACAGATTATTTGCTGCCTCCTGCTTTGAGTGCAGAAAGATAGATGAGTTCAAATATTTTAAAGATTTTTGCATCCTATATTTTCTGCATCCTAAAATGGAAATGTTATTGGGTTAAAGAAAGATGTTTCATAAATACTTGCATCAGCATAACAGTCTATTATTTTATAGAGGATAACATTTAAGAGATTTTTGTTGTTGTTGTTGTAAAATGGAGCACATTAACTGTTTCTTTTTTCAATAACATAAAAACAGATAAAGAAAAAATGCTTCTCTTAATTCCAGTATTTTTTATCTTCCTGTGGTGCTTCCCAGGAGTCAAGTTTAGAGCAGAACCTTGTGTTACACTGACTTGTTATTAATGAATTCACTTCCTCAGTGGCCTAGATAGTGCTGTAATAATTTTCTTCCTTTGGAATAACTTCAGTGAGAGGATGGTGAAACGGATATAGTTATCCTCAAACCAGCAACAATGTCTTACCTTCGTCTTGTACCCCGATTCTTCTCTGACAAATGGAAAGTATTTTTGTTTTAGAATAAAGGAAGGAAAGCATTTTTCTTGTTGAATATTAGACCTGAATAAAACCAACCACCCTGCCTTATTAGATGACTAGAATTAGAGAGCAATGTTTACACATCAATGAATGATAGAATACTTCCCAAAAATAAGAAGCAAGGACATCTAGTGTATTGTATTAAAGGATTGACTTTTGTATCCAGCATTTGAGGAAAAAAAACTTTACCAAGGTTCTGAACAAACACAGTGACTTCAGGTCTCTATGCTTTTGAAACATAAGTACTATAATAACCAGTGAGATCCATGTTTTATGAAATCTATGATTTGAAAATGGGATTATGGACTGTTACAAAAGTATAAATAATGAATTTAATTAATATTTAATCAACATGGAATTACCAAGAGCATTCTGGTCAACCTAAATTGATTCAGTCTTATCAAAAATATAAAATGATATTAAATCAAAGATTGATGTCTAAGAAATTTGTAGCCATAAGACATTAAGTGATAATTTGATTTTAGCTTTCCATTATAAGTGGTGTGTTGTTGAACACACTTGGCCTTAAATTTGGCTATGTTTATCAGTTATGGATTATAAAATAAAAATAATTTAGAAGTTGAATTCAGATAGGTTTTGAAGGTATGAATAGCTTACATATGCTTGTATCACTCTTAAATGGACAGTTACAGAACTCCACTCTCAAAGTATTTTCTGAATGATAGTAAGGTAGTAAATTTCTCCCTATGAGGGAGAAAATCAAAACTCCAAGCAATACATATAGTTGTCAGTATGTCTATAATAAGGCATATCTATAGATAAAGTTAGTAATTGATTTATGAATAATTGCAAATGATGTGGTTGAATGGATGGGGGATCTAAAAAAGCAGGATTGAATAATTGTAAACAAAAAAAAAATTCTGGAAAAGAGGTAAATGACCTCTCAGAATGGGCTCAGATTGTGAATACATTTGTGATCTGTGTGAATCCATTGCAGAGGAGTATCTTAAATATCCAATGGAGAGAATGGCAAGTTCTATAGATAATCTTTCCTTTTTTCACTGCATTCTAGAGTGCTTGATCAATGGGTTCATGAAAAAAATCATCATAGATGTGACACATGGATTAACAGCATGAAGTTTCTCTTACAGAGATAACCTGTTAATGCAGTGTTCAATACATAATGTACTTATGTCAGAGACAAACACAAAGATATCAGTCTGGCACATTCATTAAGGGAAATAGGCATCCATCTGGTGGAAGATTGATCATATTGGGTGATCATCATGTATAGAGCAGAAATTTGCTCTCACTATAGACACATACTCTGGATATGAACTTACTTCTTATAATTCTTTTCAGAAGACCATCAACCATGGAGCCAGAGAACACTTTATCCACGGTCACAACATTTCCTGTAGTATTGCTTCTGAGCAAATAAATGATTTCATAGCAAGGAAATACAGTAGTAGCTTATGCCCAAGGAATTATCTGGTCTTTTCACATATTGATCATTGAGAAGTTGTAAGTTTAAAGATATATGGAATGATTTGCTAAAGACTTAGTTTAGTTCTGGTGCCAGCTGGGAGACAATAGATGAGAGGAAGACGTTCTGATATATATGAGGTACATGTACTTGGGAGTGGAATCCAGTATATAATGATATGTCTACAATAGCCATAAAGCTATATATCCCTTGGAATGAAGGAATATAAATGACAGTGACTTTTCTTACTGTTAATTATAGCAATCCCATTAGAAAAATCTTTGTTCCCTGTCCCAACAACTTTGAACTCTTCCGGTTTGGAAATCTTAGTTTCTAAGCTGGGCATGCTTGAACTATCAGACACTGTTAGTACTATTGGAACGAACTATCAGACTGACTTATTTGGCCAAAAGGTATAAAGAAAAATGGATTATTCTACCTAGTGAAATGACCATTCTCAATTATCAAAGGGATATTGGGTTGTTGCAACACAAGGGTGAAAAGCAGGACTAAATCTTATATCCAGAGGATCTCGCAGGTTGTTTCTTAATATTTAGATGCCTAATAGTAAAAGGTTTAGAAGAAACTAAAGTAACAACAATAAAAATGAAAGAAAGAAAGGAAAGAAAGAAAGAATTATAGAAGCATGATTGAGAAACTAGATCTTTCAAGATTTGTATCACTTTTTCTCCACTTTTTTCTCAGTTAAAAAATCCTAATTAACTGAGGTTCTTCTAGAGAGCAAGGTAAATATGAAATTGTGACTGAAGGAATGAAACTATATATATAATATGTATACACACTATATCTATATGTTATATATTATATATGATTATATATATGCGTAATATGTAATATCCTTGTGACCAATTAAAGATGTCCATTTATGTAGTAGCTTTAATATATAGACACACAAATATAAATACACATATATTTGCTTGTTATATGTAACATCAATTGATATTTACTAAGAATTTTCTTCTCTTATCTCTTTATTTTTATTATATATGTAGTTGCAAATTAGCTTAAAAACTTAGTATTTAGGTAATAGAATATTCCCTGAAACCATGATAGAATTTGAGTAGTACTAATTGGATATTATAATGATTATAATGACTGTTGATGATCATTTTGGAGAACAAATGAAATTCTTTACTTGTAAAAATAATTGATTTATCTTATTAGATGAAAACGGAGAGTTCTGTTGTAAAGAAAGATAACAATGTGTATACAAGTGACTATGGAAGATGAGTAACAAAAGTTGTAAACTATGACAGTTATCAATTCCCAATTTATCTTCATTATCTACTCGATAACAAACTAGATAGGCCCTGTGAATATTATCCATGTGACATCTACCAGGAAAGGGTACATCAATAGGAGGCACTAAAGGGACACTAAGGAGAAAGTTGATCTGATGCACTTGCCTTGGCAGGTTCCTGCTCTTCTGTCTTCCGGTTCTTGATTTGTGGGTATATTCAACATCTTGCTCCTATAATACAGGTGATTTCCCTAAGGCTTGGTCCCACAGCATGCCATGCCCATCAGAGTCCTGTAGTAGCAGTGTATCATCTCATTGGACACCTTTACATCAAGTTTTTAGGTACAATCTTTCCCTCTTAAAGACTTCTTCTGTTACTTCAAGGGGGCAAATTTCAGCAAGTTCTGACAATGTGACAATTTTGTGAACTTTGCCATTTGTATTTAAAACCCTGATGGTGTTAGTGAGACATGCGTACATTCACTCCTTGGATAATTTTCTTACATATGTTGTTCCCGATTTTTTTGTGTGTTTTTCATATTTATTACTAGAAAGTAATTCCTTATTCCAATCTTTAAAAGTTGGCAATGTTTATGTTAAACCTATCCTGTTTAAATTACTGTGTAGTTTCTTTTTCCTGATTGGACCCTCACTGATACATTAGACTTGGCTTCCTGCATAGTTTAATAGATAGAATACCAGAAAGAACTTTATCCTTGAAATAATTCTGTTGTCTGATACAAATACCTGAAATTTCATATCTGCACACCTGTTTAACTTCACAGATTTTTATGATATCTAGGTGCTGGCTCTGTGATATGTACTGGAATGTGAAATAGCTTAATAGTGTTCCTTCTTCCAGGTTTTCAGGGAAGAAACTTACTAGTAAAGTCTCCTAAATTATATACTTCCAGAGAGAAAATAGATTCAATCAGCATACAAATAATTATATAAATTGACTTGTGTGATTTATTTTTTCCACTTACTGATCTGTTGACTCCTATTTGTGAAGTCGACGTGTATGAGTTTTGCTTGTTTTTAGGTGAGTCACAGTCAGAAAGCAGATAGAAATCAAATAATTAGTATTCCAAATACTCTCTAATTTCAAGAAGAATTACAAAGTCACTGGTATAAAATGTGACAAAAAAGTAAGGTAAAAGCCCTTGTATTTATTCAACTTCTTCCCTTTGCCAGGAATTAGAATTATGCTAGATTTATAAATATGTTGCAGTTTGAAAAGTATTCTATAAAGTATAAATTGCCTAATATGTGCTTTTTCAAAAGACACATAATGAAACTAATATTCAAAAATTTGAATAGGCCCTGGTGGCCTAGAGGTTTAAACCACGCACAGTCCACATACATCCCAAGATCCCCAGTTCAAGATCCAGGTCTGGGAAACAACCAGTGATGAACAACTGAACAAAATAAATAAAATGTTTCTTCCTCCCCTCTCTCCCCACCTGTCTGCTTACTTGCCTGTACCTTTCCTTAAAAAAAAAAAAAAAATAGGTAGCTTCCCTAAAGTGCCCAAACTTGAATTCAAGGCCCATAAATTTGCCTCCAAAATTCATGTTCTCTAACTCTGAAATACAGCCTCTATGTATCAATGCTAGTCCTAACTCAATGACAAACATAAATATTTTAGCTATCTTATTTGTAAGTTTTTATTTCGCATTTATATAGATACCTATGTATATCATCGTTGCATTTAATATTGCAATGTCTTAATTTTCTTAACATTGTTTCTTTCCCATACATCTTTATTATTGACTTTGTAATATCATTTTACCACTCAGAGTGGTTGAAATTTATATTCTATTCTGTTTTTACTATTACAAATAATATTTCATGTAATAATTTTTTGATTATTTTAATGACCAATAGATGATTTCTTTATGATAATTCCAAAAGGTGTAATTATATAGCATTAAGATTAAGATTATTTGTAATGATCTTGGCACACACTGCCATGCTTCAATTAGAAGGTATGTAACAAAATACCAACAGTAAATGAAGGTATATTAAATATTTTCATTTTAATGTATTGGCTGATTTTATTGGGAAATATGAAATATGATAATTTTAGTAATAAAAATTTTGTGATATAATTTTTAAGACATATTTTCAGTGTGATTTTTTAAGAGAGTGAATTACACATTTATTAAAGTAATTTTTAAAGTTTCCTTATGTTTCATGTAGATTTAGTGTATTATGCACATATTTATGATCTATGTTAAAAATGTTTAATTCTAATGAACTTTATCGCATCAATATAGTTTTCTATTTTTGTGTAGACAAATGTATTGTTGGTTTAGTATTGATCTGATTGTAGTTAACTTTAAAAACTATTTGCATAGTATTCATATTAATATTGCTTACATTTTTTCTATTTTATTGTTAGAATATTTATATTTAAACTTTAACTTTCCTATAATACATTTTGTTGTATAGCTTCAGGTAAACATCTAAGTCTTTTATTTTTTGCTCTACAAAGCGCACCTTTAGTAATTGAATTTAAAGTTGTGACATAGATGGTTATATCAGACCTGAGTGGGGTTCCACCTCTGGGAAACTTGAATTTAAAAAAGGTCATCTAGAACATTGGGTTACATTGGAGATAAGGAGAGTGATACATAAAATCCTGCTACCATTTAATGACTATGTACAAATTATCTAGCAGTTGGCTAATTGTTATTCACTTGTTTATTCTCACAAAAATCTCAGCTGTATTTTATTATCTTTGTTTTAGATGTACAGAGATGTTAATAAATTAGCAGGCTAGTAGAATTGTATAAGGTCAATGAGCTAGAGAATAAGAGATGGTATATATAAAGCATTATACTTTCAATTTAAAAAATTCATTTTGCTTTGTGTACATGATTAAACTTTCATTTCAAACAATTTATAATATAGAACTGTATAAAATAAAAATTAAATATCCTCTGTTTCCTTTCATTTTTTTTTTGCATAAATAGGACACTATTATTCATTCAACTTTTATTGGATGCCTAACATGTTTGAAGCACTTCTTGGATCATCTGATTTCATCGAGCATGCATTCACTTACTGGTCTAAACTTGCACTTTTGTTTATAAGTTAATAAAACTTATTTGAAGACTTTTGTATATCTTGAATGTTCTTATCTTTCACTTATTTTGTTTAATGGCTTCATAATATTTTGTAAATGTATGTAATCTGCTGATGAAAGTTTACATTGATTCTAGAGCGCAACTTTTAATCATTCCTTTAACTTTCCTATAATACATTTTGTTGTATAGCTTGAGGTAAACATCTAAGTCTTTTATTTTTTGCTCTACAAAGCACACCTTTAATAACTGAATTTAAAGGTATGACACAGTTGGTTATGTTAGACATATTTTTACATATGTGAAAAAAATTCAAGATAAATTTTTAGAAATGAAACTATGGATTCAAATAGTTTGCATTTTAATGCATAAAAAATGTTAAATTGCCTTCCAAAAATATTTCACCAATTGAAATTTATGTCAACACTGTGGAAGAACTCTTATTTCCTTTCATGCTTACAAAAACGGATTTTATCAGTCTTTTAAGTTTTGCCAATTTGAAGTGTAAAAAATGATGTTAGTTCATTAATTTACATTTCCCTGATTTCTTCATATGCATCCTCATCTTTTCAAACATTAAAAGTTTATTGAATGATCTACAGTTATGTTGTTGCAATGCAGAAACCGATTTATTCTTTTTTGTTTTCCTCTTGGCAATTCTTTGAAACTACTCTTGTAATCATTCTTTTCTGTTACTGGATGAAAACTGGGATAGTGTCATTGGGTTTTCTCTGTTAATTTTGCCTTCCAGAACATTCTTATTTAAGAGTTTCAAGAATTCTATGCAGTGTAAGATCAACACTCGTACTTATTTTTCATTAAAACTCTTCTCTCCCAGCTTGAAATCTTCAGAAGCGAAGAGCGCTAAATTTTCGGACTCACCTTTTTATTCTCCTGTATTCCTTACTTGAAATCTACTTTCTAACTCTTTGAAGGCTGGACTTAGTGAGAAAATGTATTAGGGTAAAAGGACACAGTTCTATGATTCTGGTAGAGTTATAATCTCTGATTAGTGCCCTCTTGGCCTAGATATCAAATAGGTTTTTTTTCTGCCCTCTGTTGGAGGCTTTATTCATATCTTCGATATTTTCCTTTGAGGGAACCCCTCTCCAGTTTCCTGAGTCCCAGATATACCTCCTCTCCAACTTCTGTGTTTTCAGTGGTCCACAACTCTGTTGGACCCCTTCTGCATCATCAAGTGACTTGAGGTGGAGGATTTCTCTCTTAAAGTAACATTTTATTAAAGTATATCAGACATACAAGAAAACATACTTAAATGTACAACTTCAGCATTTCCTCCAAAGTAAATATATATAGTCATTCCACTTATATCAAGAATCAGGGACTTTTCAATTGAGAAAGAAGATTATGTTGTGCTTTTTCACTGTTCATCTCAAAGACTTGTGACCTAAAAGTAGACTTTATCTCAGTATCTCATTGGTATGGGTCAACAGCTTTTATTTGGGTAGTATTTTGAATGTATCTTTCTTGTCCTTTAACTTTTATACTTTTGTTTTCATATATTCAATAGGTATCTTTCTAAAATAGTATATGGTCATATATTTTAATAGTCTTGAATTTTTTGTCTTTCAGTTAGAGTATTCAGAATGCTATTTGTAATTATTCACATATTGAATTTCAATCTATCATCTAGAAATTCATTTACAATTGCCTTAGATCATCTAAGTCTCCTTTTCTCTTTTCTATCTTTTGGGTTATTCTTGTATAGTTGTTATTTCAGTTCTCTTTTCTATTAAGTTATTAAATTTGTATTCCTTTAATAGTACTTTTTTTTTACCTTTACCTTTGAGATTACACAAATGCAAACTTGGCTTCAAGTGTTTAACTATTATGTCTTACATATTTTGAATAATGAAAGTATTATAAAATTTTTAATTACATTTAAGCTCTCCTCACTTTAGTGTTTTTAGTTTCATGTGTTGTATTTTTATTTCTGATCTATGTTATTATTTTATGGCATTATTAATCACCCTTAGTTACCCACATATAAACTCTTTATTACACAGTAACAATTATTCACTATATTTACATGCTCTGCCAGATATCATTCCTTCTGTCTGAAGAAATCCATATCATCCTTTCTTCTTTTTTAGTTTGGATGTCAGGAAGACTTACTTGTCTTCTTGGGAAATATTTTTTATTTGACTCCCATTCAGTCTCTAGCAAAGTCATATTGTTATTATTTTTTGGCTTCTTTTATTGTAGCAAGTCAGTTTTTAGTTGTAAAGTTGCTTCTTTCAAATTAAATGCTTTTTCTTTTTTAAATGTAGTTTAATGTAGTTTTTAATGTAGTTTTACTATTATGTTTACTGTACTTTCATTTGAACTCTCCTTGGGGTTCATGTTGTTTCTTGAATCTGTGACTTGGTATCTTTCATCAATTCTGAAAATTCTTACCTATTCTATTTGCAATGTTACCTCTGCAACATTCTTTCTGCTAATTTTTTTTTTTTTTTGAGACTCCAGTTTTCTTTATGTAAGATATTTTCATCTTGTCTTACATAACTTTAAGATCTTTAATCTGGTAATTTTCATTAGTGTATATTTTTTAGTTACTTTTTCAGCTTCTCTGTCTCTCAATATGAGAGGCTGAAAATCAGTGATGTCTCGAGAAAGACTATCAGACTTCTGGATCATAGACACACAAGTCCTGTTTTATTAGTATGTTTGAACTTCACTTGTTTCTCCTGCTCTATAATATAATTTTTAGGTATAAAAATTCTGCACAGTTGTTTTTGATACTGAACCCTAAAAGAGCTTCCCTTTCTCTCCTACTGCCTCTCCATCTCTTAGTCTCTCTATCTTCACTGATGATATAGATGAAAAGTAGAATGAAATGTATGGTCCACTTCAGTGATCTTGAATCTTATTCCCTCATATTTATACTGTCATAATATTTTTCTGATGCCCTTAATCAGGTGATATAATATTTTTATTTAGCTTATCTAATTATTTTTGATGAACTCCGTGGTCGACTATAGGCTAATCTCTTCTATGTGAAGTCATATAGATTCCCTTTTAAAATAATCCTAGTCTGATTCTCTTCCCCATGATCCACTTAGTTTGAACACTGGAAGTTTCCACCTTATTTGAGGAGAAGATGCCACACCCTCTTCTTACTCATTAAAGGTTACTCAACCACACTACCTAGTCTCTCCAGAAATTTTTTCCCTGCTTTTCTCTTCACTCTTCATCCCCTTTACAGATTTGGAAATGAGTGCTTGGTTCCTGTGGTAAGACACATTTTTGGCTAAATCTTTGTGAATTTTTTTTATACCAACTCTGTTTAGAATAAGGACTTGTTAATGCTATTGTTTTAGTTTAATGAGTTTCTCTGGAAACTTTGAGAAAACTAAGTTGTTTTGATCATTCTTGACCAAAATGATTTTGACCGTTCTGTGACACATTTGTTGACTGTTTTAAATTCTTCTCTGTGAATTAACTAGTCATACCCTTTAAGAATTTTCTTCTGGTAGTTTGTTTTTGTTAATTTTAAAATTGGCTTTTTTCTGTGCTTCATTAAATGTGAAGTACTTAAAAGTGTAAATTTATCACCTATTTTTTAACTTTATAATATCTCTTGTTATAATAGATGTAAACATACATCAAGCATGTTAATATATTTCAAAGTATAACCCACTATACCACCACATATTAAATGACATAAGAATAAACAAGGTTTATAAAGTCTCTGCCTTTTATCTTAAATTATGTTCACTTAATTTCTTAGATTTTCAAAGGAGAATATCTAAAACTAGTAAAATCCTTGTCTTTTTTCAATGTTTTTATGTCATATTTTATTGTCTTTTACATTATTTGCCACAATACACATAGAGTTAAGATGTTGAATGGTAATAGCAGTTAAGAAGTACACTGTTTTTTTTACTTTTTAGTTTTAATAGTATTTAGAATTTTCCTTTTTGATTATTCCTCTAATATGGCAAAGTTAAGTTGATATTTACTATACTTTCCAGTAAATACTTGTTAAATAAGTTTAAGTGTATTTCCATTTATTTCTATCTTGGTTGTGTAACTAAGAACAGATGTTCTGCATTCATTCATTTTTTTCTTGTAATGTCTTAATGCAATGAGTTACTTAGTTATTTTTAAGTGTTAAATCAGTTTTAGAATTCTAAGAAATTTAATTGGTATTATTTCCAGTATTTTAAGTTTTTCTCTTTATGTTTAGAACTAAGACAGCTAGTATACACATACACACACACGCACATTAATCTCTGTGGCTTTTTGAATCATGGAAAATAAGGTTCAAGTTTTTTGATAAATGCTTGCTATCTTTTTATTTTTTTCTGGAGTAATTTGTATAAAAAGAATCACTTGTTTTATATAATCAATAAAACTGATTCAGTCTAATTCTTATTTTAGGGATAGACTTTTATTTGAATCTTTATTTTCCTTTAGGTATATTGTATTCATTCATCTTTTCTTTTTTTTCTTTAGGCAATTTTGGTATTTTTTATATTTTCTAGGAAATCACACACTTGATCTGGGTTTGAAAATGCCTGAGCCCCTGCAGCAATTTCACAGGATCAGACAATTGAAAGCTCTCATGAGACTCCACAGGGTTTCTGATAGATTTATTTTTCTTTTAGTCTCATCTCTCTCACTTACTTATTTTGAACACAAGGAATTTTATCTCCTCGTAATTACTCCACATTATTTAAACTTAAATTGATTAAATTATTCAGCTTCCCTAATAGTTCTTATATTTTTTGCTTATTGACCTTGAATTCTAGTTTGTATGTTCATGTATAGTCTCAAACAATTTATTTTTCCATAGTCTTTGTGTCTTTCAACATGTTCTTATTTTTGCCTCTTATTTGCATGTTAATTTGGGTATAGGATTGTTACTGAAAATCATTTTTGGTTTTATTTTGTGTTTGTTTTGGTTAGTATTTTGAAGATGTTGCTCTGTTTGTTATAGCACTCAGTCAACAATAAAATAAAGTTTAACACCAATTTAATTTTCTTTCTTTAATCTCTGAAACTTTTTGGAGCTATTTTTTGTCCTTTATAATTAGATACTCACTATAGTATTTCTTTTTCTCTAGGGATTAAAGATTGTTGATATTGGTCCTTCTATTCCAAGGTGATTATTTTGGAATACTCTTTGTCTACCTGGCTAGCTATTCCAATTTCCAGATCCTAATGGGTCTAATTGTACTGTTTCCAGCACTGTGTCTCTGCCATTTATCAGTGGAAGACCTACAGATCATAGGGGTGTGTGTGTGTGTGTGTGTGTGTGTGTGTGTGTGTGTGTACCTCCCATCCTTCCCGTGGCTAGTTGTTAGGGATTCCCTGCTTCTCCATCCTCATTCTCATTGAGTTAGTGGAGGTACAAATGATACTGCTCAAAGAGACAAAAGCTACCTAGCTAAGCTGCTTCAAATACAGTGCTCAAATTAATCATCATCATTGATATCTCAGTTACTATCTCTTTTTTGTCTTCATTTATATGTAATCTGAAATTAGAAGTTCTTGAGTCTCTCCTACTTTTATTAAATACTGTCAGACATTTTAATTATGGTTTTCTGAAATGTTTGTTTTTCCATGGGTTATGTCTTTCAACAATTCTTCAAGAGATTCCTGTATTGTTGATGACTCTCTTTGTTGTTTTGCCCTCCTCTTATTGATTGTCCTCCCTATTTTTTTTTTTTAAATAATTCACTATATATTTGCAAATAACAGACTGGCTTTGGAATTAATATTTAAAAAGTGAGTGTTATGTTAACTACCCAAATATGGCAGAGAGAAGGAATAGAGAAATAAGCTTTGGAAACAATATAATTATATTCCTTTTGTGCCAAGATTTTAAAGGGAGGTTAAGCTGTGCATTGTTAATTTTGCCTTTCTATTGTCTTATTTTATTATTAGCTGTTTATTTGATCTCATTCACATTTCCACATTTAATATCAGCACTCTCTGTGGAGGCAACATATCTTGATTTTAAGATTGCTGGTGAAAAACAATGCTTCTTAGAGTACTTTTATTTAGCATATTGGTGTGATTAAATCTTCTCTAAAAATTTACTGACTCCATAGTACTGCAAGTCTGCTAAGGTATTCTTTTTACACAGAAAGCAGTAAACAGAACAAAAGGAATCTGCTTAGTAGTGTTTTCTCTCGAAGTTACTAGACATTTCTTTGTATTTCAGTTCAATTTTTTGTACCTAGCATAAAAAAAAGTAACCTCCTGGGTTTTTATTTTGTTTAATTATTGCCCCATTACCATGTGAAAATTGAACAGTATTAACTTGAATAGAATTTTGCATCTCTCCGTTTCATTGTCAAAAATAATGGTAGTGACCTGTAACATTAGGCTACATTAGGCTAACAACAAGGAAGAGTTTCTTTTAGGTAAATAATTTTTTTTCTAACAGATTAAATTTTAAATATTGCACAATGTTGTCTGTTTTAAGGAGGATTATAGTTTCAGTTATGTTCAGTTTAAGATCATTATCTAAAGCTGAAAATGTAGAGGAAGGGTGAACTCCAGATTTACTTGGTCAGACCCAACTCCATGTTTTGTTTTTATCTTAAAACTGACAATAGATTAACAGTTCCTCATAAGTCATCCAGCCACAGCATTTTCCAGAAGAGGTCATCCTTTCCTCATTCACTTTCTTAGAAACCCCCCATAAAACTATTCCAAATGCCTGATTAACAGGCATTGAGCCACAAGCTCATTTCTGCACCAGTCATTAGAAATGGAAATTGAATTGCGGAGATGGGATCAGCTTCTTCTGACCCATAGGTCTCTGTGGACATAGTTGACTCTGTGAATTTAAATGGATAGAAGGAAGGGGTAGAATGAATATTAGGTCAACAATCCAACATAGTAGTGTCCATTAAAGCTTAGTAATAAAGAATCAGATTGGATTTGAAATTTTTAAATTTTAAAACAATATTAAATTTTTAATTAAAATGATAAAGTGTTTATATTAGTGAAAGCATAATTTGTGTTATTTCATAAAATCCAATAGATAATTATTATGCAAGAGTGTTAAACACTTTCTGCTAATGATGCATTTTTAATAACTTATAAAATTAAATGATTATAATAAAGTATTAGAGAAAAAGGTAAAGCATGGACTGATGGGCATTATCCTATAACTCATTTAATTTTTTTTCATTCCTTAGAAATAGATTAAATACAATTTCATAATCATAAATTGAAATTCTTTCTTTGTTTACTTCCTATGACCATTTACTTTGTGAACTTGCTTAACATAGCTGAGTAAAATAATTGTATCAGGATCAAATACATCCACTTAGGGAAAATACCATGAAATGTATTAAAATGCAAGTATATTTTTGGTATAAAAAACAACACATAAAGAAAGAGAGAAATAGCACTTCTAATTTTCAAACAATCGACATCTTCATAGAACATCTAAAATGCAATTAAACTTAATAAATACCTAGGGATTTTGTCAACTTTTACAGAATCAAGGATTAAGCGAGTGGAATTTTGGAAAATCTGGAATGGGTTACCTCCAAGATCCATTATATCTCTCTAACTCTGTGGTTCTTGTTTCTTTTATTAAACAAAGTATGCTAATTATTTCTGAAAGCCTTGTTTTTCAAAACAAATTAGATTCTAGCTGATTTTCATATCTCCTCTCTAGCCCAGATAAGAATATGTGTATACTATGCTCTACAATTGAGTGTCTTTGAGACACTACTGGGTATTTAGTTTGACTTCTCTGAGATTTAAAATAACTATACCCCTATAGGAAAATGATAGTATAGTGGTGTATATTTAGTTTCATTCAAAATGGATTTTATGCTGAATAACCTTTTTTTCATATAGTCTTAAATTTTATGTTTTGATTGATATCAATTTTAATGGAATTCAGTGAAGTTTGTGGAGGAAGTATGTGATTATGAGGACATAGTGAGGAGTATACTATTAATGATTCTATAAATAAAACCTAGGGCCAGACTTTGGCAATGATGCCAAAGTAATAACATTGTAGTCTTCAGTGTCAAATCCTTCTAAGAGGCATATTGGTATTTCACCACTGTGGTTTGAAAACAACTTGCATTAACGTAATGCCATGGTACTAGTGTTGATAATTTTTAGACCAGGAGAGTGTTATAGTGAAGACTTGTTTCTAAATATAGGCCTGTTAGCTCTGAGACATGGCACTGTAGGGTGACTGCTCATGACAAATGAGAACATATAATTTTACAAAATACTCTTTAAGTATACTGCTTTATAAAAATTCACAAATAATGGTGTCTCAAAGTGATGTTCATTTTTTCATAGCTGTTCAAGATGACATTTGTTGTTTTGAATCATACGCTAACATGAGGCATGACAAATTTCAGATTTATTTTGAAAAAATTTCCATGTTGGTCAAGAAACTATGCTTAGCATAGTCCCTAGAAAATATTACATATTTTTGAAGCTATGAGAAAAATTCTCACTTGTCATTTTTAACACAAAATGATTTAAAGAGCCTACCAAGAACAAAAGAAAATGAGACATATCATGAGAATGCTACTGTTAGCATTGTAAATATTTTTAGTTGATGCAGAATCTAAAATGAATAAAGTCAGTTTTCAGGGCTGGTAGAAATATATAAGAATATCTAAATGCATAAAAGATGAAAAACATGACAAAATTAAAATGTAGTTTTTAAAATATAGTGTTAAAACAAGTTATATTCTAAAAATTGTTTTGATTTTATTTATTTCTAAAATTTAAATTATGGTGTAAAAAACTTAGTGTAAGAAAGACTCAACTGGGGTGTTAAGCAAAAATGCTTAGTTCTTTGGTTGTGATATGTTCTTATCTATTCTAACCCATAGTCAGAGATAGGTAGAAAAATTGACATTTCTAATGAATACCTTTGGTAATTCTGAAGTAAATGATATGCAGACCTATTTTTGAGACTAAGAAACAATGTTTATAGGAGCTAAGGAGAAAGCATTGCTACTTTACTGAATTAGAAGTAATTTTATGCATTTTTCAGAAAAGGTCAGGTGCATCTTGGTGACCTAGCAGATAAGGCCACAGAATGTAGTCTGCATGTCTCCCAAGGACCCAGGTTCAATACCTGTGGCTAGGTTGGTGAGGGAGAGGAGCAGGTGTTGGGGAACAACCAATATGAACAATTGAATAAAATAAATATTTCTTCTTCCTCTCTCTTTTGCTTGTCTGCCTTCTCACCTTCATTTCATTTCCTGCTTATACCTTTACTTAAAAAAAAAAGTGCATAGAAAGTTTGTTAGCAAAATAAAATACCACTTCTGAGAGAGAACTTTGAACTAAGATTTCATCTATGTTATAGACTGTGTATCTGTTCACTCTCCATCCCCAATTCATATTTTGATGCCCTGACTTTAAAGTAATGATATTTTGACTTGGGGCTTTTGGAGGATAATTAGATCTAAATGAGGTCACAAAAGTGGGACCATCATAAGTTTAATGCCCTTCTAAGAGGTAACACTGGACAGCTTTTTCTTTCTCTTTGAATGTTTACACAAAGACAGGTCATCAGAGTATACTGTGAGATTACACTTCTCTACAACCCAAGGAAAAAGGTCTCAGAATGAAACTTACTGGCACCTTGATCTCAAACTTCTCAGTCTCCAGAACTATTGAAAAGTAAATTTCTATTGGTATTTTCAGGTGGCAGTCCAAACAAAGAAAATCTATAAAATTATTAGAACTTTGTCACAGAACACAGAACACAGAACTATGTCCAGAAATTAGAAAAAAGAGATAGTAGGAGAAAAATTAAGATTCCATTTAACTCAGTTATACATGCCAGTAAATCCTAACAAAGATTAACAGAAAATAACTACAAAGTGTGTTGGAACTGCCCTGTGTTAGCTAGTAGTGCTGTTCTAGAGTTAGATTTAGTTGAAGACAAAGTCATTTATGGGATCTTACTGTATTTTCTTTTGAGGATGAGAGTGTTGTAAGACTATTTAGCATTACCTAAGTGATTAAAATGCATAAGTACAGCATGTCTATTACTGTTCAAGCTACAAAAAAACTGAAAATTAACAAATTTCTTGGGAAAATGAGATGAGTATTTCCTTTAGTGTAAATTTCATAATCCAATAACTCTTGACTGGCAATCTGTGCTTGTATATATCTCTTGGATTTTGTCATCATAGCCTTACACCTCAAATTTCTTAATATACAAACTTTATAAATATGCTAATCCATTTACTTATCTGTAAATTAATTAAATAACTGGCTCTTTTTTAAGTTTTTTGTTAATATTAATAGTGTTTCTAAGAATTGTAAAAGTATTGACTCCACAATGTTCGCTGATAGCCTACCACAGGGGTGGTTTTGTCTTTGAGTGATTTGTAGATGTTAATTTTATCTAAAGGATTGTATTGTTAATTCACAAGAAATTCATAATATTGTTAAATGCATTTATCATCACAAACTAAAAAGAATAGAGACAGAAGTAAAGGAAGATATCTTGGATCTTCCAAGCTTGTTTAGACAGGAAACTGGCTGAGAAGTTGTTTAGATATAAGTAGAGGTGCTTTTATGGAAAAAGGGAGGATCATTAAGAGAGCAACAGCGCATCAAAGAGAATCAAGGTGAACAACACCCAGATAGATAAACAACTAATAAATGAGTTAGCAACATAGAGTTGGTTGGATTTCTTAATTACCAAGGAGCAATGACTTACATATATAAGTTCCCCACTTTTTGAATGACATTGGCTATAGCAGTTATGCTTTCCTTCTTACTCTATTATATGTTAGATGTATGGGGAGAAGAGTTTTGAATTTAGTTCCTAGATCTTCCAAGGAATGCTGCTCAGTGTTGTGCTAAGGTGACTTACTTATATAACTTCTTTCTTATACAAGTATACTTAAGGTAACAAGATCCTGGACTTCTAACTGACCCCATGAAGTACTCAGGGTTTGTGTGAGGGGATATGTGCATTTATTAGTTGTTTATCTGTCTGGGTGTTCACCTTGATTCTCTTTGATGGGCTGTTGCTCTCTTAATGATTATCCCTTTTCCATAAAAGCACCTCTACTTATATCTAAACAACTTCTCAGCCAGTTTCCTGTCTAAACAATACCTCCTCTTTAAAATAAAAGATAAAATTCACCATTTTCAACAAATACCCTAAGTAAAGTGCCCATATGTACTATTTGTTTTTATATTTTCTGACCATCAATTTTTTCCCATTTTTTTAATAAATCAGAGTATTCTGTAATGCAGGGCAACAGGGGCATTTAAGTTGTCTCAGGCTATTCTATTGAAGGAGTCAAAGTCCCATTCTTTTTTGTTCCATTTTGAAATATGGTCAGACTAAATCTAAAATTACTGTTTAGAAGAATAAGTTAACTTTTAAAATCTCTGTTCATTTTTACCAGGTGATCAAAAACTTAAATTTAAGTCCTACTTAGAGTTGGAAAATCAACTTCATAAATTTAAACTATACTGTGACTGAACAGACATTCAAAATAGTTAATAGTCCCTTTATATTCGTGGGTAAAGATAATGTAAAACATTATGAAATTAATATTGTTATGAAATTTAAGTATCTTTATGAGCCATAGTACTTATAACAAGCTACATGTATGCATTCTGTTTCACTGTAACTGCAAAGTAATGTAATATGGTTTTGTCAATTTCATCTAAATGAGAACTAAAATAAAGGTACAATAGGAGAGATAAAACAGGTGAATTTGAGCTTAAGTACCACTCTTTTCTTTTTCAAATTTTGACGTGGGACTGACCATGAGAATAGTGCTTTTCAATAAAAAATTAGACATAGTTGAGTTTGACTGTTTATGTACGAAAAAAATTAATTTCAAATCTTTGTTATAAAATATTTTCATTTGAATTCTGTTATTAAATAACTCCAACTTGGATAGCTAACAGTTTTCTTTCCAACATGTGAATTGGAAACATGGATTCATAATTCTATTATATTTCTATTTATAAATGTGCACTATGTATTTCTTTGTTGAAAATAACTTTTATCTCTTATTAAGTGAATTAAGATGAGATAGGGGCAGGTAAAACCAAGATATGTCAGGACTAATGGTATGTCAGGATTGTGGTGAACTGATAGTAAAATGTCACTTAATGTAGTCAATAGTTTCTTGGAAATTGTGACTTTAAGTAAAACAAAATGTAACAAAAACAAGTCCTTAAAGAACGTCAGTTCTATGAAAGTTGAAAAGAATATTTTTTTCCTGTTGATATTATAACTAAATGATTTTGGCCAAAATTACATTACCTGAGGATTATTATACAGTTACAGCTATCAACATACTTGAGAGAGTAATTTAGGATGAAAGGCACTTGGTGTATAAAGAAAATATAGAATTTTCATGAATTAAAAGGATGAAATTAAGGATAAAATCCTGTGTTTTGTATATAATTTTTTAAATCCAAAATGGAAAGATTAAATGAAAAGATAGTTTATGTACATCAGGCTCAATCTTTCATTTAACTATTAACTCAATAATGAGAATAAACTCATAGACATTATGATGACTTTGCATATAAAGCGGTCTCCATTTATAGCTTGCCAATTTTTATGTGATATGGCACTCTCCTAAATAATCCTGACACTTTTCTGCTTCTCACCCTGAGCTCTTTCATCACTGTACTTCTATTTTCATGAGTTTTCCTTAATTCTTATTCTCTTTACACAGAGCTTTTCTCTGAAGACTTTTCCCAGAGTTTGTTAGCTCAACCACTGACAATTTTCAAGCAATACAGAATTTGAAGACACAGCTTTCATCCAAGTTGATCAGGTACCACCCTTTGGTGATTTGGGGATGTGCAAGGAGCACAAGTATATGAAAGTAAAATGATGCTTTAAAAAAGTTAAGATATTGCTCTGTTCCATTTGTAGGTAACTTCTATGAAGGCTTCCTTAATTGGCTCTACTGGAGATGGACCTGCATTCTTCTGAAATTCAGTTATATTCTGTCATACATTTTTGTGATTTTTATGCTATTTTATCTCCACCTTCAAATTACCCACTAAAAGTTCTCGGAAGCCAGGGTCTCATTAATGTATCACTTTAGTCCTTTAAATCATGTCTAGCAAGTCAGAGGAACTCACAAGTTGTTGAATTAAATTGACAACCAGGTTTCATATCTGAGAGAGAAAAAAATAGAGATTCCATCAAACTAAATTTTTTTTAACAAAATGAGACACATTATGCTTTTTCAGAGAAATATGTTTCTGATGATGAATGAAAATTAAATCTGTGCTTCTCTTGAAGGTCTGCAGGCAGGCTGTACCTGCCTTGACTGTCAGTGCTTGAATTTGTAAATGCCAGAGGAGGTGTTGCTCCTCATTGTCAAGCATTTGAGTAAGCAAGCCTACATTTTCCATCAGTCACACATGGCATGCATTGTGTGTGCCTGCTGTCTCTTGAAGCTCTATTAAAAGAATGTAGCACTGGAGGAGAACTGTCATAGATTTAATATACTTGATTCTGCCTCTTTCTGCATCGCCGTTGATTCATAAACTGATGAGAGATATGGACATGCTGACAAGAGGGGGAGTATCTGTGGATATCATTCAGGAAATATTTTATTTCTGCTTTGAAAGATTTGATTTCCCCATTTTGAATGCCCACATTCCAGTTGTATACTAAACATATAAATTTGTGTTATCAGTATGAAATATAGATATTTTCATATTCAGGACACTAGAAATGAGATTAGTTACACTTATTAAAATTGAACTTTTTAGTGACCCTGTCCTCTCTTGTTCTGTTAAAAAATGAATTATATTTTTAATATAAAATCATGATAAATGTGCACATATATGCATTATACACATCATCTGTTATATAGCAACAACTATGTTAAATCTTAATATTTATGATTTTAAGAAATATTTAGTGTGAACATTTAAATAAAACTGGAATGTAAACTCAAGGTGAATATAGCCAAATTTATAAAACAAAGGAATAATCTCTTTCCTGTCATGTCATCATAACTTCGTGACAAGAATCTTTAAGAGAACAAATTGTTGAACTATCTGTTTTCTAAAGATACAGATACTGAAATAATTAGGGGTTCTAGTATTGTTACATCATAAACACTAGAAGTCTGTCATTAAATAATATTTCAGTGAAGTTAGTAGGTAGTTTTCTTAAAAATTAGCACAATATTGAAAGAGATGATAGCATTATAGGATAATTATGTATCCTAACATCCATTTCATTTAAATGTTATAGGTAAGATTTTTGTTTATTTTGGATCATTTCATTGTTAAATATTCTGATAATTCTATGCTGTCTTATTACTTTAAGACAGGTAAGAATGCGTTAACTTTTTTTTTACTTTATATATATTTTTATTATACTAATTATTCTACACATTAAGTAATTTCCTATGTATAGGTTCCCCGTTTCTTAGACATATTTCAGCACACCATGCTCTCCACCAAATCACCAAGTGTTCCTCTGCATTGTCCTGTGGGTTCCACCACCATTTGCCCCTGCCCGCCCCATTTCCTTTTGGTAACCTCAGTTCTGTTGCAAATGTTTCAGGGTTGGTTTTGTTTCATCTGTTCCTTTGTTTTATCTATTCACATTCCACCTATGAGTGAAGTCATCTGGTATCACTATCTTTTTTTCTTTTGACTCGTTCCGCTTAGCATAATTCCCCTCAAGTTTCATCCATGTTGATTTGAATGACAAGGTTTCATGTCTTCTAAGGGCTATGTAGTATTCCATTGTATGTATCTATCTCATATTTATCCATTCATCTGATGCTGAGCACTTAGGTAATTTCCCTCTCTTAGCTATTGTGAATAGGGCTGCAATAAACATGGAGATGCATACATTTCTGTGGATGGGTGCTTTTATATCGTTCAGATAGATGCCCGGAAGTAGAATGACAGGATCATACGGGATTTCCACCTTCATTTTTTTGAGGAAACTCCAAACTGTTTTCCATAGGATTTGCACCAATTTGCACTCCCACCAACAGTGCAAAGTGTTCCCTTTTCTCCACATCCTCACCAACATTTGTTGTTTTCAGACTTTTGGATAATAGCTAGTCTGTCTGTTGTAATGTGATATTTCATTGTTATTTTAATATAAGAATGCTTTAACACTTGAAATGTTTATAGTAAATGAACTTTCTGCTTTAAAATTTAGAAATGCATTTTTCACATAGGGAAACCTGAGTTATATGATTGTTTAAGCATCATGATTTGGAATTTTTTTCTGAGTTTTTGTGACTTTATATTTTATATGACTTTGCTTATGTCTTCAATATGTTTAATTTTTATTGAAGTACCTTTTGATAACATTATATAAGTTTCAGCTGTACAACATTAAAATTTTATGTCTTTAAACACTACAGTATTTACATCTCCAAAAGAATAGTTTCTCTTATCATAAAATCGAACCTTTTTTTTTTTTTTTTTTTCATTTCTCCTTACCCTCACCTCCTTCTTCTCTAGCAATAGTCAATCTATTCTCTCAATAATTTTGTTCTTTTGTTGTTTGTCGATTTTTTAAATTCCATATCTAGTGAATCGTGTGGTGTTTGTCTTTCTTTGTCTAACTTATTTTCTTAGCATACTATCCTCAAGTTGCATCTGTGTCACAAATGGCAAGATTCCTTCCTTCCGTCCTTCCTTCTTCCCTCTTTCCTTCCTTTCTTTTCTTCTTTTGTAATTGAGTAATACTCTGAAATATATTCTTTATCCATTAATCTGTCAACAAGCACGTTTAGATTGTTTCTGCATCCTGGCTATTTTAAATAATACTGCAAAGAATAGAGATGTATATACCCTTTTAATTTAGTGTTTTTGTGTTTTTTGATAAATACACAGAAGTAGAATGGATGAATTTTTACATTTTTGAGGAATTTTCATTCTATTTCCCAAAGTGCTCTAGTTACATTTCCACCAACTGTTTATGAGGATTCCCTTTTCTCTAACTTTTTCCAACACTACTGCTTCTTTACTTTCAGATAATAGCCCTTCTAATGGTGCGAGTTGATATCTAGCTGTGGTTTTGATTAGCATTTCCTTTATGATGAATGATAATATCTTTCCATGTTCCTGGTAGCCATCTGTAGATCATCTCTGGAGAAATATCTGTTCAGATCATTTGCCCTGGACATAGGTCTTCGAGTTGTTTATGTGGATTTAACTCCTTAGAGAAAAAAAACAAACCTAAACAAATAACACCTCATAGCTTACACTACACACTATACTAGAAAGTTTCAGCATAGTTAAAGAAGCCATCCTTAAAATGAAAAGGCAACCTACTGAATTGGAGAAGTTATTTGAAAGCCATACTTAATGATAAAAAGTTAATATCTAAAATTTATAAAGAACTCATACAACTGAAGAACAGTAAGACAAATTCCAATTTAAAAAGTAGAGACTCATAGATATTATTAACTATATTAATTATAAAATTGACACAGGGATAATTATTTTTAGTGTCAACTTGAGCAGATAATGCAATGCCTAGATAACTGGTTGAGAAATATATCTGGGTGTGTCTCTGAGGGTGTTTCTGAAAGAAATTAGTGTTTCAATTCATAGTTTGAGCAGTGTATTGACTTTAGCAATGTGGGTGGACATCAGTCAATCTTTAGAATGTTTGGATAAAACAAAAAAATAGTGGAAGGGATGATTTGTCCTCTGTCTAATCACTTGAACTAGAAGATTAATCTTCTGTCTTCAGTGCTCTTGGTTGTCAGAACTTTAGACTCAGACTGGAATCTACATAAGTAATTCTCTGACTTTCAGTCTACATCAGACTTTCCTGGATGTCTTATAAATGACAGATCATGGGACTTCTCAGCTTTTATAATCTGTGAGAGAAATCCTAAAATAAATCTCTTTAAAATCTCAATCTCTTTCTGTCCTCTCAATCTCTCTCTCCCTCCATCTATCTATATACGCATATATATACACACACATATACATACATACATACATATAGCCATCCTATTGTTTGTCTGAAAACCTTTGACTATTACAGTCATATTTATACAATTTAATGTTATGCAACTACCCAAAATCATCATGTATTTAAAATTATATTTTTATAAATACTCATCAAATTAATTAAAATAATAAATCTTATGCACTGTCCTTAAACACTATATTTGTTGAAGTCTTTTTAAAGTACTGTACTTTTGTGTGCATATTTTCATAATAAAACTATAATGAACTTAATATTAAAACTACTTTTTATTTTATCTGTATTTCTACTTGATAGACATCAAACCGGTTTAAAGTAAATTTTATAATTACTAGTTATATTGAGTTAGCACTGTCAAATTCAGGTTTATATCTTTTACTGTGTGGAACTGGGAAATAAGTTTAGTGTTGAGGTTCTATCAAAGTTTTGTTGATGTATAGTTTAGCAAGAACAAAAATAAATCAGAGCAGCTTAAACAATAGAGAAAACATTTGTTTAGAGTTAGATTCAAGAATGCTTCAGTTAAGAATCTGTCTCCAACTGAAAAACTTTTTCCCCTCCATTGTTATCCTCCATTGTGAACTTTATTGTAAAACTGAATGTCCTCATTGTTGTCATATGGCTGCTAACAACTGAGACTAACATTCAAATTTACAAATGAAGAAAGACATAAAAATTTACATATACAATATTCTGATTGGTTCATATGACCAGTCTTGAAATAAACTTGGCAGATATC
Organism: Solenodon paradoxus; assembly: GCA_004363575.1. NCBI lineage: Eukaryota > Metazoa > Chordata > Mammalia > Eulipotyphla > Solenodontidae > Solenodon > Solenodon paradoxus. Next base: position 531,445 of record RJWH01000287.1, on the reverse strand, counting down.
ATGGTATTTATTCATTTCCCCCCTTTTCATTTTTTGGGCTAATTTCATCCCAAACTCCATAGTTACTGCATTAAGAGTCAGAGGTAGACAACAATTCACGTTAAACACACGGACGTCAGCCTTATCTGGTATTTCTTAATATCTCTTCCTGTTGTATTTGCTGAAGAATCATACTTTCCCACATTTGTGTCTCTTGAGATGGTTTTAACCCTATCTGAATCCTAGAAATCCTGATGAAGAGTGTCATCTTTGTTCATGTCCCCTCAGTCATTAGAGAACTTTTTAGACCTCTGGTTTGCCCTCTATACTAGTTTTTGCTCTTTGCAGAAGCTTTCATTAGTTCTCAAAGATTCTCTGTTTTATTTTATTCACTCCATGCTTTCCATAGAGAAATCCTAAAGACATATCTTGAGCCTTGTACTTCTATTTTGTCTTTCATATTTTTCAGTTCTTTGTTATCTGTCTCTCAAGTCCTTCTTGCCCTCTACCTCCTCTGGATGTATTCTAGGTAATTACTAAGATATATATCTTCCTTGGCATAAATTATTTTATTAATTCCATTCAATCCTCTATCAGATCCTCTAAGCCATTATATTCAATCATATATATATGTTTATTTATATATGTATATATATGTGTGTATATATACATGTATATTCATTTCTAGAATTGCCATTTGGCTAATGTTCAAGTCCTTCTCACTTTCTGTGTAGTGTTCTGCATTGTTATGAAGTTTCTATTGTTCCTTTAATCTTTTTTTTTTTTGGTTTAAATATACAGCTCATAATGTATAGTTTCTTAGGAACTTAGTAAACTAACCGTCCAGTCGGCTGTGTCTGCTGTCATTCCTGCAGGAAGGTGTCATTTCTTGCTCCCTTCACATATTTTGGTTTTGTGCTCACATTCAGCAGGTCAATCTATGTGAGTGTTAAGTGCTTCACATTGAAGAAACTTCCCTGCCAAGGTTTTACCTCTGTGTGCTCTTGCATGCAGGGTTTCACTGTTTCAGAATACAGTTTATTTTAATTTCTTAACTTGGGATTCCTTTCCTATAACAGCAGGACATACGTGATTCCACAGTCACCAAATATTTAGATTTGAGATCTAAATTACCTGCTACTTTGCTTAGCAAGGCAAATTAAATGTTTGAGTTCATCTTTAAACAAGAGTCATGACTTTCTGAGAATTTTACTTCTGGTATCAAGGTTCTTTTCTCATCCCACCCCACTCTCTCCTCTTTCATTTCCTCCCATCTTCCCTTTCCCTTTCTTTCTCTTTGGCTATAGAAGAAGAAAGGTCCTTGTTACCTAAGAAACAGAAGCATCAAAGTAGATTCCAAGTATATCATGTATACCTTGCTTTAAATTAGATCAATGTAAACATTTACTACAATAACAATAAATAATTCCTTACCTGTTTTCAAGCCAGGAGGAACAGATAATCCCATTTTATTGATACAGCTTAGCTCTATAATTATGTAAAACCCTAAAAAGCATTTTCCAGATTTCACAAATAAGAAAACCGAAGATGAGAAAAGTTTAGATACTTGCCCATCGTTACTCAACTAGTGACTAAGCAAATGACTTTTGGAATCTAAAATATTCGATTCCAAGTATCCTAAGCTTTCCACCATGTCTTATATGTTCCAATAAAATTAGTCTAGCCGTTTAACTCTCTTTGATAGCTCTCCTAGTTATAATAAGTCATTTCTATATCAGTTACAATGTGAGAAACTCTAATAATACTGTTATAATAGAACAATATAAAGCCTAGAATAAATTCTGCATAATTGCATGGGTAAAAGAACCAACTCTTGAATCATGTGTCTGGGGTTCAAAATCTAGCTCTATTCAACAATGAACAAGTTGCTTAAACTTCCTGAGCTCCAGTTCACTGAAAAAATCACATTTCCTTGATTAGTTTTAGTGACATAAATTAGTGACATAAATTAACGAATATAAATATTTAGAATAGTGCTGGAAACTTGAAAAATTAATATATGTTTATTATTATTATTGAAATAATTCATATAAAATATCTTATATCACTTGGTCTGTAATTGATAGTAGGCATACAATATGGTGACAAAATTTTCAGATTTGTGAAGTGCAATGTGTTTACCTTTTTCTAAGTGGATCTGTTAATTAAAGTCCTTTCTCATTAGCAACTATAACTTTTTATAGCAAAACATTTTTATACCTTCAATTTGTGAAAAACCAAAAAGCATATGACAATTTTAATGAGGTTTCTTGTCTACTTAAATGGAATAAAAATTATTCTATTTTTCTAAAGTTCTCATTAAAATGTTAATGTCTATGTTTTACTTTTTTTTCAATCCATTACTAACATCAGCACTGCACCTCTTACTGTGGAGTTTAATTTACATGGTGGAATGCCATTAGCACATAAATATACCCAATAACACTCTATGGAATATACTGTGAAATTCAATATCATAGAAGTAAGTAATAATTTATGCATTTCTATTAAGAATACTCATTTAAGATTAAGTTCTTAATAAGTAATCTCTGATAATGTTTCTGTGACTGGTCTCCTTAACATTTTTTTATCTGAGGTCTCTTTGTGGGAAGGCATTTATTAATCCTAGCAAATGAAAATAGTGTTTGTTTCTAACCCCCCAAAATCAATATCACCTACAATTTTCTATATTGGAGGGTTTCCTATCTAGTAGACACATACTCAGTAATGTCAAACACACCTACAGTTACAGTGTTCTCTTTTATTCAAAGTGCTATGGTACCCATTTTATAGTGAGAGGAGGAATCAATATTTGAGAGTGAGGGAATCAATGGAGGATGTTGGGATCTCAAACACTGAAGAAAAATTAAAATAGTATTGTAGAGGATTAACTAGGAGTCAGTGGGCTATGGGAGGAAAAACATTGAAACTTAAAACAGACTCAATATTATTTAGTGATTTTTAAAAAACTTCTCTTCCTGTTAAATTAATATTTAATCAGTTTAATATCCTATATAAATTTCAGGAGAATAGATAAACTCTTTAGTCAATGTGTATAGCACGCTGCACCAACACCAAGGTTCCAATAGTGTTTTTCAAGACAGTCACTGAATATTTACTGAGTAGAGTTGCCAAGAGTGTCTCCTTGTATCTAAAATTGCTGACCAGGGGAGCCAGACTGAGCAAGGAGGAAATAAATTAGAACTGGATAACAAAGAACACTAGAGTACATAGGAAAGATTTTTCAGTCCGTAGCTCTCCAGGAGGTAAGGTGAAAGGAGATTTATCCGCTTGAGTAAAAAATGGGAGAAATGATGTCAGGAGGTCATAGATAAATAGGAAAAGTTTAGAGCTACAGAATTTTAGACATCAAAAATTTTCAGACCCCAAATGTCCCTTGATCAGGAAGTAAGGTAAGTAAGAAATGAAATATTGTCTCAGGCAATGATTACTTGGATTCTTGATCCATCCATTTAATTAGACACAACAGATTTATTAACTCTTGAAGTGGATCCAGGTTTTGTGGGGCCTGAGGTGCATACAATTTTGTGACTTTAAGAAAAGAGTGTAAAAGGACAAATATATAATTAAAAGTATACAATTAAGAGACTTGTAAGGGGCCCATATAATTCAGAGGACTTGAAGCTTAATCAGAATTGGCTTTTTAATATATATCTCTTATTGAGTTGTCTGCATTATTACAGCTGCTGTGCCAGACACAGCTGATATGCAAATATACCACTACAATTTGACAATATTTTACAGTAAGCCAGAGTTGAAACTCACAGACTCATGTATTTTCACTATCAAATATCCCTCATTTTCTTCTGAGTAAGAGAATTTATTTTTAGCAGCAATAATGTATTCAGTGTCCCAAAGCTCTAGGGATCTGTGAGTCAAACATCTTCAGCTTTTCAGGTGCTCTTACAATCTCCATCAATGAAGGGATCCATGTTTTAGGGTTCAGTCAATCTTCAATTATCATTGAAGTATAACAGTTGAAACCTCTTGATGGTTCAGTGTATGCAATGTATTCTTTCTATTATGCTCTGTAGAATAATTAACTAAAGTTTTCCTTCCTTCTTTGCTTATCTATCTCGAAAACAAAATTAATCAGAAGTAATGAGGAAAAAAAAAAGACAATGTCCTTATAAACCTAACTATATAACAGTAAGTAAATAAACAGAATGTTTATGACATTATCAGTGTAACCTCCTTACCATTTCTGTTGAAAGAGAACATTGTCTTAGATGTAATCTTGTTTTATACAGAAATCTCTCCAGATCATGCAATATTTATTACTGTAACAACATTGCTATTGATTATAGTGGAAAATATTTTATAGATACAGGAAACTTATCCTCAAACTAAATTAACTAACAATAGCCTGATTTCATTGTTTATTAAAACAGTTAAAATAGTGGGTTTCTAATTTGCATAAGCTGCAAATTAATGCTGTTTACCGAGCAACAGCACTTGAGCTTTTATTCAGAATGCCAGTAACAATGAGACATATGAAAATCAGATATATACCATCCTCTTGCAAGCCAGTCACATTTTTGTTTTGGTAAAATGATAAAACCCATTAGCATAACAACTCAGTCAAGCTTAATGCAGAAATAACTAATTGAAAATTCTAGAGGATCATGTAAAAATAAAATGACTACTTTATTTAATTAAAGCAAAAGAAACTTTTTAATGACCCATCAAAAACCAAAGGCACTTGAAAAACTGAGCAGGAAGTTTTTAGCCTTATCAAAAATTATGAGGTTGCTTTGAATATGTAAATAAAAATTATAAAAGAAATAATGCCATTATATGCCTCACAGGAGAAAAATTTATATTTTCATTTCACCTTCCCTCTCTTCCAATTCATCCATCTATATCTATCATCTGTCTATCATCTATCATCTTCCTATCATCTATCTATTTTTCCATAATAAAATACAGTTATCATCCTTTAATATGGACAGTTCCAGAGAAGGAGCTGTGTCCTGTCATTGGATACTCCACAGGAGAGGTTGAATACAGTTTATTGAAGCCATAGCAGGATATATTCTTTCCAAGGCTGCTATTTCATCCTAGACTAATTCCCTGGTCCTTCCGACATAATGAATGAGCTTAGGGACTTGCAAGCAATTCAATATCATTTGTATTTTATCCTAAAGGAAGAACTGAACCCTTTGACAGAGATCAGTATGCAAAGTAATAAATACATCTTATAATGAACTGTTGAAGGTGACTTATGTCAGTAATTGATGCAAACATAGCTTTCTAAAGCTAGAAAGATTGCTCCCTAGGTATTTATTTGTTCTTTCTTGAATCTTTCAATGGTGAGCCAGGTCTTGTAGTTTTTTGAAAGAGGATTTAAATGAATAGCTCCTTGAAAGACTTATCCTTTTAATGTTTTATTCCAAAGAGTTTTTACCCTTATAAAAAGAAAATTATTATACATATTGTCATATATATGTGCAGTTGGATTTTGTGATCTGTGTTCTAGGTTTGGAAGTACACATGTTAAATATGCTTTCTTATATAAAAGTACATTATTCATCGGGAAGAATTCTATTAGAAATTTCAAATTTTAATAGATTTTAGATAAAAAGATCACAAAGTATGTAGTCTTAGCATCCTCACTTTCACATAATTCCATCTCTTTTGTGAACATTCTATCCTTTACATTGGTGAATGTAATTTATTCTTCTGGCTTTTAGCTTCTATTTCCACAAGTTTGGTGACTCATTTCATGTTTGGACTACCTTGAATAGTCCAGATTGTCTAGTTTTCTACTACACTAATTATAAAGGCTTTTGTATATTTTTATCACTATCAAGAAGGGTAACCTCCTTTAGGCAAAAAAGGAAATGCTTTCATTATATCATCTTACTTTAATCACTGTACATAGACTGACAGTGAGGATTTTTATGTATCCATATATAGGTACCCCATATTCTGTTTTGGTTAGTTTGTTGTTTGATTATATTCATGCTCAGGGAAAAAAGAAACAACAATTTTGATAAGAATACATAAATACATAACAAAGCAAAAGCTCCCTGAAATTTCATTAATTAAATATAGAACGAAATATAGAGTGAAAATATTGTTTAATGTTTTTTCACATGTCACTTTATGAACATATATTTATGAGATAATATTTGCAAAATGATAACCCTTCTGCTCTGGATGACCCCTGCCTTTTTACCTCCCTTTTTATATTCCCCGTGGTTCACACTGAGACTACCCCATGTGTTTCCTTCTGTACATTTCTTGACTCAATCTTACATACAATCATATTTGCATGGGTTTTTTTCTCACTTTATATTTAATTTGGTTTAAAGTATTTGATCACATTCTATACTTTTGGCTGAATCTTTGCTTTTCTAACCTAACGAAAAATATAGGAACTTACTCTGTCTTCTTTGAGAGAAAGTTAACTTAACATTTATTCCATTTTCAATAGATTTAGTTTATTAATTTTCCTAATAATGAATATTCAGTTTGTTTCTAAACTTTTGCCCTTAAACAAAATACTCTAAATAATCTATACTTACATCCTACTCAGTGGAGTAGGTGATCCAAGAATGAAACTATCAAAATAAAGAACTGTATACTTTCAATCTTAATATTAATTTCCTTAATAATATTAAATAATCTCTGTGACTTTCCTGTTGAAATCTTTTCCTTTTTTAAAACTTTTTTGTTTGCTTAACCAAATTTTAGGTTGATATAGTTATAAAATGTATTTGTATGTAAATTTTAATATTTTTTCTTAATTTGTTTTGCAATTTTTTTCTCCAATTAGTTGATATGTTTGGATCTCAAGAGAGGAGATGTAGAAATGTTTCTCTCTGTGAGGAAAGAATGCAAATCTGAGAAAGGAAAGCCTGATAGAAGAATCAAATTTCTTTGATTCCGTAAAAGTCAAGGACATCAAAAATCAAAAGACCTGCTTTCTTGGTACTTTATGATGGAATGAATTTTCTTTTCTCTGGCATGTCAAGGTCCCTGTTGCTGGTTATAGATCTATGTCCTTTGGTCCCCTCATGGTACCTGGTTGAATACTAAACAATAGAGATTTCTTCTGAGAAGCATCAATAACTGAAATAAAAATGGTGGGTCTTCCTATCAACAGGTAAAGTGTCTTAGAAAATATCCTGAAAGAGACCCATTAGATTAAATTATATTTTTATTTATTCAGGAACTATGCTAATTATAACTCCTGAATTTAAGAGAAATTAAGGGTGCAGATCTTGTAGGAGTCACATGCAAATAAGTATTTGTAAACACACTTCATGTAGGAGTAACACTTGAATTGATTTACTCAAAGTGCTCAATTTCCTGCTATTGATATAAGAATACAGTAAAATATTATGCCATTAATTATAAATATAAAAATAAAACTTGGCTACAAATTGTAAAATACAAATCTTAATAATAACAAAATATGAATTGTATAGGAATTAATGATGGCTTACAAAATTTATTTGCTTTTAATTACTTCATTTTTAATCATTATCATCATCACCATCATCATCATCACCTCTTTCCATATCTAGAATTAGCTAAGATTCCCTAAAAAAATAAACTCAGTTTTTATTTTCCAAAACTATAATAAAAACTAAACAAAGGAAAAACAGAGGTTTTTTTGTCTTGTTTTTTTTTGGATACATTGGTCTTAATTGACTACATTCGGCAGAAATGAAAATAGCTTTGAATTAAATAATGCTGAGATAAATAAATTAAAAAGATGTTGAGATTTTTTTCTAAGTCTAAAAACCAGATGAAGATTTAGATGGCATGTGGTTAGTCTCAGTCATTCTACCTTTTCTAGATGCAGCGAGGAATTCGAGGTTATTGGAGAGGCCAGGGAACTACAAAAGTTCTATAGTGAGAAATGAGATTATCTGGCTCAATTACCGATTCCTGTAGGTATGGAAAAGGGAATTTGGTGAGGCTAGACTACTTAGCTAATAATTAATAGAGCTATGAAACAACAACAAAAAATGTTCCATCACTTTAAAAACAATGTTTCCAAGTATTTATTTATAGCTATTTGCTTTCCACTTATTTCTTCTACATTAATATGAAAAACCAACCATTTAACAGGTATTGACCAGATAACTTTTATATATAGAAACATCATATTTAGAGGATATAGATACATTCTTCCTTTTATTACAGATATTTTATTCATTTAACATTGGTTTTTAATTTTATATAAATTTCAGGTAATAGCATTATAATTCTATACTTATTTGCACTATATCATGTTAACTATTAAATATCTAGTTTCATATCCATATACCATATACTCCCTTTACCTGTTTAACCCACCTACAATCTGTTCCCCTCTACTGACCACTAATCTGTTGTCTATAACTAAGAGCCGTTTTTTATTTTGTTTTGCTTGTTTGCTTTGTTTCTTTATATTCCACGTGTGAGTGAAATCAGATATTTGTCTTTCTCAGTCTGACTTAACACAATATTCTCTATATGCTTTCATGTTGTCTCAGATGGCAAGATGTCATCATTTTATAGTTAAGTAGTATTCTAACATGTGTGTAGTTGTATATATACATATGCCTATGCAAATATAATCATAAATTGGTTATCCCTTCACCCATCAATGATGGACAACTCTAAGGTGTTTGTCTTTTTTCTTGTTATTCAACTCTATTTTGCCAGAGTGGAATCTCAGAACTGCTGCTTATTTAAATAGGTGAACACAGGCAAGTTACTTAATTTCTTAGACAATTTTTCCATTAGTAAAAAGAGGACAAAAATAGTACTTTCCTTGTAGGATTAATGTGAAGACTAAATTGGTTACTATGTAAAGAACTTACAAAAATGTATGAAATATAGTGCTATATTAGGATTTGCTGTCACAAACACTGAACAAGTAAAATAAGCCAGATTAGTATATTAGGTACACTTTATTATAACTCAAACATTGCTCAGATGTTTGAAGCAAGGAAGTGCATATAGAGACAAAAGGTATTCAAAGCAGTTTAATTACTAGAATCTATGAAACTTGTTGACTTATTCATTTTAGAAATAGAGTAAAGGCAAGTTAAAAGAAAATTCTAAATTTCTGACTTAGACAGGATTTCCATTGAATGAAAAAGGGGAAAATGATGACAGATGTTTGTTTTAAGTATGAGTACTCTGATAATGGAAATACACATCTTGAACTCAGAAGATAGGTCTTGGGTGGACCCAGAACTTTGAAAATAATAACACATGCAGGACAGTGCTTGAATATTTTGTCTTTGATGAATTGCAAAACGAGAAGAAAATTTATAGAAAATAAATATTTGAGTGACATCAGTAACTTCTGGTGTAGGAGACAAGAGTTTAAAATAACTTGACGGAGTGAACAGGTAATTAGAAGAAAGAGGAGATTGTTCTTGATGCTGACAAATGAGTGATTGAGAGTACCAAATTCAACAAAGCATACACCAACAAACTGAAAGGCATTTAAGGTATTGACTTGTAAATTTCAGTAGTATGGTGGGAGGCAATGTACATTTTTAGGGGTATGATGTACACATGGCTGAATGCAAAGGAATATATGCAGGATAGATTACTCTTCAAGCACTGCTGAAGAAAGCATTGAAAAGATTCCAATGTCTCTCCCATAGTATGCTTTCAATAATTTTTTTTTTTTGAAGGAACAAATTGACACCTGGGCTCCTATCAAGAACAAATTATCATTATTATTAAGTGATGAAATAGACATAGCACATATCTATATGGGGTAAACAAAAGCGATATAGAGCAATACCCTGGTAAGAGAAAGAAATGTCTCAAAAGATAGACAAAACAATTCACTTTGCATAGAAAATAGGAGTAAAGATGTAAAGACATATTAAAATGTTAGCATATTTATAAATGAGGGCCAGATGTTGAGCTTCATGCTAAGAAATTCTGGAAAGGGACTTAAAGAAGTGAGGTAAATGGTTAATGATTTGTGATAATAGTAAATGGAGCTGGTCATGGAAAACTTGTACTGATTAGCAATATAAGGCATCCAGATGGCTTTAGATAACCAAAGCCTCAGTGAGTGCCCAGCTTCTAGTCTTTCCTCTAACTATGCATAGCAGTACCACTATAGTCACATTAGGACGGTTGGGAAATTGATGAGTTTCTGGGATTTCTATTTAGAATTAGTGGAAGGTTAGAAGTATGAGGGAATAGAAGTTACTGGCAAGACAGAAGTTTAGTGTAAAGTTCTAATGTGAGAAAGAAGAAAGTAAAACCAGAAATTTGTTGGAAGATTTGGTGACAATAAAATAAAGAACTCAATTGTACATTTTTCTAAAGAATAATATGCATTCTAATTATGCTCTGAGATCAAAACTTTGAAATCAGGTTTTAAAAGAAGAGCATTTCCAATGTTTCCAAGATTCAAAGTGTAACTGTAGTGGAAATATTTATAAGAATTACACATATCAAGGGACTGAGAGCCTAAGTAGGGGATGTAGAATAAAGGTGAAGTGATGAGATTTAAAAAAAATATATATATATATGTATTATTCAGAAAAATAATCATGTCTACATTTAGAAAATGTGGTCAGAAGCAGTATGGTGTTTTATAATGTAACCAAAATACTTCTAAATGCCTGTGCAATGGTTGCTACCCCCTTAATATTTCACTATTGCTTTTGAAACATAAAAATAGATTCTTATAAATAAAATTAAGTGTTTTTATTTATATTATCTTACTGGTACTTATTCATGTTTTCTCCTTTATATATATTTCATATTGTTCTTTTTCTTAATTTGAATAATATGTATATACACACATACACACATATGGATAAATAACTGTGATCCAGTATTCAAACTGTGCTTCATTAAGACAGAAATTTCAGATGAAGAAATGTTTTCATATATACATATATATTTAAAGAGATGCATATTTATACACATATACATGTCTATGGATATATATGAATGAATTTTCAGATTCTTAAAATAGCTATGATTGCCTCTTTCCTGGCCCCTTCCCCCACCCCCTGGCTTGGCCTCATAGTGGCAAACAGAGGAACTCTGAGGAGGACTTCTGGACAATGACTCAATAAGAAGCATTTTCGGGTCGATCCCCAGATGCCAAAAAAACTCCAAAACCCCAAACCACCTATTTTCCTGAGACAAACACTAAGGAACAACTGGCACTTCAGCTAAAGATAGAATGAATGATGACTAATGGTGGGTGAGAGTACCCGGCAGGGTTCGCAGCTAAGCTGCGGATTCGAATTTGGGATGGACCTCGGGTCTCTGAATATGCATTGTGGTGGAGGCTAAGCATTTCAGTACCAGCTGTGGAAGCGTGAGAGGTGGGCCCAGTGAAGCTAAGACACAGAACCATGGAGGGTTGACTTGGGAGGGGGTGAAAGAAGAGCCATCATACCTGGAGCTGAGCTGGATCCTGCACAATGAAATTAGTCTAGACATGGCCATAACTGGAAATTAGTCAAAGAAATTCCAAGCTTGAACCCCTCCCACAACCATTTCAAGTCAGAACTTGGGATCCACAGAGCAGATATCCCACCCACCGCATATCCCACCCATCGAATACCTGACCCCAGGATTACGTGAGAAGGCAGTCCCTTACTGGACCAAATCTTGATGCTATCCACTAGCTCCACCTTGTGGATAGAGGATAAACTGCAAGCTAATTGCGAATCCTGGGCAATTCAAACCTCCACAAAATCAGGGAAACCAAACCCTCAGAAATATGAACAGAATGCCAAATAGAGCAAAGGCACAGAGAAATATGTGAAAAGAAGGATACAATCAAAAACCCAGGGGAAAATCTGAATGCAGCAGATGTATGTAAGTTACCTAAAGAGGAATTTTGGTAACAAGAGATTTACATACTGACTGGAATCCAGGAATCAGTAGAGGCAGTAAATGAGAATGTCAGGAAGCAAAGAGAAGAATTAAAACAAGACTTCAAACAGGTAAGAGACATAATGGCTGAATTAAAGAACTCAAAAGAGGGGCTCAAAAATAGGGTGGATGGAGCTTCCAATAGAATCAGTGATCTGGAAGACAGGATAGAGGAACTCAATGAAGCAAACCAGCAAAGAGATTAAAAAAAGTAAATGGCTGAAAGATAATCCTACAGTCGAATGATAGCCACAAAAGAGCAGAAACAGCTATATTCATATCAGATAAGTCAGACTTCCATCTAAAAAGCATAACAAAAGACAGAGATGGGCACTATATAATGATTAAAGGATAAATCCAGCAGGAAGACATAATGCTTATTAACATATATGCACCAAATGAAGGAACATCAAACTATATGAATCAAATATTATTAGAAGTGAAGAGAGATATTGACAGCAGCACAATAATAGTGGGGGACTTCAACACCCCACTTACAACAATGGACAGATCAAACAGGCAACAAAGTAACAGAGAAAAAGTCACTTTTAATGACCATCTAGAACAGATAGGTCTAATAGATGTATACCAATCACTTCATCCAACGACTACAGAATTCACTTTCATCTCAAGCTTGTATGGAGAATTCTCAGGGACAGATAATATGCTAGCACATGAAGAATCTCTCAACAAATTTTCAAAGAATTATATTATTTCAAACATCTTCTCTAACCAAAATGGCTAAAACCTGGATATCAATCACAAAAGTAAACATGGAAGACCCCAAACTAATGGAAACTCAACAATATGCTCCTGAAACACCCTGGGTAAAAATGAAATCAAAGAGCAACTTAAAAAATGCTTAGAGACAAATGAGAATGAGGACATGAGCTATGAGAATCTGTGGGATACAGCAAAAGCAGTACTAAGGGGAAAGTTCATTGCACTCCAGACCTATCTGAAGAAACAAGAAAAATCGCAATAGCTTAATACTACATTTAAAACAACTAGAGAAAAAAGAACAACTAAAGCCAAAAATCATCAGAAGAAAAGAAATAAGCAAATTCAATCAGAAATAAATGAAATTTAAAACAAAAAGACAATCCAAATGATCAATGAAACCAAAAGTTGTTCTTTGAAAAAATAAACAAAATTGATAAGCCAGTGGCTATACTCACAAAACAAAAAAAGGACAAAATTCACATAACTAGAATCATAAAGGAAAAGGGAAACGTTGCAACAGATACCACAGAAATTCAAAACATCATAAGGGACTACTATGAACAGCTCTATGCCTGCAAAGTGGACAACTTTGAGAACATGGACAGATTTCTAGAAAAGTATAGTCTACCACGAGTGAACTCAGAAGAATTTGAAAACTTCAACAGAATAATCAAAAGCAAATAAATCGAAGAAGTAATCAAGGGCCTTCCCCCCAAAAAAAGCCCAGGGCCAGATGGTTTCTCCAATGAGTTCTACTACATATTCAGAGAAGAATTAACACTGATTCTTCTCAAGCTCTTCCAAAATATTTAAAAATAGGGAACTCTCCAAAATACTTTTTATGAGGTCAACATCACACTGATACCAAAAGCTGAAAGAGAGGTAACCAAGAAAGAAAATCGCAGATCAATATCTCAAGAAACATAGGTGCAAAAATACTCAATAACATTTTAGCAAATCAAATTCAACAATGCGTCAAAAAGATCACCCATCATGACCAAGTTGGATTCATCCCAGGAATGCAAGGATAGTTGAACATCCATCAATATATTAATGTCAATACCATAACAACAAGAGCAAAGAGAAAAACCATATGATCATATCAATGGATGCAGAGAAAGCTTTTGACAAGATCCAACACCAATTTATGATAAAAATCCTCCATAAAATGAGAATGAAAGGTTTGTACCTCAACATAATAAAGTCCGTATATGAAAAACCCACAGCCAGTATCACAGTCAATGGCAAAAAATTGGAAGCATTTCTTCTTTGGTCAGGAACAAGGCAAGTTTGTCCACTCTAGCCACTGTTGTTTAGCATGGTATTAGAGGTCTTTGCCAGAGTAATTGGGCAAGAAAATGAAACAAAAGGATTCCAAATTGAAAAGGAGAATGTTAAACTCTCATTATTTGAAGTTGTCATGATTACATATATTGAAAATCCCAAAAACATTAATTAAAAAATTAAAAAGACTTTTAGAACTCATCAGTAAATACAGTATGGTGGCAGATTGCAAAATCAATGTACAAAAATCTGTTGAATTTTTATATGCAAACAACACACTAGAAGATAACAAAATCACAAAACTCACACCATTTAAAACAGAAATTAAACAAATAAAGTAACTGGACATATACCTAACATAGGAAGTAAAAGATCTATACAGCAAAACTACAAGTCCTTCTTGAAGGAAATAGAGGAGGACACACAGAAATGGAAAGACATACCTGCTCACGGCTGGGAATAATCAGTTCATTAAAATGACCGTCTTATCCAAAGCAATATACAAGTTTAATGCAATCCTCATTAAAATCCCATGGGTTTATTTCCATGAAACAGAACAAAAAAAAAATCTTAAAATTTGTGTGGAAAAACAAAAGACCCCAATAGCAAAGCAATCATTAGTAAAAAGAATGAATCTGGAGGGATTACACTTCCAGACTTTGAACTATATTGCAAAGCAATAGTGATCAAAACAGCACGGTATTGGACTAATAACAGAGGCACAGATTAATGGTATAGAACTGAATCACTGGAAACTGACCCACTCACATACAGTCAGTTAATCTATGACCAGGAGCCAAAAGCACGTGATGGAAAAAGAAAAGTCTCCTCAATAAATGGTGTTGGGAAAACAGGACAGCAACATACAAAAGAATGAAGCTAGACCATTCTCTAAAACCATTCCCCAAAATTGACTCAAAATGGATTAGAGATTTGGACATAAGACTAGAAACCATAAACGTCTTAGAAGAAAACATAGGAAAGACTTTCCATTAGTCGTAGAGAAGGCTATGGGGACTCAACTCCTCTACTAAGGGAAACAAAAAGAAAAATAAACAACTGAGACTATATCAAAATAAGGAGATTCTTCACAACAAAAGAAAACATCACCAAAACTAAAAGGAAACCTACTAACTGGGAGAAGATATTTTCATTTGCTATTTCCGACAAAGGCTTAATATTTAAATTATTCAAAGAGGACATAAAATTCACAACAGAAGAAAAGGCAATCCAATCAAAAAATGGGAGGAGCAATTGCAGTTATACTTTTCTGAAGAGGGTATACAAATGGCCAACAGGTACAGGAAATTATGTTCCTACTTGCTGGCTAACAGGGAAATGCAAATCAAAACAACAATGAGATATCACCTTACACCTGAAAGACTGGCTATTATCCAAAAGTCTGCAAACAATAAATACAGGTGAGATGTGTAGAAAAGGCAACACTTTTGCATTATTTGTACAGCCCCTATGGAGAACAGTTTGGAGATTTTTCAAAAATCTTAAGGTGGAAATCCCACATGATCCTGTCATTCTACTTTTGGACATCTACCAAAAAAATACAAAAGCATCTGCAGAGATTTATGTATTTCCATGTTTAATGCAACCCTATTCACAACAGCTAAGACCTGGAAATTACCTAAGTGTTCAACATCGGGTGAATGTATAAAGAAGATGTGGTAGATATATACAATGGAATACTACACAGCCCTTAGTAGATGTGAAACCTTGTCATTTGATGGATGGAATAAACATGGATGGAACTAAAGGGAATCATGCTAAGTGAAACAAGTCAAAAGAAGACTGATACCAATGACTTCACTCATAGGCAGAATGTGAACAAACCAAACAAAGGAACAGATGAAACATAAGCAACCTTGGAACTTTTGCAATAGAACTGAGGTTACCAAAAGGGAATGGGGCAGATGGGGGCAAATGGTGGTGGAGCCCACTGGACGATGGGGAGGAACACTTGGTGATTTGGTGGAGGGTATGGTGTGTTGACATATATCTAAGTAATGGGGAACCTACACATAGGAAATTATTTTAATGTGTCGAATAATTACTACAATGAAAAATTAATTAAAAACAAAACAAAAATCACTATGCTTATCTATAGTCTGAGTCTATGGAAGTCTGAAAGAACAATTTACACTTGGTTAATTTCAGCTTATTATGTGATTTACATATACAAGTTCAAACAAATCCCTAATAACTACAAAGAGGAGAATCATGAAAGAAATGTTAACATAGGCGGTTTTATTTTGATGTGAGCACCATTTTAAAGAGAATTTCACAATAGAGTATCATCTATGGACTGACAATTTTCTCTCATTCCACTTTTTAGACCAATTCTGTGCTGAAAATCTGATCAGCTTTTCTACCTGAAAATCTACAATTTCTTGAAATAATATTTGTTCAAATAGCATCATTCTATTCTAGATAAAATTATTCCAGCCTTCTCACAAGAAATAGTGTTATTGCAAGCTTGAACTATTGAAAAAGTAGTATTGCCTCCAAGGGGGTATGCCATCTTAATAAGACATATCTTCAAGACAAGAAAAAATGTACTTTTCAAATCCTACATGCGTTATAAACCACCACTTATGAAACTTTTGTTCTAAAGTGTTGCCAATTTTACCTGAGGAAGGCATTTTACTGCATTTAAAAGGTCTCCAAGGATTTTAGGGAATCTTAGGTGAATCTACAGACCTGGTAGATATAATGAAAACTAAAGTTTTTGCTTCATGAAGCTTTCTCAGGGGTTTTCTCCTGGGCATTGAAATGTAACTTCCATTTTGCTTTCTTTTTCCATTTTGCTTCACCATATAGTTGCTAGCGGAAATTTTAGGAAGAGAAATAGCTGGTGAATGTAATAAACAAACAAGCAAAGATAATTAGGACTATCCTCACTTACCTGCTGTTCGACTGAAGAAACTGGTGATACAAAATATTGTTAATCTAATTAAAAACAGATGCCCACAGTCGGCAAAAATGAGACACTGATGTTATTTTTAAAATAATTTACTTCTGTGGCTCACTTTGCTAGTTAAGTCTAGAAAAATTACCACGTGAACATTCACAATGTTCATTTTTTTCTCTTTCCAACTTATTTTCTTTCTTGCTCAATGAGTCCAGTGTTTTACCCAAATAGATGAAGTAAACCAATTCACTGTAGGGTGCTCATGCCTTACCGCATTGTTCTTAGATAGATCTCTACATTATCTTGCCTTATATAACCGAAACTTTTTATCATTTATTCATCCCCAAATACATTTTTTAATATCTATATCCCTGCTACTATTCTAGGTCCTAAGACTATAGACACAGACAAAACCACAAAGATCTCTGCTATTGTGGAGTTTACATTTCAAATGGTAGGAAAACACTCTTCAAAGAAAGAGATTTCATATACATACATATGAGCAATTGGCAAGTGTTAGGAAATTGCAGCTGGGAACAGCACTAGCAGTAACTGATGGGATTTATATGTCTTTCCTCAAACACTACATTCAGAAAATAACCCAGGTTTATTATTCACACAGAGGCAAAACTTAAACATTCATTTAAAGAATTTTGACAAAGTATGAATCCTTCAACTTCAGATGATTGTCTCCTGATTGAATCCTTCGACTTCAGGACTCTTACAACATGCTCCATGACAGCTCTCAAAACAAGATCACAAAAACCAATCATAGACGCAATCTCACCAAATTCACAAAAGATGAGTTGAAAATCCTTATCAACGAATTCAACCAAAAACCTTACCCAGGTTATACTACCAAAGACTTTCTTTAAAAGTTAACATAGATGAGTCTGGAATTGTGATTTAGTTTCAGAATCGAAGAGCTAGGCCGCGATTTCAGAAAAAGATCAAAACCTGATGACTTTGAATCAAACCAAGATCACCCAGAAGAGAAGATTCAAAGGAGGGATGACAGGCGGTCTTACAACAGCTACAGTGTTACTCAACTGTGCTTCCTTATGGAGGCATTGCTTTTAAGAACCCTTATCCTGGGATTGACTACAGAAAACAACTAGTTAAAGAAATTGAGGTTTCAGAATCAGAGTTCAAGCATGGTTTCAAAATCTAGATCTAGATTCCATATCCAGATATAATGATTAAAAAAAAGAAGAAAACAAAAGAACCTGTTGAAGACTTAGAAGACTAGGAACAGGAACCCTGAGATGAAGGAGTTCAAGGTATAGAAATTACACAAAATGGCACTGATTTCACTAGCCAACTGTCTTATTCATCTGGAACCAGAACAGTGTGGACAGAAACAAATTCAGTGTATTTGATGTCATCAACCTGGTTGCCAAATCTTTCTTGCTCTTTTTTTGGGACATGCTCCTCTAAACACACCTTCAGCTTTCCCAGAATTTCAGCCTTCTGGAGATGGCAAACAAGACCTCAAGAGGCAGCAGAAAATGAAGGCACCACACAGTCCTACTAATTCAGCTTAGCTACAGTATTCAGATGCCAAGGACAGACAACAAACATAAACTTATTAATATTTGTCGATCTTTGTAAGTAATGACTAATTTAAACAAAAGTCATCAATGGATGTGTGATATTGCATTTTCTCTCCTCCACACCTACCCCATGCCATGCACCTGGGACCCTGATCTGCAACTTGACTGCGTCAGTTGTCTGAACCACAAGGGAGCACTGATATATTTTACAAATATGTATTAAAAGAAATGTTGAAAAATTTCTTTTTATCCCTGATATCATTTAAAGTTGACACAAAAGGAATAGCAATAAAGTATTTTCTATTTAAGAGAATGTGATAATAATGTGATGAGGGAAAACTGAATGATAAATTTGTTTCCTATTTGATATTAAAATTTTAACAGAAAAAAGCATAAGAATCTTTACACATGAAAAAAGGAGTTGTGAGAACAAAATGCTATTAACAGCTAGAGTATAGTTATTATCCAAAATAGCTGTCACTGGCAGACACAGACCCTGAGCACTTGAAATGTGGCTGGGCCAAATTGGCATGTGCTGTGAGATAAAACACACACTGAATTTCAATGACTTACTAGATAAATATTTATAAACTATCTCATGGATTGTTTTTTATATTAGTTAAACAGGTTGAAATGATGGCATTTCAAATTCATCGGATTGAAGCAATTGGATTAAATGGATGTATTGTTTAAATTAACTCAGTTGTTTCTTTTTACTTTTAAAAATATATTTACTAAAACTGTATATTGCCTATGTGACTTGCATTATATTTCTAATGCACATTGCTGTCAAAGTTCTTTAGGTCTTGAACCAGGAGTTAGCAATTTTTTTCTATATAGAATCAGGTAGTAAATATTTTAGATTTTGTGGATCAAATGAAAAACTTGCAGATATCATGCATATAGTCATGTAACTACTTAAAAACATAGAAATCATCTTTACATTGCAGGTTATGTAAATATAGACGGGCTGAATTTGGCCTGGAGTCTACTGATTTTAGATTGTAGTGGGAAGATGAAGGAATTCAGAGCTCTAATGTCAAATACTGACTCTGCTATTCAGCCTAGCAGAACTTTGACCAGATACAGGCTCTCAGTTTAACATTTACCCCATTAAGGGTATTAGAAAATTTAGTAATATTTGATGAAATGAGTTTGTAAACCACTTGACAATGTATCAGTACCCGATTTTGTACAAAAAGTGAGGTTGTGGAGACATTGAAATACTTAGAGTGCACATATCTGAGGAAAATATAACACACACAAATGATGGAACATACACATTTTTTAGGCACGAAAATGAGTCATAATCGTTAAGAAATGAAAAATTCCACAGTTTGTGATATGTGTGTACTGACCCTGTAAAAAGCAGTCCCTTAAATCTGGTTGCACCCTAAATGTCAGGGTTTACTGAAAGCAATCAAAGGCACTCTAGTTGTGAAATTTAAAGCACTTGAATTTGAGACTATTATTAGTCAGAGGTCTTACTTGAAGTGTCTCAAAACTGACCAGGAAGATAACAGCTTTTATGTAGAGTCCTTTTTTTTTTTTTTTTTTTTTTAAAGGGAAGGTAAGATCAACAGCAGAGGCAAGCACATAGGGAGAGAGGAGAAAGAAGGATTATTTTATTTTATTTAGCTATTCATATTGGTTGTTCCCCTGACCCTGGGACATGAACTCAGGTCTTCCGGATGTGTGTAGATTGCACTCAACCACTAGTCTACCAGGACACAGCAGAAGAAGCACCTCTTTGCATAATAGTATTGATTCATCAAGATGAATTGTGAGAAATTTAGAGTTAATTTCATTTTCATGGTAATGCTGACATACTAAAGCACCTCCACTCACTGCTACCAGATATCTTACCAGATCTTGTTCCTAAATTCTATAATCTTGCATCAGTTTCTAAAAGTTCATACTTTTTGTGTGTATGCATTAAATCACAACCTTACTGTATGGTTTGAACTTTTGCTGGTGATTATAATTAAGTATTGATTTTAAATGTCTCATTTACTTCTTTCATTGGCCAAAAAAATAATACAGAATTTTTTCATTAGTAGTGACTGTTTTGGTTGCTCATGACTTAAATGCAGTTAAAGAAGGGCATTGAGTCTACATAGATGCCCCTTTGAGAATATTCAAAATCTCACTTTCACCACCATTGCATATGAAAGGTTACAATTGTCATGCCAAATTGTTCTACAAAATTTCAAGATTTGTATATAATTTAGTTAAAAGATTAAAAGCTCTTAGAATGAAATCAGCCAAAGTATAAGCTCTCATACTAACTAATTGAAAGGTTCATTAATCAGAATGTATTTAATGTCTACAACAGAGCACAACTCTGGATACTGTTTTTGTCACTCCAAGTGACTCAATTATAGTGAAGGTCAGTTATTCAAATGAGAACTTATCTACTTTCTTCATTAAACTTAATTATTATTGAAGACTTGCCTTTGTTATTTATTCATCTATTTTTATGAATGAGAATAGTGTATGTAATATTATCCTTTAGAGAAGAGAAAGCCAGATTATTTGGATTGAAATTCTAGGGTTTCCACATGTGTTGTGTGATCCTAGACAATTTATTTCTCCAGTGTGAGATTCATCTTTAAGAAGGAAATAATAATAGTATTTACCTTATAGTGGTATTGTGAGGCTTAAATCAGTTAATATTTGTAAAGTGTCTAATAAGAAAAGATAGAATAAACAGTTATTGTAATAAACAGGGAAAAAGAACAGATCATAAATAGTTTAGGTATTGTCCTGATGGCATATTCTGCTATTTAGAAAACTTTATTGAAATTACTATAATTAATGAGTTTTCAGTGCAATGATCCCTTTGAAGGTATTGAATTTTAAACTAACGGATCTGTTAAATTATCCTACTTTCACTAATTTTCTAAGGAAGAAACTAAAGTTAAAAAAGTACAGTGATATCTAAGAGCACACACACACACAGACAAACTTGGACTAAGACTTAAATAATGTGGTTCAGTTTCCAACGTTTCTTTCAGAACAACATATAGATACAATTAAATATTTTTTATCAAATTTGTTCATGGTTTCAGATAATTTTTCTACATAGTTCATTTCAAAAGATTAAAGAAAAAGAAAGCATATTGTGCCTATGATACCAGGAATGCACATTCTTTTAGTTTATAGTTGACAAATATGATACAGGATATCAGATGTGTTTGAGTTTCAGATAACCAACAAATTAAACAAACAAAAAAATACATATAAAATATTACATGAGATAAATTTATATGGAAAAAGAATTTGCTTGTTCATCCAAAATTAAAATGGAGCTGGTGATCCTGTATTTCAATATGTTAAATCTGCTAACCTTACCTAATCTCAAAAAATGGTTTAATCTGTGAATGAATTTAGCTGGATTAGCAATTCCATTCCGGTGTTGACAAGTAGAAAAGACATGATACAAGATGGTGATCTTTTGTGACTAAGTAAAATTATGGGACTTTTAAAGAGCAGATGTCATTGATACGATCTCATTGATGTATATGTGATATTAATAATAATGCTAGCTAACTTTGAAAGCTAAATGCTATACTTTATAATAAAATTATTGATATTGTCCTGTTTAATGCATACACAGCCTAGTTTGTTAAGTAGTAGTATCCTTCTCATATATTAGATGGGCTTATATCATAGCTGCTTATTTCTTAGCTGTACTGTGTCTGTCAGGGGTGAGTGGCAATCCTGCTTTGTGAAACCAGATAGAGACATCAGACTTCCTCTAGGATATTCTGAGTCTTATGGCAGAAGGAAAAGAGATCATGGTGGAATTTTGTCACAGCTCTTCGTGTTGCTTCTTTTAAGTGACACCTGCCACATTGCTTCAATGGCCTAAGCAAGACATCCATCCAGGACAATGGGGCTATCCTTTCTTGAAAGCATAATTCTCCCCCAAGATTGTAGGCAAATATTTTGAGTAATAATACTTTGCAACCTATGAAGAAGTCCAGGTATAGGGAATTTAAGGTATATGCCCATAGTCATATGGTAATATATTGACTTAGGCATTCTGAGTCCACAGTCTATATTTTTAACAATCTACTACACTGTCTTTATTTTACAAGAAATGATAGCTTTGATAGTTAACTATGTCTGTTAGGATGACTACTGATTTTGCTGATTCTGAAAGGAGATATCTCTGTGTCTTTTTGGGTGCTGTTGACCTCTTTCTTGTGATGCCAGCTTCTGAAGTACTGGTGAATCAAACCGAGGACCATGCTTTGTATGCTATGAACAATACTGTAATTGAAATAGAATGTGTTTTCAGTTGTGTTATGTAGGGTTTTAAAAAATGTACAATGTCCTGAACTTTAAATAAGATACATTAGCAAAACCCAGACACTACTAGCCAGTGAAATGACTCTTGGGTCCCAGATGTTTATATACTTTTTGCCTGTGATTCTCATGATTGCATCTGAGTAGTTACACCTCCTTTACGAAACAGAGTAATATATCACACTTAAACTGACACCTCACCAGAGACAGATTGCTTCACAAGACCTCAGAGAGCCCGAGCTGTTGAAAATGAATGGATATTAAAGTTAAATATTAGACCACATAGTGGAGCATGGCTTGTAGCATAAGAATGTTAAAATGATGTTATTGGCAAATTGGAGAACACAAAAGAAGAAAATGATTATAACAGCCAGTAAAAAAATGACATCTTATTAAAAACATGTTTATTACTTTAAAGGACTTGTTCGTAATTGTAGCCATTTTCCCACTGAGGCAAGAAAGCACAAAGCTTTTTTTTCTTTCTTTCAGATTCAGGTAGGTGACTTTTTCTCCCCTTTTTAAACACCTTTTAAAAAGTTAGATCTATCTGCATTTCTCTAATTGTTAAGGGAAGTAAACTTTACTCAAATAGTCATCAAGAGAAACAAAAATTTGCATATTGTATTTCTGAAAGGAAAGTCTGAAGACTCTTGCTTGGTCATGTAATTTCGCAAGTACATTTTATGGCACATCATTTTACCATAAACAGCCACTTTCCAGTTAAGCATTTAAGTGATCTAGAGCAAAGCCTTATCGAAGTGGCATTAGAAAAAACTCCTGTAAATCAAAACTTCGAAATTTCTCCTTCTGGAAATGCTTATAAAACCTTAAAGATTCAGCTGACATTGGGCTCTTATCACATTATATATCCTTTTTCTAGGAAAGCAGGACACTTTCATTTGTGCTAAGTGTCTATGTATAGTCATTCATTCAGTACTAAACATAAATATATCCTTTAAATGATATTATTCCTCCTGCTTCATAGATGAGGAAATGGATGACCAAACAGGGTTAGAACTGGCACAGTGTTGCACATTCATGATGACTTTGTACTTGGGTTTCTATTTTAAAGGCCTGACTTAGAAAGAGATGTTGCAGAAGTGTCTGGTTCACAATAGTTACTCATTTTTGAATTTTTATTATTTTTGTGTTTGAGTTTGTTTTTGTGAAAAAGAAATACTTTAAAAAGTTCAGAGACATTCTTCATTCCAAATATTCCCTCCTGAGTTTCTTATTATTGCATAAATGAATCCTATTCAATGGGTAGCTACTAGGTAGAATTAAGCATGATTTACTTACATACGAAGATCCATAGGGGGAAGATATGTTTTGTAACAGATTTAACTATTAACGTTTTTTATAAAGTAACCAAAGATTTCCAGTTTTTCACTCTGATCTTCCTTCTTTAGGAACTCAGATCTGAATGTAGTAAATAGTGATAAGGAGAGCAATACATTTGAATAAGACTATATCTGCAGACTCTATGTGGCCACAAGGAAATTGAGATGGATATAAGGAAGGGAAGTGGAAGGACTGTGATGGTTTTCCTTAATGATTCCTTTGCAGTCAGACAATATCAATTTTGCAAAGGAATGATCTCCTTTTTGCTTTTTGAAGACATTATCTTTGCTTTACGTCTGTCTCTTGTGTATGTACTTTCCATAATTTTTTACACATTCATATTATTTTTCAATACTATTCTTGATCTACTATACTCATATATTTCATAACATAAAGCTATTTTCCAGAATGCATATTGATTATAAGCAAATAATAAATGGTTTGGAAGGAAATACAAAAAAAAACTTCATGGAGAAAGGACAAGACTGAACATATTTTATATATAAATGCAGTAGTACACTGTTTTGTTTGGATTACCTATCTATCTATAATCTATGTAGCATGTATATCATCTATGATTTTTCTTTTAAGAAGACTATTAGAACAAAACTCATATCCTTAAAATTTTGTTTAGCATTTCCTTAAAAAATTAGATTATCACAATATCATGATTATATACAAACCTAGAAACTAGGTAGTTGATTTTGATTTATATCTTCCTAACTGATGATTCAAAAATGAAAAAAAAATTCCTCTTCTGGAGTAACTGATGCAGGCATAACTGTGAAATTATCATATAATTTATTTCACTTTGATGGTGTTACACTTTTTACACATTGAAGATTGATAGCAACTCTGCTCTGAGTAGGTCTATCAGTGCCAACAGCATGTGCTCACTCATGTCTCTGTGTCACATTTTGCTAATTTTTATAATATTTCAAACTTTTAAATTATTACTATATCTGTTATTTTAACCTATGGTTAGTGATCTTTTATGTTACTACAGCAATTGATTGGGCACCACAAAATGCCCACATGAGATGGTGAACTTGATAAGTGTTATGTTTCCTGACTTCTCCACCAATGGGCTGTTTTCTCATCTCTTTTCCTCTCCTTGGTCTTCCATTCCCTAGGTCACAACAGTATCGAAATTAGTTCAACTAGTAATCCATGGATAGCCTCTGATTTTTAGTGGAAAAGATATGTCAAAAGTCAGATGGATTGAAAGTTAATCTTGAAAGAGGAATGTTGTGAACACAAAGAGTTTTTGAAGGAAACTGAAAGTGTTACTCTACTGAACACATGAATAATGTTAAGAAAGCAAAACAACTTTATTCCTGATATGGAGTAAGTTGTGATTTGGATAGAAGATCAAACCAGCCACGATATTCCTTTATCCAACCCTAATCCAGAGCAAATACCAAATCTCTTCAGTCCTATGCAGAGTGGGAGAGGTGAAGTTGAAGAAGACATCTCTGAATCTAGAGTAGGTGGATTCATGAGATTTTAGGGAAAAAATTCTCAATAGCATAAAAGTGCATATGTGATACATCTAAGTTCATTGAAGGTATCTACACTAAAAACAAAAGATATCCAATGTAAATAAAACAAATCTTTTATTAGAAGATGCCATGTAGGATTTTCACAGTTAGAGAGCAGACAATGACTCACTTAAAAACTTCAAAAGATAAACTGACTTTCTTATTAGAAGCTAATACAGTTTATGTCTTTAAATTGAAGTTGATGTTCTTTTACCTTTCCAAAACTTCTAGACCCTTAAGAAAGATGCCTGTGCTCTGCCTGTGCCCTATATGTGCAACAACAAACCTCGTGACAAAACATCTGTTTACAGCGTGGCTTACTGAATAATTTAATTCCATGTTGAGACATCGCTCAGAAAAAGAGATTCTTTTCAAGGTAGTATAATTCAATGACAATACATTTAGTCACTCAAGAGATCTGGTGGAGACATGTAGGATGTTAATACTAGTTTTTTGTTTTGTTTTTTAAAGAAAAGATAAAAGCAAAAATGAAGGCAAGTAGGCAGGCAGGAAGAGGGAGGTGGAAGAAGCACTTTACTTTTATTTAGTTGTTCCCATCAATTGTTCCCCCCAGCCCAGGGTCCTGAGCCCAGAAACTTGGAATATGCAGGACTTCTCCAGGGTGTACTAGACAGCTAGGCCATCAGGGCACACCCATTAATGTTGTTTTTATGCTTGCTAACATAATATACTTTCTGTAGTCCATGAATCAAAGAATCATTTAGGCCTTTATCCCTTATTATTTAAAAATTACTTTTCATAAGGCTATAGCTGCCATTGATAGTGATTCCACCAATGGATCTGGGCCGGTAAGTTAATAATTTTCTGGAGAGATTGCAATTCCAGATGACATTAGGAACACTGGTGATTATCAATTCATTGGAGGAAGTCAAAATATCAATATTAATAGGAGTTTGGAAAACAGCATAATCCAATTCTCACGAATACATTTAAGGGTTTTAATTATTTAGTGGAGGTAATTGCAAATGTGGTGGAAATAGAAAGTGAAATGGTATTAGAAGTGGATCCTGAAAATGTTAATGAGTTGCTGAAATCTCATGATAAAACTTTAAAGGATGAGGAATAGCTCCTTATAGATTAAAGAAGTAATTGGTTTCTTGAGAGAAATCTATTCTTTGTAAAGATGCTATAAACATTGCTGGAATACAATAAAGGATTTAGAATAAATTTATTTGATAAATAAGGAGGAGATTCTGAGATGATTAAATCTAATTTTGAAAGAAATGCTTCTTTGGGTATAACATTATCATATAGCATTGCATGCTGTTTCTGTGAAAGAAAAAAACAATCAATGCAGCAAATTCACTGTTGTCTTATTTTTAAGAAATTACCACAATAATTCCAAACTTCAGCAATCACCAGCTTAATCAGTCAGCAGCCATCAAAAATCAAGGCAAGACCCTCCATCAGCAAACAGACTTTGACTTGTTGAAGACTCAGATAATGTTTAGCACTTTTTAACAGAAAAGCAATTTTAAATTGGGGTCTGCACATTGGATGTTAGACATAAATGCTATTGTAGGCTATAATATGGTATAAATATAACTTATATGAACTGGGAAGCTAAAAAAAAAGGCATGTGATTTATTTGTTTTGGTATTTACTATATGCAGTGATCTGGAACCAAACCCACAGTAACTTCAAGTTGTGCCTCTGGTTGAAAATATTGATATTTCCTTTGTTGACCTAATAATATTTTATGAAAACCAAGATGTTCTGCTAAATTTAATAGTCTTCAAAAGTTCTGTGCAGGGGAGATATCTCTCTGAATAGTCATTCTCTTTCTAAATAATCAAGGACCACTTTGCACCCATAGAGGAAGTCCTGATTAGCATGGGATAAAAGGCCTTTTTCAGTAAAAGAAATAGAAGAATAGCTATCTGTATTAGATTCATGAATCATCCTATGTTCTTAAATCCTGTCTCTGTTGTAATAGCAAACAGTGGAGACCTTGAGTCCCTCTTTCTCATTTATATTCTCAGTTTTTAACTCAGTGTGGAATAAGTATTTGATACAGTCATGGGAATTCTGAGGCGCACTCCCTCAAGATACTTTCCACTGGATTCTTTTCACTACACAGGGTCATAATAGGTCTCGGAAAGAAACAAAGGGTTTCCTCCTAATTTTCATTTCATTTTCAAGTTAGAGCGAGTTCTTCCTTTAGTTCTTTCTTTGATAAAGAAATAAGTGTCATTGAATCTTTCTGCATCCCAGGTCCTTACAGAGCACACTATACATTTAGGCCCAGTTAATTTATTAACACTTTTCTTTCTCAATCCAGACTGTAAATTATTACTTTCACATACCTTCTATTCAGGAGGAGGACAGAGATAAAGGAAAGTGCATTCTGCACCCATCCAAGGATGCCAAATGACTTTAATGAGTAAGTGAATTTGATTATAAGAAACTGCCAAAAATCTTTAATAAAATGAGAGATCAAGTTGGTAAATAGCTAGGTGTCTAAATATTTAGGTGTGATTAAAATATCACAGAATTGCTTCATTACAGGAATGTATAATGATTTTGGAAGAATATACAAATAGGAAATAAATAAAGAATTTTTAACAATGAAAATTACTCTGGAATAAGAATATTTCTTTAAAACAGTTCTTTAAAAGACAGAAGTCTTGTGCATACATACACTATGCAGTGTTTCATAATAAATGAATCACTTCATAGTAATTAGTTGATAACTCACCATATGATTGCTTTATCTGATAGTCATGCTTCTGAAAACACAGTTTGGATTTTTATCAGAACATTTATGTTTAATATTTATTTATAACTTAACTGACATGCATTAAAATAGACCATAGTTGTGATATAATAGAGAAAATGCCATCATCGGTATTCCAGGTTTTATATTATTATTATCACACAGAATAACCAGATAGGGAACCTGGTGAGAATGTGTGACTCTTAAGGACTCTTTGGCTTGGTTTTACATATGACCTTCATTCACATATCAGATTTCTTAGTCTTAATAGCCAACAATAAGTACCAAGCTCTGAGATTATGTTAATTTAGTTTTATAGCATTGGAGGTTGAATTTCTAAACTAAATATATCTGAGGAGTGACATCAACAATATAGCTAAATAAAATCTCTCACAAAGATCTCCCCTTAACAATAATTTGCTTGTATCCATAGACAAAAGGCCTTTATGGTAACTTTGGGATTTGAGTAGGATATATAAAACACTAGTGCAGTTCAAGAATGAAGATAATTATTTTGAGAGTGGCTCAATGGATTAAAAAAAAGCAAATATATTTTGCCTATAAGAGACTTACTTCAGCATTAAGAATACATATAAACTAAAAGTGAAGGAAGAGAAAAAAATACTCCAAGCAGTGAAGAATTAAAGAAAGTGGGACTAGTTACACTTATATCAGACAAGACAGATTTCACTTGAAAAACCTAACAGAGACAAGGTCATTCTATAAAGTGTCAATGTAAAAGGTTATTCCAAGCGTAAGTATATATGCACTCAGCACTTAAATAAATTAAATAAATACAAACATATTTAAAGAGAGAAATATAGAATAATAAAAAAATAGTATTTTTACTTAACTTTTGATATTGGGTAGATTATATGGATAGAAAATTAGTAAGAAAACATTGAGTATGAGCTGTACTCTAGACCAAATACACCTATCAGACATACACAAAACATTTCATCCATGAGCTACAAAATACATATTTTTATCAAGCATATATGGAATATTTGCTACGTTAGATATAATAGACTACAAAACAATTTAAAAATTTTATTAAAAAAATATTATCAAGAACATTTTCTGACCACTATGGCAAAAAGCTAGAAATCAATAGCAGGAGAAAGCTTGGAAAATTAGCAAATATGGTATTATTGAAAACACATACTGAAAACTGTGGGCCAAATAAAATGTTAAAATAAATTTTAAAAATCTTAAAAGAAATAGAATTGCAATATAACAAAACTTATTGGATAGGTAAAACCAGCTCTAAGAGGGAAGTTTATAATGATACACACTTACTTCAAGAAAAATGAAAGATATGATATAAACAATTTAAATCTGCACCCTAAGAAAACTAAAAAAGAATCAATTATGTCTAAAGTTGGTAGAAAGAAGATAATAGCAAAGATCTGTCAGAAATAAGTGATACTAAAAAAAATAGAAAGGATCAATAAAGCTAAGAGCTCTTTTTGAAAAGATAAAACTGATAAAGTTTTGACTAGACTAAAAACTTACAAATTTTAACTAGATTATGAAAAAAGGGATTGAAATAAATATAACCAGAAATAAAAGAGAAGACTATACATTTACCAAAGATTCATGATAGACAGAACAATTATATGTCAAGAAATTGGATAACCTATAAGGAATAACTAAGTTCCTAGAAACATACAACCTAACAGATGAAACCAACAAAGAACAGAAAATCTGAAAAGACCAATAACAACTAAAGAGATTGAATTAGTAACCAGAAACTCATCAACACAGAAAAGAAATAAATTCTTAAAGTTACATGTTACAAAAATCAATATAAGGAAAGTTGCAGGCAGAAATGAAGGCAGTAATAGGCAAGCAGGACCAGGCAGGTAGAGAAAGGTGCAAGAAGCATTTTATGTATTTTTCATTTAGGTGTTCACAATGGTAGTTCTGAAGATGTCTGGGACTTAAGCACAGGGTACGGGGTATGGTCTTTGTCCTTCGGAGGCAATTGGCCTCACCACTACTCCACTGGGAATAATATATATATTATTTGCAGATAATTATATCTATAATGATATATATATAATGATATTATTATATATATATCTCCCGTTACGATAGCATAAAAAGTATTGGGGACTAATACTATGCAAGGAAGCAAAATATTTGAAATCTAGAAATAATATGATTTTGATGAAATAAATTGAAAAAGAGATAAATAGATATAAATAATTTCATTTTCATGGAATGGAAGAATAAATGTTATTAACTTATCCAGACTATAAGCGCATCATAGATTAAATACATTCCTTATTTACAATTCCAATGACATTCTTCACAGAGCTAGAAAATAATAATCTTAACACTATGACGGACAAACAAAAGATTTTGAATGTCAAAGCAACCCTGAGAAAAACAAAACCAGAAACATCAAACTTCCTGCTATTGAAATAAGTTGCAAAGTTAATCAGAAATGTATGGTACTGGCATAGTCCCAATAAAACAAGATAAAGAGCCTAGAAATAATCTCTCCCAAACACAGTCAAGCCATATTTTTCAAGGGAGCTAAGAATACTTGGAAAAAATTCACTATTTTAAAAAATGGTACTCAAAAAAATTGGATTCCTGAAGTGGATTAAAGATTTAAACTTAAAATATAAAGCTGCAAAACTCCTAGGGAAAACAAAGGGAAAAACTCCTTGACATAGTTTTAGCAATGATTACTTAGGGACAACATCAAAATCACAACAACAAAAGAAAAAGGTAAACATTTGAGAATATGTTAACATAAAAAATGCACAGCATATGAATCAACAGTCTGAAAAGACAACATATCACATGGAAGACAATATTTACAAAACATCTATCAGATAAAGTGTTAATAAATATAACATGTCATTCAAAAAACTCAAAAGCGAAAACCATTTAACTAAACCATTTAAATAAAAATGAGCAGAGAAACAATAGATATTTTATGCATGGTTGGTGGAAATGCAAATGTTTATAGCCTGGAGGTGAAAAAATATGAAGGTTCATAGAAATGTATTAGAAATAGAAATGCCACATTATCCAACAACTCAATTTCTTTGTATCTATTCAAAAGTAAGTCAATCAAAATCTCAAAGTGATATTCACACATCCATGTTACAGCAATAATCACAATAGCCAAGATATGGAAACAAGTTCAGTGTTCTTCTATGGATGAATGAATAGAGATGTAGTATTTATTTGCATATAAATTTTGATCAAAGTGTACAAACTTTTAATTATGAGAGAAATAGTTTCTGGGGAACTATTGTACACAAAGGTGTCTATACTTAACATTACTCTATATATAGTTGAGAGCTACTCACAGAATATATCCTAAATGTTCTCACCAAAAAGAAAAAAAATGAAAGATTATTTGAGATGATGGAATTGTTAACTAATCCTGTATTGTGGTAATAATTTTGCAATATATAAATGTATCTAATAATCATATGAACACTTTAAACCATCACACAAACAAGAGTTTCCTGTAAATAATAATAAAAAAATTATATTGTTATAGATTGGTAATTTCCTTTTAAAATGGTTATTTATAATCCCACCAGGGCAAAACTGATAATTATCCTGGTGAGTCTTATGTAAATGAACTCCAAAAATTTTAAACTAAATATCAATATTCAATAGTATTTCCATGGTCAATGAAGAAAGGGAAATGCTGAAACTGGGGACGAGAAGGAAAAAAAGTAAAAGTCCTTTTAGGCAAGAATTAAGCCATATAGTTCTATAACTTATTGAAAAAAAATTGACATGAAAGTTTTAGCATATTTTCTCAGCACTGAAAAACTTAGATCTTAAATCTGAGTGAATGTGTAAAATTCATATAATTGTGATTATGATTAAAATGTGATGATTTGCTACGTGTTCTATAGTCTCTGGATATACATTTATAAACATTAGTAAATTTTAATCACAGAAACCTATTGAAGGGAAGAATGCATGGCTCATGTTTGTAATAACATGTCAGCCAACCAATATGAAGTATTGTTTGTTACTTTTGAAGATATTCCCAGTCAGCACTTAAAAATATTTGCTGTTGCTAAATCAATTTGACTAATTCTTTTGTTGTATTTTAGGGGAAAATGCTCCTCTTCATGTTTTAAATATAGTACTTTTAGGTTGGTGGCTTGTTTGCTATATAGATTGACTGATTAAAGGAAGCTATAAACTTTCTAGAGCTTACAAATACTATAGATTCTTAAAACATGCAGATTCTTATTGCCTCTGACAATTGGATTTGGCAATTGCAAAATAGTTTTCAGGGGTCTTGAATCTGATCCAGTATACTGGTACCTGAAGAGACATGCTTGTGATTTAGCATGTCTGTAAAATGGGAAAGATGATTTGTGGTATATAAAGAAAGTTAAAAGCTAACAAGTCTGGTATGGGCATGCTTGACTATAACACTTAAAATACAAAGGGGAATTGGGACACAGTTCATAACTCTGATAATGGTTGTATAGTTCACAATTATGCATTTCTATTTTGAAGGGAAATCTGAATCTCATGCTTTTCACGCTGTCTCTCATTAAAGTAAAACCTTGTTCATCTGGAACTTTTATTGAGTCCTCTACATTTCCTTGTCTAGGCTTTATATATACAGTCTTTCCTTGTGAGAGTTGTTTTTATGATCTTGTAGGGCACTTAGGTCACAATAATCATTCTTTATTATTCCCAACTAAAACATTTTCCTGGTCTTTCTTTCTTTCTTTGCTTTTAGTTATCTCTACAGTACCCCTGATGTCTAGTGAACTAAGGTAATTTACTGACAAGAGGAGATTCTCATACCTATGACTCAGTCTTACTGCTCTTGATACATAAATCTATCAATCGGACATGACAACTGATTATTTGACAGGTTTCTGAGCTTTGTACTTCTGTCAGAGACACCAAGGGTCATTGCCTTTCATTTGCTTACTCAGCATTGGTATGAGGCATGATCAGCTATTGACAGGTCAGAAATCCCTTACCTCACAAGCAGGTATCATGACATTTTTATTCAGAAGGATGATTCCAGTTATTAACCAAGAACTTTTGACACAGTGACAAGCTTCTCCTATGGCTACTGTGTGGGCAAATAAGTATTTTAATATATCTCAGGGTTAGTTTTAGTTGACAATGAAGCAGTTCCCTGCTTTGTTCTGAATAAGGGAGTGCTCTGTCTGCACTTATCATAAGAGGAGTGGATAAATATTTCACAGTGCTTTTTAGTTTGATGTCATGATTGTCATCAAAATCATCCGGTCTTTGGGTTTTTCTTTAATACAATATGAAAGATGCTAGATATTCTTTGTCCTCTAGAACCTATATGTTTTGTTAGCAAAGATTAATGTTATATTTATTCTACATCTCACATCATGTACAAGCTTATAGTAGAGACTTGAAACAGACCAACTGATTATTTGACAGACATATGACACTGTCTATTTTATTAAATAATCAAAAGCATTTCATTGTCATTACTTATTCAAGTACATGAAGTATTTTGGATTTTTTCTGCATCTTTCTGGTTATTTAATTTTTATACATTCTTTATATACTCAACAAATTTCCACCTATTAAATAGCTACAAATTTCAGGATATTTTTAATGGTTTCAACAGTTTTGCAATAATATTTACATTATGTAGCTGTTCAGAAATCAAGTGTCATTTTCAAAAGTCTAGATGATGAACACTTTTTATTTCTCATACTAATGCATTTTATGGTAAAGCAGACATAATATCTTTTGTGAAGTCTGCTAGTTCAAGATCTCATATTCACCAGATTTTTCCATTGTTTTACTCAGAGACTAGGTGAAAAAAAATTTTTTTCCAATTTTTTACTCAAAGACTGACCAACCATGTGTGTAGAAATGTTGATTTTCCAAGAAAAGCTTAAGAAAGAATTCTCTGTTTTATCTACTGTAGAATGCATGCATTTCTTTGCAGATTAGCAGCTTGATCTGGCATAACTAATATGTGTATTAAAATGAAGATAAGGGCATTTCATTTAGCAGAAATATGTTGCATTTTTGAATTATTGTCGATTGAAATGTCTTTGCTTATTATGTTCTTATGTGTGCTTCACAGATGGGAAAACAGGCACTTCAACTTTTCATTGGTTTGGCTGAGGTCCTTTAACAGTGAAGCCTTGTCTCTTAGACTGATGAAAAAACTGTCTAAGGCTACTTAGAAGAATTAAATTCTAGATTTCATAATTCCTGACTTTAAATATATTTTTTAGCATTTCTTTGATGCATGAGTGAAGCAGTCAGCTGATGCTTGTTAAAAGTGAAAGGCATATAACTGCCTTGACATGTGAGCAAGGTGACCATGCATTCAAGTCTCTGTGAGTCCCTGTGCAGTGCTGGTTAGTCTGATGAGGGTGATGGCCTTTTTTGAAAGGTAGTGATAGAATGATTTTAGGAATCTTTTACTAACTATGGACAACTTGTTTCAGAAGTTGCCTCCTGGGGGAAAACAAAAAGAAAAACTCTAAGAGGTGATTGCTTTTACTTACCAGCTTTATGCTTTGCACAAACACTTTGGCAATGGGAAAGTATATACAAGATGAAAATTCAATACCTCCAGAGAGGGAAGAAGAATCTTGAAGATAAATATGTTTCTCTTCCTCCTGGTAGTATTGATCTTTTTTTTAAAAAACCCAGACATTAACACTTGAGTTTGATCTCAAAAGTAAAAGTGAGAGCATTGTCTCTGACAAGAAAGACTTCTGACCCCAGAGTGGTCATCCATCTGAATTGTGTTGTGAGAACTTTCACCTCTACATTTATGATGCAGAAAAGGCATGGGGTGTAGAAAAGACATAAATGTGAGGAAAAATGTGAAAGACTCCTTCCTGTTCTGCCACTGGAATGTTGTGAAATCTTGGTTTGTAAGGGGACATTGTAAAGTTTTCTTATACTTTTCCTAATGAGCTGAGAATATAGTTTATTTTCAGTTCATCCTGGCATGAATAGGAAGACGGCTACACTACTGTCGAAGGGCTTGTTCTGTTCTTCTGACCTGGTTAATCTTTGATTTTTATGGGATATATATATTTTCAGAAGTTTAAATAGTAATAAATTCTATTTATTAAACACTGCACTTTTTTTAAATAACCACAATCCCATTTAATGCATACAATTTGTTTATGAGGTTTTGTAGATAAGCAAGCTAAGGTACAACTAAACTTCATATAATGCTTGTTTCTTATCACATTTAATAAGTTGTAGAGCTGGGATTCTAACCCAGTTTTGTCTCACTGGAAAGAGCATGCTCTTTCTGTTTGAATAAACTTAGCTTCTAGAAAACTAGTATTTTCCCTCTTAATTCTCTTACCATTTTTCCCAACTGAAGCAACATATAACAGAATACTGTTCATGTTTTATTAACAAAGACCATATTTTATATCCTTGCTGAAAATTTTGAAGTGGATATCTATGCTTCATTCTTGTGTTCTCTTCTAGAACTTACATGCAATACTTCTAATAAAAATTTCAGTAACAGTGATAATTTTACATACTCAGTGAATCATTTTGGCAATGCTCAAGTTATTTGTACTAGAATACAAAATAACTTGCACTTAGACAGTCTACTTGACTCTCCTTATATTTGTCCTGAAATACCAGACACAACATGTCATCTAATGAGAGAGGAGAGATTTTCCTGAACGCTTCTGAAGCTATTTTTTAAAAAAGTGTTCACCAAATTGTTGAATGAACTTGGATTGTGCCATTTGAAAATGTTCAAACAGCACCAGGGCATTTTTATCTGGACATGAAATCACTTTCTTGGTCCATCTGTTTTTCTGTGCGCAAAAGCCTCTCTCCCTGAGTTTATTCTGAGAATATTTATCCCTTAATCATAGCTTTGCATTGGCATTTCTCTCTTCACCACTCTCCCACTTTCTTATTCCTATCTATTTTACTTTATATGTACTGTACTTCTGATTATATATACTCATAAACTGCTTTTTGGATAAGCAGAAGCCACTACTCTCCCTCTCTGAATCCAAAAACCTAGCATAATGTCTGACATACTAGATAGGTTTACCAATTAGAAGTAAACATTCTAAATTCTATATTATATTTTTGGAATTGGCTTACGAGATTCTAGTGGTTTTCACTAAAGAAAAAGATGTACTTTTTAAGAGAGTATATTACTGAGTATCAATGTTTTATTGAGACAGCTGGAACACTGAATGAACTTCTACAGCTATTCTTTATTAAGACAAACTATTTTTTTCTCCTTCCTCTTTCTAATTAAGAAAATGTTGTAATGCATTATTTATGAATTGAAAATAATCACTAAGATAGTACAAATGATAAAAGCATTATAACTGAGTTGCGGTGCCCTTGACATAGACAATATTCTTATCTAGTCAGTAAACAAAATATTTTAACTAGTAAAAGAAAAATTTCCTCCATTTACATGTGTCTTTCCATTTTAATGAGATGAAAAAAATTTAACTAGTGTACTCACAGAACTACTGTTTCCTGTTAAATATAGCTTTAATAGTTCTTTTTGAGAGATATAGTAAAGACCCAGGCTGCCTGGTTTTGGGTCAGGGTTAACAAACTGGGGCCCTCAAACCAAATCTAGTCTGTCATCTGTTTTTGTACAGCCTGTGAATTAAGAATGATGTATTTCTAGTTGTTGTTGTTTTATTTGTTTTTTTATATATCGGTCATTCTCCCTGGTGTGAAATGATATCTCACTGCAGATTATATTTACATTTTTCTGATGATGAGTAACATAGAATCTTTTTTTCAGTATCTGTAGGCCTTCTGTGTTTCTTTTGTAGATAGGTGTCCATTCAGTTCTTTTGGCCAATATTTGAGTGAGTCATTTGTTTTTTTTATTGTTGAGGTTATGTGAACTCCACATATTTTAGAGATTAAATTCTTATCTGATTTATACTGTGAAAATACATTTTTCAATTGTGTGTTGTCTTTTCGTTTTAGTAGTAGTTTCTATTGCTGTGCAAACGCTCTTCAGTGTGATATTGTCCCAATTGCTTAGTTTTACTTTGACCTCTTTTGTTATAGCTGTTCCTTTCCTAAAGATCTCTTTGGGGCTTTTTTTCTCATATTGTCTTCTGTTTTATCTTATGCTTTTGGTTCTTATATCCAGGTCTTTGATCCATCTTGTGTTAAAATTTGTGTAAGGTGATAATGAGTAACCTAGTTGTTTTTTATTGTTTGTTTGTCTTTGGTTTGTCAACTTTTTTTTTGTTGTTGTTGTTCTTGTCATTGTTGGGTTTTTTTGCTTTTTTATTTTTGCAAATTTCTTTCCATTTTTCCAGCACTTTTGTTAAATAGACTTTCCTTACTCCTTTGTATGCTCTTGGCACTTTTGTCATAGATTAACTTTCCATATAGGTGTAGCTTTATTTCTGGACTTTCAATATGATTCCACTGAATAGTGTGTCTGTGTTTATTCCAGTACCAAACTGTTTTGATGATGCTCACTCTATGACGTAGTTTGAGGTTGGGAAGTATGAGTCTCCACTGTTCTTTTTATCTCTTAAGATAGCCTTGGCTATTTGAGGACTTTCATAATTCCATACAAAATTCACCACTGCTTGCTCCAATTACTTGAAGAATGTCCCTGGATATAATGGGAACTGCATTAAACCTACATAATGCTTTGGGTAGAATGGTCATTTTTGTTATTTAATTTTTTTAACTCATGAATATGGAATGTTTTGCATCTCCTTGTGTCTTCTATTTATCTTCAAATAGAAGACTGGTAATAGCGGTCACTGGAGGGAGTTTGGAGAAAAAGGAACCCTCCTATACTGTTGGTAGGAATGTAATTTGTACAACCTCTTTGGAAAACAGTATGGAGCTTCCTCAAGCAAATAAAAATGGAGCTACAATTTGATCGAGCAATCTCACTCAGGCATATACTCAGACAATAAGAAA
Source organism: Solenodon paradoxus (assembly GCA_004363575.1). Taxonomy (NCBI): domain Eukaryota; kingdom Metazoa; phylum Chordata; class Mammalia; order Eulipotyphla; family Solenodontidae; genus Solenodon; species Solenodon paradoxus. The sequence goes on along the minus strand of RJWH01000287.1, from coordinate 493,222 downwards.
ATCTCTAATCAGAAAAATAACTGCACTCTATTGTTCATAGCAGCACAGTTCACACTAGCAAAGACAGGGAAACAACCTAAATGTCCAACAACAGATGACTGGATAAAAAAGCTGTGGTATATGTATATACTCTATATATTCTATACATCATCTAAAAAATAAAAAAGAAGTAATCTTGCCCTTTGCAATAATCTAGATGGAATCAGAAGGGATAATATTAAGTGAAATAAGTCAGAAAGAAAAAGAGAAATGAATGATGGTTTCACTCATTTGTAATATAGTGTAACAAGCAATTAAATCCCAGGGAACCTCATAGGACATAAGATGATGGCTATCAAGAGGGATGGCAGAGTGAGGGAATGAGAGAGGGAACAAGGTGGCTCTAAAGGACACTAAAGCTCTGGTCGTGGGTGTGGTGTGTAATACCCCTAACTGAGAAATGAGTTCAATATCATAAAATGAGAAAGGTTTTGCAAACAAATTTATTAATAAAATTATTATATTATTTAAAAATGTTTAAACCCTCTAGAAAGGGGGTAAATATAGAATGGAATAAGAAATGTAATATTTGCCATTGCTTTTCAAAATAGTCTCCTCAGATGTAAATGTTAACGCTGTCTGAATCATTTTTTAAAATATTATTTTATGGAAGCAGCATTGCATTAAACATACTTAAATTTCAAGTGTGTACCTCCATAAATCTGCATATACTATGGTAAATTAGTCACTGAAAGTTCTATTTTGCCATCTAGCATAAATGTGATCCATTGTACCCAATTTTCCAATCACCTTTCCTCTTCATTTCCTTTAGAACATAAGGTCACTAATTTGGTTTCAGGATCTAAATATATATTTCTGTTTTATTTAGCTCATATATTGGCTTTGTTTCTGTACCATATATGAATTGAATCATGTTTTTTTTTTCTCCAACTAATTTCATCAATCATAATATACTCTAGTGACATTCACATTACTACAAGTGGAGGGATTCCATCTTTTTAAAAAGCTGAGAAGTATTCTATTGTGTATATATACTACATATTCTTTATCTACTCAATCTGTCAATGAGCACTTGTAGACTGGTTTCTAGGTATTGGTTATTATATAAAATGTGACAGTAAACATGAGGTTGCATGCATATTTTGAATTAGTGTTTGTTCAGTAAATACCAAAAAGTGTGATAACTAGGTCATGAGGAATTTCTATTTTAAATCTTCTGAGGAAATTCCATACTGCTTTTCATAATGGTTGTACCAATTTACACTCCCACCAACCATATATAAGGGTTCTTTTCTCTCCACATCCTGGCTATCATTGTTGTTTTCATTCTTTTGGATAATAACCATTCTTACAGGTTTGTGGTTTTGTTGCTGCTTTGATTTGCATTTTCCTAATAATTAGAGATGATGAGCATCTTTTCATAGTTCTGGGGCCTCCTGTATGTGTGTTTGTAGAAATACCTATTAAGATCCTCTGAACATTTTTTAAATAGATTGTTTATTTGTTAGTTTATGAATTCTTCATGTATTTTGGATAGTAACCTTTGTTGGATGTATGATGTACAAATATCTTCTACCATTCAGTAGGATATGTTTTTGTTCTGTTTTGTTTTGATCTTTTGCTGCACATAAGCTTTTTAGTTTGATGTGTCAACTTATTTATTTTGGATTTTGTTTCTCTTACCATTGAAGTCGGGTATCCATATCAAAGGTCAATATCAAAGAGCTTATCATCTGTTTTCTTCTTTATATTTTATTTTTCAGGTCTGAGATCCAAATTTTGAATCCATCTTGATTTAATATTTCAGTTAGATAATGGTCTAGTTTTATTCTTTTGCATGTAACTGTTCAGATTTTTCAACACTATTTATTGAGGAGGCTGCCCTTGCTTTGTTGAGTCCTCTTAGCTCTTTTGTCATGTATTTTTGTTTGTACATGTCTAGGTCTATTTCCCAGTTTTCATTTCTGTTCTATTGGTCTATATGTCCATTTTTATTGCATTATCATTCTTCTTTGATTACTATTGCTTTGTAGTAGTTTGAAGTCAGGTAATGTGGTATAGCTATTTTGCTCCTTTTTTCAGGCTTGTTTTGTATTTGGGATATTTTATATTTCCAAATAAATTTCATGACTTTTATTCCATTTCTGTGACAAATGTCATTGGGAATTTGATAGGGATTGTAATGAATTTGTACATTGTTTTATGTAACATACCCATTTAACAACAATTATTTTTTCTAATTTGTAGGCATATAATATCTTTTCCATTTCATTGTGTCTTCTTTTATGTACATAAAATACATATTCAAATATTTTCCAAGGTATTTCATTCTTTTCAATGTAATTGTAAGTGAAATTGTTTTCATTATTCCTCTTTCTGCTAGTTTGTTATTTGCATATAGAAATACAACAGATATTTTCTATATTAATCTCATAATCTGCCACTTTATCGTATGTGCTTTTTTCCTAAATACTATTCACTAGAATTTCTGTATGTATAAAGTCACATGCAAATAGTTTTTGCTTACTTCTTCCTTTACAATTTGTTTATTGCTTATGTCAATTTCTTCTCTAATTGTGTTGGCTAGTATTTCCAATGCTATATTATTATTATTATATATATATTATTCACAATAGTAGAAAGAATTGATATCCTTCTCATTTTCCTGAGCTTAGAGGAAAAACTTTCAGTATTTTGCTATTTTCTGTAATGATAACTGTGTTTTAGTCCTATGTTACCCTTGTCAAATTGAACTATGTTCCATCTATATCAATTTTGGGGGAACTTTTAATAAAAATGTGTTGAATCTTGACAAATGCTATTTCTTAACCTACTGAAATGGTCATGTGATTTTTCTTCTTCCTTTGTTTGATGTGGTGTATCACATTTTTTGATTTGTCTATGTAGAACCATCCTTGTAGTCCTGGAAAAAAAACCCAATTTATCCTGCTGTATGATTCTTTTAATGAGTTGTTGAATTCAGTTTGCTACTTTTGTTGAGGATATTTCACGTATGTTCATCAAAGTTATTATTATTATTATTTTTTTTTGTGATGTCTTTGGGTTTTTGAATAAGAGTAACATTAAAGGTTTTGGTTTGAAAAAATAGGTTTTACTGAAAGAAAATATTTTATAACATTTTCTTATATCTGAACTTTATCTAAAATTCAAGTATCATATTTTGGCTTTCCTGTTATTTTTTAATCATGTGTTAAAGGATATAAATATACAGCAATTACAATTCTTAATAGAAAAAAAGAACTGGGAAGCCATTCTTGATGCAAAAGTGTGAATCTACATAAGAGTAAGAGAAAACACAATTTCATAGCACACGAAAATATCTTTGATATATTTCTTACCCCTTTCCCTAGACTTTAGCTAATACCTAGATAGCAGAAAATGTTCACTCAAATTCAGGTGAATGAAAGCAGGTGACTACATCTGGAAGCTTCTAGAAAATCTTAGAATGAATGTTAATCTGGACACAACATTCACCATAGGAGACTTATACATCTCAGTACATTCTATACTATTGAGAGATAACTCATGGCAGTCTTTAAAAACTCTAGTTGTGCAAGGTAAATAAGTGGATAAAAATAACACTGAAAATCAAGTTGCTTTTGGAAACAGAGAAAAGTAGATCAAGATCCACTTGCTAAACCTAAAGAGTGATTTCCTGCTAAAATTGAATATGATTAACACCTAGAGCCTTCTAACGTAATAGACAATATGTCCAGGATATCACAAAAAACTTTTCTGTAATAATAAAAGGAAGAAAAACACAAGAATGAGAATAGAAAATCAACTGGCACCCACATTAAGATGAATAAGGTGTTAAAATTATCTCACAAGGATTTTAAAGTAGCTGTTATAAATTTTTTTCCATAATTAACTAAAATATTTTGAAATAAAAAAAATTATTGCAAAGTAAATGCTTTAAAATTTTACTGAATGAAAATTATAGGATTTTTTTTTTATTTCATGTCTCAGTAGTACATTGGAGAGCAACAATGATAGATACAGTGCATATGAGAACAAAACACTAGAGAATTCCCAATATAAATATCAGAGAGAAAATATATAGGGGGAAAAAGCCTGAAGAGAGACTCAAGAACTGGTGAGACAATAAAAGAAAATACAGCAAATATATCATTAGTGCCTCAAAGGGAGAATAGAGAAAGAGTGAGATTGAAAATATGTTTGTATAAATATGGCTGAAAACTTAATGACAGTTGAGGTACATATTTCTACATTTCAAGAAATCAAGTAAACTTCAAATAGGATAATAAAAAAAATCATGTAAAGACATATCCTCAAACATGAAGACTAAAGATAAGGGAAATATTAAAATAAATCACAATTTAACACTACATTACTTACAAGGAAATAAGAATTCAAATGACAACCTGTTTTTCATCTGAAATGATGGAGGCCAGATGGATATTGTACAATGTTTTTTAGGAGCTGAAAGAAATGTCAAAACACATTTTACATTCAATATAGACTGTCCTTTAGTAATGAGAGGAAAAGAAATATATTTTAAACATATGTAAAGTTAAAATAATCTCTGTCTAGAAGAGCTACTCCTAAAGACTGAAAGAGGTTCTTCATGAGAAATAAAAATGATAAAATAAGGAATATTGGAGCATTATGGAGGAAGAAGAAAAAACAGAGCATAATAATGAAAATATATAACATATATCTTTTCTTTGATAAATCTATTAAATTATATATGATAATTAAGACAAATATGGCATCAAGCAATTTCCAGGTGTGGAGATAATACTTAAAATGATGATGGAACAGTGATCTAAATGCATGTGTTTTGCACACTTCACTCAAAGTGGTAAAATATTGCTCCTAATAACAGGGTTGTCAAACAACATGTCAGAATACTTACAGCTACAACTACAGTAAGTATGGAAAACACTAAAAATAAATCAATATGGATGCTAAAATATTTCCAATAAATTTCAGAAAAGTAAGAAAAAAGTAATTGGACAAGAACCAAAGGAATAAAAAAAAAAAAAAAAAAGCTAACCTGTAGATTTGGGACTCTGAATAGGAGCCATAGTGGATGGGGTGGATCTGCATAAGGATGGGAACCACCTAGAGAGTCACTGCAGAATCACTAAAGAGCCTGACCAGCAGGTCTGGGAAGTGGAGGCAGGGAAGACTGTCTTAGCACATGGCAGAAGTAGAGTCAGTGCCCCAGGGACTGAACTGGAACCCAAGTGGTGAAATCACACTGGGAACTGTGGAAAGCAGCTAGGGAAATTCCTCACCCCCACACCCTCCTACCATCATTTTGCACTGGAATCTCAGGATTCACCCACTGGATATCCTGCCTACCAGACATCCCAACCCCAGGATTACATGGAGAAAGTAGTCTTCCTGAAGGCATTAAACCTCAACACTACCCTATATAGCCACCCTGTGGGTAGAGGCAGAACTGCAGACTAATTGCCAATTATGGACCAGCAGCAAGGTGATCTTCCTACACAAAGTCATCACTGTAGGGAAACCAAAACCAAAGAAATATAAACATAATGCCAAACAGATCAAAGGAACATAGAAATATACATCAAACGATGTGTCCGATCAGAAACCCAGGAGAAAATCTAAATACAGCAGACTACATAAACTACCTGAAGATTACTTTAGAATAGCAGTGGTTAACATGCTCACGGAAATCCAGAAAACAACAGAGGAAGTAAAAAAGAGCATCAGAAAAAGAAAGAAGAAATGAAGCAAGATAGCTAAAAATGAATACTACAAGGGACTCAATAATAAGAATGGCTATAGCTTCTAACAGAATCAGCCATCTGGAAGATAAGGCAGAGCAACTCACCAAGCAAATCAGCAAAGAGATTAAAAAAAAGCAAAGAAAAGAAGAAAGCATTTGAGATCTTTGGGAAAACACCAAAAGAAAAAATATTCGCATCATACATGTTCCAGAAGAAGAGACAGTTAGAGGGGCAGAAACTGTATTTGAGGAAATAAAAGATGACAACTTTACAAACCTGAGGAATAAAGCAAGCCACCAGATCCAGGAAGCTAGACATTTCTAATAAAAGAAACCCAAACAGAACTACACCTAGAAACATTGTCATCAAAGTGTCAAAAACACAAGGCAAAGAAAGAATCTTAAAAGCAGCTAGAGAAAAACATGTCACAAATAGAAGGAGTTCCCATAAGAAAGTCAGTGGTTTTCTCAACTGAAACTCTCTGTAGGTCATAAGGGAATGGCACAATATATTCAAAGTACTGAAATAAATTTTCATCTTAGGATACTATACCTCGTGATATTTACTCAGACTGAAGGAATGATAAAAAGCTTTTCAGATCATCACACAGGCAGAAAATCAACAGGAAAATAGCTGCTTTATATGATCATCTGGAACATATAGATGTAACAAATACATGCTGAATACTTCACCCAATTACCACAGATTTCACTTTCTTCTCAAGTGCACATGCATCATTCTAAAGGATAGATCATATGCTGGGATGCAAAACATTTCTCAACAAATTTATGAAGAATGAAATCATACAAAGCATCTTTTCTGACCACAAGGGCTTAAAATTAGAAATCAACCCCAAAAAGAGAGCTGGATGACCCCCAATTAATTGGAAACTGAACAATATGCTATAAATGACTTTGGGGTAAAAAAGGAAATCAAAGAGGAACTTAAAAAAATTCTTGGACACAAATAAGAATGAAGACATGAACTACTGGAATCTATGCAGTGCAGTAAAAGCAGTACTAAGAGGAAAATTCATCACAACCAGGCCCACCTCAAGAAACAAACAAAAAAAAGTCACAAATATACATCCTAATGCTGCATTGAACACAATTAGATGAAAGGAAATAATCAAAATCTGAGCAGAATAAATGAATTAGAAAACCAAAAGACAATCCAGAAGATCAATGAAACCAAGGCTGATTGTTTGAATAAATTAACAAAATTAACAAAGCAATGGATAGAATCACAAAGAAAAAAGAGAGTAAACACAATTAGAATCAGAAATGAAAGGTGAAAAATTACAACAGACACACAGAAATTCTAAACATCATAAGGGACTACTATGAGTAGCTCTGTGCCAACAAAGTGGACAACCTTAAGGACATGTACAAATTTATAGAAAAATACTGTGCTTGGAAGAACTAGAAAACCTGATCAGAACAATCACAAAGAATTGAAGAGGTAATCAAAAATATCTCTAAAAAAAAAAAAAAAAATCCCAGGACCAGATGAATTTCTAATGAGTTTTATCAAACCTTCTGAGAATTAGCATCTATTCTTTTCGAATTCTTCCACAATATTGAACAAGTAACTGTCTCAAATTCTTTTTATGAGGCTAACATCACATTGATACAAAGGAGTGATAGAGAGGCATCCAAGAAAGAAAATTACAGACCAACATCTTTAATGAATATAGAGGCAAAAATTCTCATCAAAATATTAGCAAACAAAATCCAACAATGCAATAATAGAAAGATCATACTTAATTCCCACCTCAAGAATCTGGAAAAACAAAAGAGCAAAATCGACCCTAAAAAGAATGAAAAAAATGGAGAACAAAGCAGAGATGCAGACATTCAGGTATATAGAAAAATAGGAAAAAAGAATAAAACTGAACCTGGATGAAAAAAATCAATAAATTTGCTAAATCTGTAGCAGAACTAATAAAAATAAAATGGAAGAACGAAATCGCCTATGTCAGGAATGAACAGGAACTGTCATTACGAAACTTGTGTATATTGAAATGATAAAAACATACTATGAGTAACTACATGTGCATAAATTTAGTGATTTAGAAGAAATGAATCCCATTTTCAGAACTTTAACCAGATAAAATTGAAAATATAAATATTTCTATGACCATCAAATACATTGAATTCATATTTAAAATCTCCAAATAAATCTTCTAATCAGGTAGTATCACTGGAGAATTCTACCAAATATTTAAAGAAAAGAAATAGCAGCAATATGCACAACATTTTATAATAGAAAAAGCATTTCTAAATCATGCATGAGGCCAGTACTTTCCTGTTACTAAAACCAAGTAAAGCAATACAAAAAGTAAACTACAATCAAATATCTCATAAATTTAGATATATAAATCATCATTAAAATTTACTAAGCTGAATCAAATATTATATGAAAAAATATACATCATATCCTAGTGGGATTTATTATAGGCATGAAAGGATGATTCAACATTCAAAAATCAATCAGCATATTCTATTATATTAAAAAATTAGAGGAAAAATAATTTAATCATATCCATGAAGAAAGGATTTTGACAAAAAAACAATACTTACTCATGAAAAAGAAATTCAGCAAGTTAGGGAGCAAGATACAATACCTTGGGAAAAAACAAAATAAAGCAAAAAAAAATCCTAAGGATTTTATAAAGTTCTTTTCATAAGTGAGTTCAGTGAAGGTCACCACTTACATGAGTTATACAAAATATATAAATCAGATATCTATATATTATCAATTAATATATGCAAACCAACATTAAAAACAATATCATTAATGTTACTGCATGAATGTGATATATTTTTTAAAAGTACAGAATCTCCTGAATATTTCAAAATGTTGAAAACAAATTAATAAGAAACAAATGGAGAGAGATACCATACTTAATCAATGGCTACTTAACAAATATGTCAGTTTTCATTAGCATAAACTACAGTTTTAATGCAATTCTTATAAAAATCTCAGCAATTTTTTAAACATTTAGATAAGCTTATTCTAAAAACTAAAGAAAGGCACAGATCTACGGTAGTTAAAACAGCAATCTTGTCAAAGAATAAAGTGGGAGTAATCTGCACTGGTATAGAGTTTTCACTATACTTATGATATCAAAGCAGTATAGCAGTAGAAGGAGGATAGACACATAGAGCAATGGAATAGAAAAATGAGCATAGAAATTGACCACAAAAATATGCCCAATTGAAATTAATAAATGTGCAAAAGCAATTATGTGCAAGAAGAATAAACTTTTCAACAAATGGTATTGGAGCAATTGAGCATTCATAGTCCAAGCAAATGAAACCTCATATATAACTTCTACAAAAATTAACTCAAAATGGAATATATACTTAAATGTCAAATGCATACCTACAAATCTTGAGAAAAAAATAGGTGAGCATCTTTAGTATCTAAGACTAAGTGAAATTTCTTAAACTTAATATTAAAACCACAGTCCACAAAAGGAAAAATTGATATATTGAACGGCAATGAAATAAAAACCACTGGAAAGAGTATGAATTACAAGTTATAGCCCGAGAACCACACTCCTCACAAAGGACTAATGCCTAGATATGTAAAACTCAAAACTCAACAACAAAGATCAATCTGACTGTAAATGAACAAAAGACATGTATAGGTATTTTTCTGAAGATGATATATGAATGGAAAACAAATGAAAAGTCATCATCACCAGTCATTAGGTAAATTAAAAAAAAAAAACCCACAGTGAACTATGCCTACACATCAAAAAGCTAAAATTTAAAAGTAGTTAGAACACGAAATGTTGGTGAATATAAATGGAGAACTGGATTACTTAAACATTGCTGGTTGGAATATAAAACAGAATACTCAACTTTGAAAATGGTTTGACAATTTCTCAAAAATATCTGAACACGGAAGTACTATAAGAATCAGAAATGACACTCTTTGGCATTAACCCTAGAAAAAATGAAAATATATATTTATACAAAGACTTTAAATAAATGTTGCTAGTAGCTTTGTATATGTCAGAAACGGCAGTGAACCCAGATGTCCTCATGCAGGTGAATGGTTCAACAAACTATGGTACATACAGAAGATGGAATGTTGTTGCTCAGTAATAAATGGAACAAAATATTGATGCATGTAACAATTGTAATCACTTTCAAGAAAATGATACTGAGAGAAAAAAAAAACAACAAAGACAAAAATTCCCAAAATCATTACATCGTATTTTTCCATTTTTATAATATTTTTGAAATAATACATTTTAAAAATGGAGAGCAAATTAGTGGTTGCCCAGTGTTAGAGGAAGGCTGAGCAAGAAGGAAATTGTGTCATAAAAGGACAATACAACATACGGTTTGGAAGCTGTTCAGCATCTTGACTTTCATGATGGATACATAAACCTATTCAGTGATGAAATTCTGTAGAACTTAATACGCACATATGAATACAAGTAAAGTAGGGGAAATCAGAGTAAGATTGGTAGATGTTCATATAAATATTTTGGTTGTGATATTGTACTATGATTTTGACATACTAATGATGGAACTGAATCATTTCTTACATATTTATGTGACTCTTTAATTATTTCTCCAAAATTTCAAATAACCCTATACTGCGATATTAACAGCTGTGCTAGTAACTTCGTTTTCCATGGAGTTAATAAAACAGCTTTATTGACTTTCCCCTAAGACTGTAGACTTTGACAGCTGTCTCCATCATCAGTAGTAAGTATTAGCACAATATCCCAAAGTAAAGGCAGGATTTATCTTTGCCTCAGTAGATGACAGTGCAAGAGTTCAGTAATCAAGCTCAAGACAAACAGGAAGAGACAATTTTGTGAGAACAGGATGGAGCTTCCCTGGGACTTGGTAAAACTGCTCTCCCCATCCTTCCTAAACTCAGATCTCTACCAGAATGAAGGACCAGGATACAGGAAATATGAAGAAACTTGGAAACACTATTTTCTAAAATGACTAAACATTCACATGAACAGTCTGTGAAATGATGCTACCTGAAATGGCTAAAACCTAGCTGGGAACTGAGTTGGACTGGGGAGATAGGAATGAATAGCATAGGTTAGCCGTTAGAGACGGGTGTAGAACTTGAGTGCAAAATTGAAGACAGGTTTAAAAGAAAAGGTAGAAATACATATGTATTTACATATCTGATGCACAATTTATTAATTTAATCCCTATTAAAATAATTTCACTGAACTGAATGAATTTGTATATGGAGCTACATGAGTGATGAGGAGCCTGGTAACTCTTAATAGGACAAGGTCCCCTAAGCATCTGCTTCAGAGTGTCTTGGCAATCTGCTCCACCCCTTTAGAATGGCCACGTCCTTGCAGACAAGGAGAAAAATGGTTGAAGTCCAGAAAATTTCCTGCCCACAAATTACTTAAGCTCAATTGAGGTAAATGCAGCCCCTTAGTCATAAATTAGAGTGACAATCTGTGTATTGCAAGTAAGCAGTGTGGAACTGCCACAGCAGATTTGTGATTGTATCAGAAAGTTGAATTTTGAGCTGTCTTGGGATATCTAAACCTACATACAAGAGACATTTTCTTCATCTGTGAAACATAATTTTTGGCTGAGACTTCTTCACTGTCTCAAGGGATCCAGAAGCCTATATCAGCTTCTGCTAAACAATGTATTAAGAGCGTTATTCTTTTTCAGTATTTTTAATAATAGCCTGAAATTTTAGCTATTGAAATGGCATCTAATCCAGTGGTTCCTAATCTTTCTCTTTTGGTTATTTTCTCTTTGACTTCACATAGCAAGATTTTTCTTTCCCTCAGTATAATTTCCAGGGCCCCACATTACTAAGTATGCTGTGAAAGTATTGAATAGTAATTGTCCAATTTCCATTCAACTTTTAAAGCCATTGGGCTTAGTTTTTGAAGTTCCATGAACACATTTTAGATTTCTCTAATCCTGAAAATCACGGTATTATAACTACTGTTGCACTGTTTTGGTTCTTTTTGTTTTTGTTTTTGTTTTCTGTAACAATTCCTGAGTCACCTCACTAGCTTGACTGAAATAAGAGCCACATTCTACAGTTGTAGGATTTCTTCCTAAAAGATACATTTTGCAAACAGATAATCTCACATGCACGATTTGAACTTCCCAGTAAATTTACCTCCTTCACATCCCTGTTTTATCCAGATTGAGACATGGGCCCAGATAGACTGTCTTTATGCTGACATAGTGCTTTTTCCAGCTGAACTGCAGATGTGGTTGTTGGAGATATTACTGGAGCTTTACAATGACCCAAGACAGAGATCTCTGTAATCATTATTGCTCTTCCAGGCTTTTATACATATATTCATTGATAAATGAGGACCTGCTCTTGCAGCCCATGAGAAATGAAAGCTTTAAGGAGATGGCTGAAACAATTTAACTTTACTTTAAAAAATTCAACCATGTATAAGTACATGTATATGAATTACAGAGGATTCAAAGGTGAAGCAAGTAGGTCCTCTTTCTCTCATACAACCTATAGTACAATGTCTTATCTTTAAGTCATATATTTTAGATCACTTAATTTTGTGTTTATTTTGGTTTTTGATCCTCACAATGTTTCTATGAGATTTTCAGCAAAGTGCTAGTGCCCCTATTCATGGATGAGAAAATTGAGGTTACAGAAATATGATTTGCCTAAAATTATAGAACTGGCAAGCTGATGATGCTTCCCCTCTGAAACCGGTTCACTTGATATGTACCAACCTATTGTTTTTTCTCAAAACTCATTTCTCTGTTAATATTGCCCACCAACTTGGATATTTAAGGATATTTTAGTCTTTTTGATTTGTTTTGTTTTATACATTGTCTTTTATCTAGTAATATGCACTTGGTGTGACGAACAGTGTCTGAAAAATTCTGGTGCCAAATTATATTTTCACATCAAAGCATTCTAGTTGTCAGAGCAATCTGTATCTAATAGGTTATTCCTATTTTATCTCCAAAGGGGTTTGCAGATTGAGTCCAGGTGCTATCAGTATTTCTCATAATTAATTGAATACTGGTACCTGACTGGAGTGATAAGCATTCAACTGAATCATCAAAAGGGATAAAATAGTGAGAAAAAAGTGTTCTTGATCTTTTTTATACCATAATTTATCTTATTATCATCAAAAGGTTTATCATTTATCTTACAGAAATGTATTTTTACTACTAAATGTTTCCATAATAAAACAATAATCTGTATTCAAATGATCTCGCACTGAGATACTTTAACAAATTCCACTCTTAAGTGATCACCATTAATTGAATTAATACAATATTTTTGAGGGAATGGATAAAAGGAAAATAAATGTATGTAACTGAAAAAGGACTGAGATCCAGTTTTCCCTCTCAGTATAATAGCGAAAAATTTAGAAAACCCTTTAGTACAAGATTCAAGTAGCTTATTGTCTGAGGAGATGTCCTCACACACAGAGACAAGAGTAAAAGGAATAGTGTCTAAATCCTGAGAAGAGACCAAGAGACAAGTAGAAGAAACACAGATATCATCGGTTGAATTGGAAAACAAATGATACAATGACTAAAGGGAATTTGAGATAGATTAGTGAGTTAATGGATGGCTTGAAGTGGTGGGATCTAGGAAGGTGTTCCTCTCAAGTAGAAAAAAATTGCAATCACAAAGTAGAGAGAAGAGAAGAGAAAATAAAAAGAGAATTTTTTGGATGGAATCACTGGTTAAAGGGGAAAGTAAAACAAATTCACAATACTGCCTCTTGACAGTGCTCTTTCTGACAGGAATAAGTAGGTCATTGTTACCTGATTTCATGTATCTACATAAAAATAGCTCAAATTATAAGTAGGATTAAGATGGTTATACATGTATATTATTTAAATTTCACTTTGGCAACACTGACTGATATATTCTTATTATTCTCTCTTGTTTTCATTTATGTAGGAAGGAAGAACTTCTCTGACTAATGGGGATTCTATAGCACTTACCTGAAACCTAATTACATTTCATTGATGAAATGAAACTTTAATAGATCTCCAAAGAAAATGCTATGCTTTCCCATGTCATTTTTAAAGTATTTTTGTATTTGTTAGTTGCAAATGGATGCTTTCTAAATGTATGTTGTTTTCTAAAAAGTAAGATGGATTTGCTATTCTACATAACTGCTTTTTTTCACTGAAAAGAAAAAAGAAAATACTTTTAGTAGATGATGAATGTGTCTAAACTATTATTTTGAGATAACAAACTTACAGATTTAAATTTCAAAATTACTAAATGAGGCCCACTAATAAACAAAAGATCTTTCCTTCTTCAACAAAGGAAGAAACAATCTTTCATTTCTTCAGTGACCCTGGTATCTGAGTCTGGGTAACTTTCATTTGAATCACAGACCTGATACCAATGAACTCACAGGTAGTTGAACTTTGACCATATTGTTTAATAGAAACTCAATGGTTGCTATCTGCTTTTAGCAGGTTTAGAATTTGTGATGATACACATCAAGTTCATAATACGTTTCATTAATTTTGAAGTATCTTTCAGATTTCATTGAACAACATTCTACTTTTGCTAGCTAATAAAATACTTTACTCTCAACTTGTTTTACCTTTGATTTTTTTTGGCTTTATCCTTTTTTCCTCTCATTTATCCTTGTTTCTCTTTCATAAACATGTCTGGTGCTTCCAAGTCATCCTTTGAAAGATGCGCTACATTTTTTAAAATGGCATGAACTTATACATGTTAAACTTTGAGCATTATTGCTATTCCATAGAAGTTCTTTATTTATTTTTATGTGTCATATTTTTAAAAATATATTCTAATTCAAGTTACATTTTGGCATGTGAATTTCTCTAATGTACTCTTATCCATACAAATTTATGAAAGTTAAGTTTAGAAGCACTTTTAGATAATAATTTGCTCATTAAAAATGCTGTATAAAGTCTCAGTTTCTTTTTCTTTTGTATTTTGTTTGGCAGGAAGATTTTTTTAAATAATTCTGCATTACACTGCACATTAAATACATTGAATGATGTTATAGTTTATCTTTAGTTCATCTTTGAGCAGATGACAGTTTTTCATAAATAATATTTTAACTATTACAGAGACATATCTAAAAATGTTTTTGATTGACCTGCTAATTTTCCCTAGAAAGTTAGTAATTATTTGCTCTTAGTATTTAGTAATTATTTGCTCTTAGTATTTTTAAACTCTCCCTTGACTTCCTTTCTCACTAACACTTTGCATTATGAATCAAATTTTATGCTTCAACAATTTTTCCTATTCATGTATTATTTTAGTTTTTATTTTTTTTAAATACAAATAAATTTTCTAGCTTTTTAGGGCAGAAATTTATGGAAGTTCTATGTTCCTAAACATTTTATAAGTATAATATAAACAACAAAGTTAGAGGAAAAATTCATTCTAAATTTTTCTCTGGTAGCATTATTCTTTATCATGATGCATCATTTAATATTTCCTTTAAATATATAGCAATGTAAATCACCTGTGTTTACGAGAAGTCTTTTCAGTAGAATAAGATTGATTTTTTAGTATTTTTGTTTCATGTATTAGGCTGTTTCTTCTCCAGTATTTGTGATATTTCAGAGTTAACCTACATTGTAAATTTTGAATAAGTTAGTTTTCAAAATATTTTTAATCAAAAATATTTTTTAATAACTCCTGAGTGTTGTTTAAAATTTGCAAGTTTTTTTTATCATGTCAGCATTGGTGACATAAATGAAAGTTATTTTCTCTCTTTGGTGAATTAACCAGTCTTTGAAATTCTTTTCAATTCTTGAACTTAGTAATACATTCTTCTCCAATCCTGTACGCTAATATTTCTTCATAACTAGAATATTTTAGTGTTAAAACTCTGTTATTCCTTTGAAGTAAGCATGTAACTCAACCTATCAGAATATCCTGTGTTTTGTTAAATAGAATGAAAGGCGGCACAGACAACTATTAATCAGTGATTGATAAATCAGTGCTGCACTTACGTATAAACATAACCAGAGCACAGATTAGATCCCTATGAATACTATATTTTGTTAATTTAAATTATTCACTTAGTATCCTTCCCTGCATTTAAATGAGAATAAAATTAATGGGCACCATCATGTATTTATGTATATTATAAATAAGCTAATAGCATGAACCTGGGTACTTTATAGTACAGTTCCTATTCGACGAAATGGAGAACAAGGGCAATGTCTGTATATGAAAATGCTAGCTTTTTATTTATATCAATTTTCCTCTCCTACATATCCTTCCATACTTTATTCAAGACAGTAATATGCTCTAAAACATATTTTCCTTCTCTTTGTATCTATGTGAGTTTGTTTTCTCATGTCAATTAAATTAATTAAAAGTAACTATAATGTGGAGGTCTTTGAGAATGTCATATTAAAAGTTGCTTACTGAGCACAATGGTGTTTCTTGGAATTCTTACATGATGACTGATTTATAGCAATCTACAGCAACCATCTCTGGCTATGATGTGATTTTAAGGATTGATAACTCCCAGATACCATAGAGTCACAATACCACTCTGAACTGTATACGCTTGCTTGTTTACGAATGATTCTGATAGAATCTCATAAAAAGAGAACATATGATCAAGTAGTTCTTTTCTTTCACTTTTCATTTATTATTTACAGCACAATTTTACAATTGATATTTCTTTGTTTTTAATTTATACATACAACTGCTCATATTCACATATAAGTAGAAAAATAAAAATGCTTTTGGGATTGTCAACTTAATTCTATTATCCTCAGAAAGAATACACCTGTGCAGTTTACCTTGGTGTAAACATACTAGAAGAAGACACATGCACATATTTAAATTCATTCATAATTTTTTATGCAATGATAACATTTTATAGCACCCCACATTTATAAGACACACAAAGAGATGATGGTTAATAACTAATGATAACAACTTTAAGCTAAGTTTTTTAATTGGTATACTCTATCAGCCATTATTTGGGAAAGATTTAGTTGGAGTCAAACAGTCCTGGGTTCAATTCTTATCTATGCTATTTATTAGCTATGTAGTCTTGAACAACTTTCTTAAGTATCAATTTTATTTTTTTATTTTTTTAACAGAAAGGTACAGGTAGGAATAGAGTAGAGTAAGTAGGCAGACAGGAAGAGAGAAGGAGTAGAAACATTTAATTTACATTTATTTTAGTTGTACATCTTGGTTGCTCTCCCACCAGGATGGGAACCCAGGTCCTTGGGAAGTATGTCAACTATGTTTTGGCCAGAAGCAGTTGATCAAACCACTACTCTAACAGGGATTGCCTAAACATCGATTTTAAAATGAGGCTAATAACATCTCTGTAGAGTATTGTAATGTTAAATAAATTCACACTTCTAAGGCATTTAGAACAATATATAATATTCTTAATAATTATACATATGTACTATTCTTTTAATGAATAATGGTTTTGTGACTCATTATGATCTGTCAATCTTTTAACACATACTACTGCTCCATAGATTATGCTTTTTAATTTCTGCTTAAGATGTCTACTGACTTCAACAGACAGCAATCTTGTATGTCATTTGGAATGCAGTCATTTCATACATGTTTGATTAGCTCAATATTTGTGGTTAGATCTTGCATTAGTATTTAACCATTCATTAATATATTTTCTATCTTTCAACTCTACTTTAAGCTCATTGAAAATCACCATTAAGTTTTAATGCTTCTTTATGGCTCTCCTAGCCATAATTGACCAATTCTATCCATAATGGATTCCTCAAATGTGTTTCTGCATAAATAAACAGGTTACTTGAGTCTACTCTTGTGCTTACTTAGGGCACAATTTTCTTAGCTTAAATCCTGGACTTAGTCTCTTTTTTGGTTGCATTTATAAACATACTGATTTATAGCTTATTGATGCTTTTACCCAAAGACAGAAACTAAACATATTAACTTTATTCACACGATTTTTTTCTATCAGACTGTGTTTTCCAGTTTCATTCATGGTAAGCTATGTATAAACATTTCTTACTTTCTCTATTTCCTCTTCTGTCTCACAATTCTCTTGTCTGCATATCGCTTCAATTACTCTATTGTAATACCCCTGAAAAAATACTTTATGAATCAATACTGATCTGTGAATTTCCTTGCTACTCACTGATCTATGATGAAATTATAGAAAGTGAGATAAAGCATTTAGAAATATTTATAAAAAATTGACCTGGATATATACATGTATGATCTTCACACTTGTCTCATTAAACTGAATATAGATTAATTTGAGAATTGTTCATGGGTATAGATAAGAACAAGTCATAACCAGTTGACAAATAATTTCATCACAGTTTGAGAATCAGACACATACATAAACACAGGGGAAACAAAGGATTCTTCATAACTGATACTTTGGAATATATATCATGGACCCTGAAATTTTTAGAATCTCAAAAGCTGTTACTTACTGAAAATGATCATAGGTAGTTGTCTCTAACTTACAAAATGCAGCTTTCCTTTGGCCAATGTCTCTCACAGGTTAGAATAAGTTTTCTTTTTCACAACTTCCAAATGAACTGAATTAAACCTCAAGTTATCCATTATTTTCAGGTTCAAAGTCTGAATGTTTAAAAGCTTTTAAAAAGTTCGTTAGTATTGATACTCATTAACATACCATGTCAAGAGAGATGAGCATCCTTGTTTTACTGAATCTAAGTTAAAGGTAGAAATTACTGCTACTGTACATTTATTCTGACAGGGATATTTATATATATACATATGTACATGTATAAAAACACATATATGTATATACATATATATACACAATATTTTCTCTATCGATTTTTCAGTAAATAGACATGTCAGTTGTTTCCAGCTCTTGACTATAGTAAATAATACTACAATAAGCACAGGGGTACATATATCTCTACTAATTGGTATTTTCATCTTTTTTCTGTTAAATATGTTGGGATAACAGGATCATAACATGCTTAGTCTTTTTTTTAATATAAATTAAAATATTTAATGTCTTTTAAAATGAGAAATTGAGACATAGAGAGCTTTAGTGATTTAACCAAGAGATCATAAATAAGGAAATTAAAACAATTATTTAAGGAACTGTACTATGACTTTGGTTAATCAGATGATAAATAATATATTAATTAGAATCTGAATTTTAATACAACAGGAATGTATTGGTGTTCTGAGATTTTCACTAACCATAGGACAATCCATGATGATCTGCTCTATTTGCAGATTAATTAAGTGATTAATTTAACAATTCCTTGCCTGTTATATGGTGGGCAATATTTGATGCATCAGACTTACTTAAACAAATGAGATGGACAAAAACCTGTACTTACATCCTGTGGTCTCTGGAGGAGGGCCGGGTAACATAGTTTTCCTAAATGAGAACCAGCCCCATTGATTATTCTAATTTAAAAAATGGTAAGATCAAATAATTTTTAACATCCACTCCTGAGAGATGAAGAATTTTTCTCTTTTAAACATATTCTTTGATTAGGTCTTTTACCTTGGTTTTTCTAACACTCCTGTAGCTTAAGTGATTGGAGAGTAATAAAACTCAGACATTTAATGTGAAATCAATTTGGTTACAGTGCACTAAAATCTAGGGGCACTTGAAATATGTAGCAGATTATCATTCCTGAGATTACTTACATATCTGCCTTGTTTTGCATATCAGTCTGTCTTCATTTCTTTTAATCTGTGTCCCACTTAGGTGATTTTCCTTGAAGAAGCCAGAGGCTTTTCATGTTAGGAGGCAGGTGAAATCTGAACAGATAATTGAACCAGAGGCTCTGAGGCAAAGAGTGTGATTTTGTAATGTGTCAAGACCACGTTTCATCACTTTCGAACTTTTGAACTGGGTTAGCTGGAAAAGCATTTAACGAAATCTCAGTATTTTAGAGAGAGAGAAAGAGAGAGAGAGAGAGAGAGAGAGAGAGAGAGAGAGAGAGAGAGAGAGAGAGAGAGACATATATACATATATATAAAATATGAGGAGAAAATAGTAATTAATAAAACACTGAAGATTAAATGAGATAGTAATGGAATATTTTCATAAGTATAAGCAGCATACCAATATAAAGTAAGGTAAATGGATGAAAAGAATAGGGTTGTTAATGTTAAGGGCAGAGCTCAGTGGTTTAGTGTAGAAGCTCTTGAGTTGGATTGTCTGGATTCAAATTCTGATATTACTTGCCAGTGGTCTTGTTTTGGGCTATTTTCATGCTATTTCTCTTTCCTTTCTCACTTTTAAAATGCTAATAAGAGTAGTACCTGCCTTGAATGCCCTTATAAAATTATACTAATATTATATAACATATATGATATTATATCTAAGTATAATATTGTTATATAATATTAATATAAACTATGCTAATTTGTAAATTATTGTACCAATATTATAAAATAAATTTGCATTTTGTTATATATTTAATGGATATCAATGAGTGCCCTGCATATTTTATAAGAACTGACCTGTTTTGCCTTTAGTGAATTCAATACAATATATTATTATCTGTATTTTATAGGTAAGAAAACTGAAACAGAGTTAAGTTGTCTAGATTCAAAAACAGTAATAAATATTGGAACAAATATTTAGACTCCTACATTGTGAATCCAGAGTTCATGCTCTTCATAATCTCCTTACTGCCTGCAATGATAAGGAAGAAGGGGAATAAGAGGATGGAACTCTGTTACCCTAAATTCCAACTTACTACCTGTGTCAGCCAGGCAGGTTTAAGTGCTCTGAGCCACATTTTCCTTACACAGGGATGAATAATTTTGTTGTGTGTATTAAATATTAATTCAAATGGAGAAGTACAGCATATAGTTAGCATATACCTAAAAGGAAGTCCAATTATACCATTATTAACAAATAATCAATTAAAGATTATAGATTTTTTCTTGCTAAAGAATTATTCCTTAGCTGGTGAAAAAAATAGATGTTACCTGGACAGGATTGATTTGTCTCGGTTCTCAGATGTGTTTGCTCCAGCTGCCAGCA
Organism: Solenodon paradoxus; assembly: GCA_004363575.1. Lineage (NCBI taxonomy): Eukaryota > Metazoa > Chordata > Mammalia > Eulipotyphla > Solenodontidae > Solenodon > Solenodon paradoxus. Next base: position 472,483 of record RJWH01000287.1, on the reverse strand, counting down.
GTTTCAATGCAGTCTGTGATGGTCGATGCTATGTTTAAAAACCAAGTCATCCATGTCTCTGTTATTTCTGTAGAATGCTATTAAGAGTTATTGTATTGTCATAGGAGATGTTTTTTGAGCACTGCTGGGAAAAACAATTAAAAGTAACAAATAACCCTAAAATTTCTTAGATGTAGAGGTGAAATCAGTTCTACTTTTTGTACTATGTCAGGGTACATTTTTCCTCTATTCCATAGTTCAGTCATTATTGCTGAATACAATGTTAGTTCTCAAGACCAATGTAGTATGGTTTTTAAATCCATTAGTATTTTCTAAAAATATTTTATTAAAATATTTATTTTCCCAATGTTAATAAAATTATAGAGAAAAAAGTCCTTTAACCCACGGCTGGTGTGATGGTCTCAAAGCATGAACAATAATGAAAATATGAACTTCTCTTAAAAAATACCAAAAACCAAAAAACAGAGGTAGCAAAGATAAATTAATCCTTCCCAGAACATGAAATCTTTTTAATTTAAGCACTTAAATGTAAAAGAAAATATTGTGAAACACATCCCATCTGTCTTTTTTTGGATATACTTATCACTTCAGGACTTGACCACCTGCTAGTTTCTTCTGAATTGTTACAAATTAATGACTGCCTACCTTCTTAAAGGGCTACCTTCTGCTATCCATCCCTATGTAAAACTTTTCCCTTGTATGCATTTTGACCTACTGACTCACTTTTAATTACTAAAATCCAGCAAATGTGAAGTGAAGGGATGTCACTCCTGACAGCATGAAGATAGCGTCTTTTAATGAATAGGGCCATGTACACAAAATAGTGGAACAATCAGAAAGAGAATCAGTATCAAAAATAAGTTGTCTGAAGCCAGTTCAAGCTCCTTAATGTCTGTCCTGTTCTTTGGTTCGAGACTTGCTCTTTGGCAAAAGTGTCTGTCACCTGCAACCATGAGGCCTGAATACTACATTAGTGCCAGTTTTAAATTAATAGAGCAAGCATCACATCAAAATGTTATTATTAATCACTAAGCAACTATTCATTCAATGATTACTTGTATACAGTGTATGTGTTTAAGTAATCTCCAATTGGCTAAACCAATATTTGCTTTATAGGATTTATTCAAATGAAATACTACAGATTCATTGTTTACATGCCACTCAAAATGAGGAGCATTTCTTAAAATATAATTTTATACAGCACATTTTGCAAATAATTTTTCACAAAGTTGTTAGTTTCAGCTCAGTAATTTGTTATATATCACGGTCACTTAAAACTATTATTGGGTTAGAATTTGATCCCTTCTGGGTTGTTCAGAAGAAAACTATAAAAGGATATTGACATCCATTTATCCATTTTGAAGTCAGGCAGTCACAGTAACCCTGTCTGCATTCTAAAATATTATAAGAGATTTAGAAAAGGCTTTTACTGAGAAAACTAGGCATTTATCAAACATAGATTTGAATTTGCTTTAGGTTGTATTTAATACAACTGAAGTCCTTAGCTCCTGGCTATGTTAATATAATTTAAAGGTGACCATAAAATTTTGTTCTCTGGAGCTAACCCTTTGAAAGCTAGTTGCTTTTTAAATTAATATGAATAATACATGAAATGCAGATGGAGATTTTTCTGGGCTCACTCTATTGCATCATTATCAAGATATGACAAATAACAGCCAAAGAAAGAATTTCAAAAATAAAACAGGATAGCATTTATTATGCATTCATATTATTGCTGCACACCAACATTTTTCACTAACTTTTGCATTGCATGACTACTCAGAAATCACTGAAAATATTGATTGTAAAATGCATGCCATGGTTTAAAAAATGGAGCAAAACCCTTAGCTATTCAGTCTGATTTTACAATAGGAAGCTGATTAGTTATGTGTGAATTTAGTATATCTAACTTGCCATGCCTAAGGAAAACAGTATAAAAATTATTTGAAACGTAAACTGTTTTGAGTTCAATTAAATAATTCTGATGTATTAACAAACATTTTGTTTGCTCTATTATCTTCATTCTGTTAACATTTATTATATCATAAAAAATAAAGATTAATTTTAAGTTTTAAGATATTTTGGTAGCTGTGATTTGCTACAACTTTACATCAATAATATCTGGTACAGAGTCATGGAATCTGAAATATTTTGTCTTCAAAAATATGTTTAATCTTCAGAAAAAGAGTTTGACATGGGTAGATAATATTTCATAAATATTTGGTAACAACATTATAGTTTTAGTCAGGTTGGATAATGACTCTATGTTTGATGATTGTAAAGGACAAGTCTCTACAGTATGAAGATAATAGGGACACTTGGAATTTCTGGATTACATTTTAGGCATAAATGAGCATTTAGTTAGGTACTATCTTGAATAAGGAGACTCCTTATACCTGCTCATCATTGAAAACACAGATTTATCTATTTATGCATAGCATATATTTCACTTAACAGAGTTAAGCTACATGTACACATTATTTGCGTGTGTTGCATACATGCACATAACAATGCATGCATACACATATCCTTGAATTTATGAATCTAAAAAATCTAGGGTACAGTTTTTAATAAAAAATTTTTAGTACTGAAAATAAAAATTGTTCCAATTGTTTCACTACTATTCTACTACCCAGAGATAACATTTCCAAGTGATAACAACATTTGGTTCACATGGGCCCAGAGGGTTTCACTGGAAAGTTCTACTAAACTTGCAATTTCTGGATAATCCCAATGCTACTTACCTTGTTCCAGAAAATAGAAAAAGAAAAATAACTTTCAACACAACAATAATGAAGCCAGAATTTCTACTGAATGGAGAAACACAGGAGACATTCCCAGGAAATTAGGAAGAAGAGAAGAAAGTTCAATATTTTTGCTACTTCTTAATGTTATATTACAATAAGGCTTTTCAACTTCACACTATTAACATTTGGTCTAAAGAATTCTTTTTCATGTTATTGTGCATTTTAGGATGTGACTTGTAGCACTTAAACCTACCTAAGTTCACACAGGTAGTAAGTTGGAATTCAGGGCAATAGTTTCATCCTTCTTATTTTCCTCATCATTGCAGGCAGCAAAGGAGACTAGGAAGAGCATGAACTCTGATATTGCAATGTAAGAGTCTTAATTCTTGCTCTGATATTTATTATTTTCCACCCCAACTAAAAAATTATACATTTTTATCAAGTGTACACAGATCATCCAAGGGTAAACCATATGCTGACAAACAAAGCAAATATCAGCTAAATTAGCAAGATTGAAATTACAGAATACCTCCCCTTACAACAAGGGGGTAAAATGAGAAATGAGCTAAAAAAAAAAAAAAAAATAGAAGAAACACAAAGATGTGGAGACTGAAAATCTTCTGAATAACTTCTGTATCAAGCAGGAAATTAAAGATGAAATTAAAAATTACATGGAAACAAGACAATTAAAATGATGAGTTATAGAACAGGCAGGATGAGGCAAAACTGTTTCTAAGAAGGAAGTTCATGGCGAAACAAGGGCATATCATAAACCAGGTGAAATCCCAAAGTAAATATCTAACCACATACTCAAAATGCTTAGAAAAAAAACTCAAAACAACAATAAAAAGAGTAGATAAAAGAAAATAGTATTTAGGGAAAAAATAAATCAAAGAGAAATAATATCCAAAAGCTTAATTTTGAAAAGAAGAACTAGCTTTTAAAATATTTCTTAGCCAGACACATTTAGAAAAAAAGAGAAAACTCTATTAAAAATGTGAAATGAAAAAGGGTCATAAGAAATTATGAGCATCTATATGCCAAAATATTAAACAATGTTGAAGAAGTGTACAAATTTCCAGATCCTACAACCTCAAAAAACTGAACCAAGAGGGCATAGATAAATTGAATAGGTTAATCAAAACAACAGAAGCTGCAGCTGAAATAAAATTCTCTTAAAAAACAAAAGTCCAAAAATGAATGCTTTCACAAGTGAATTCTATGAAACATTTCAAGAAGTGCATTCTCCCATCGTTTGAATACTCATATAAAATCAAAGAGTATGATAAACGCCAACATACTTATCATGAGGTTAAAATTACCCAGACACCAAAATTAGACTAGGGCAGTACCAAAAGACAAAATCATAGACCAATATTATTGATGAATACATATACAAAAATTCTCAAGAAAATCTTGGTTAACTGAATTCAATAGCACATTAAAAAAATGTTTGTATATACATCCTGAACACATTGGATTTATTCCAGGGATGAAAGTAAGGTTCAACATACAAAATCAATCAATGTAACATGCCACTATTACAAAGAGAAAAGCAAAAATCATATGGTCATATCATGAGATGTAGAAAAATGTTGGATAAGATTTAACACCCATTTATGATAAAAACCCTCATCAAAAGGACAATATAAGGTACATACCTCAACATAATAAAATCCACAAATAACAAACCCACAGTCAACACCATATTCAATAGCAACAAACTGAAATAGTTGGAAATACACACAGACTGAAAGCCTAAGACCTGGACAAGGTAAGTTTGCTCTCTCTCACCATACTAGTCCCCATATTTCTGGAACTCCTGACTAGATCAATAAGGCAAGACAAGGTGGTTTAAGGAAAAAAATCAAGAAAGAAGAAATAAAACTATTATTTTGCAGATGGCATGATATATCTAGAAAAATCCTACAAGCTCCTCAACAAAACTAGAAACAATATGTTAATATAGAAAAGCGACAGGATTTCAAATCAATACACAAAAATCAGTACATGTCTGTATGTAAACAGTGCACTAGAGAAAAAAGATAGCTAAGAAATAAATCCCATTCACAATAGAAACAAAAAAAAATAAAATATTTGGTAATATTTTTAATGAAGGATATAAAAGATCTATTATTGAAAGCTACAAATCATTAAAAAAAGCAGAAAAAGACACAAAGGTGGAAGAATATTTAGTATGTATGGATTGGAGGAATTAACGCAGATAAAATGACCATTCTACCAAAAATGATATACAGATTTAGTGGAACTCCTATCCAAATTTTAGATTTTTTTTTTCAAGGAAATTGAAAAAACAATTTATAGTTTGTATGGAACCTGAAAGTCTTCAACTAAGCTATCCTCAGATAAAAAGAACAACAGACTCACATTCACTTATGAGTCTTAGGTGATGTTCAGTTTTTGAAAGTGCTACACTAATGTATTTTTCTGGAACTACACAGATATAAGAAAAGGAAGGGAGGGAGGGAGGAGGAAGGGCCTTTTTATTTATTTGCTTACATAGTCTACACTCCAGCTGCCAATTAGCATCTGAGACACCAGAATGTAAATAATAATATGAAGAGACTGTTGCCATAATTTCTTGCAGAGTTACCAATTAAACATCCACATTCTAGGAGAGGAGAAGAATGGGAGGCAGACAAGGAGTGAGAGAAAGGAGGAGAGGAAAAGAGAGGGAGTAAGTATTATTTATATTCTCTTAATTCTCACTAAAAACAATAGGAAATAAACTTTTCTAATGGTTTTTTAATCTTAAGACATGTTTTAATCATCTAAAATCATATGAGTGCATAACATTATGATTTACTGATATCATATGAAAAACAAATGAGTTTCTATGAAGAAGTGCACTCCAAAAATTTGTTCCAAGTTAACGAATAATCTTTCTTCCATATTATTGTAGGAGAACAAATTTAATGCACTGTTCTTGTCACATCAGATCATTGCTCTACAAGAAAACTAATACTGTGTTTTACAGAGATAGTTACTGCAGAAAAAAGGGATGTTTAACTCCTTTTAAAAATATGAAGCACTTTCCTTAAAAATGTTCTTTGTGTAAATTCATTATAGTTATCTTATAAAAAGAAATTCAGTAATCTAGATTTTAAAAGTATCTTCCATACAAAAATACCAGTGTTTCTTCAAAAAATGTACAAAGTATGACGAATTAATACACTGATTTTATTTATTCTTAATCACCTAAATCATCAAATTTCATTTCATGCTCAGTACACTGGGAATGATATTCCTATGTTTTCTTTGCTGAAGGTAAAAATCAAGACAGAGTTTAACATCTTACATGGGTTCACATCTAGTAAGTGTTAAAGCTATCAAATTAATTGTTTCAAGTCATTCAATTAGTGAATATGAGTCAATATCCAAGTCTGGTAACTTCCACTATTGATACTGGATAGGTTATTTCCTCATTCTGATCAAATTAATCTCTTCAGATTTTTTAGGTAATAATGGTGAAGGTACTCTCCAGTTTTAGCTTATGAGGTTTTCTGAATGTTACAAAGTGCCCAGTCATAGTATAACATATCACATAGCAGGAGCATACACAAAGTCATTTGGTAATATATATTGGGCATGGCATGTTTTGACTCTGCCATTTTCACCATTTTTAAGGATTTTTTTCATTTGTTTTGTATAGAAACTGCCATTGAAGGGTAACACCCCTTTTGAAGATCCACTACAGATCAAGTTAGTCCACCTATATATAAAAAAAGGTGACATTAAAGAATACCTAATACAGTCACTTACTAAATAAACAAAGAGAAATTTGTGGAAACAGTGTTATTTCAGAACAGGCATTTAACCATTTATTACAGGATGATTTGTATTCATAATTATAAAAGTAATTCAGTCTTGTAGAAAGCTAAATAAAAAAATGAAAACTAGAAGGACAAAAACTTAGTAATAAATTACCTCACCCCCAGAACTACCACAATGAAATTTATATTTATGTGTTTCTGCAGAATTTTGTGGACTGTATATTATTTTTTCTCTAATGTTGTATATAAATAGAAAGATTAAGCAAAAAATGATTAAATGTTTTTCTTGCTGGAAAACAACATAAGGGCTTTTCATATATATCTCAGAATAATTTCTCTAAGCAAATATTATATTTGTGGTGGAACACTTTGATGACTTTTATTTATGCATTATATCACTTTTTTATTGAGTACCTAAAATGGAACAAATTCTATCCTAGGTCACTTGGTACCTGAGTTTTTTTTTTTTTTAAAGTCCCTAAATAACAAGCAAAATAAATATAATAAATATGTACCAAATGAGAAATATTATAGAGGTAAAAGGAGAAAATGGATCAGGATAAGGGAGTATGGCAATAGAATTCTAAAATGACCTCCATTGACCCTCATGCTTACATAATTCTCTCTCCTTGAGCGTAGCGAAGATCTCTTTGTATAAAGATCACTCCCATTATATGGCAAAAAAGGGATTTTTTTATATGTATTAGATCCCTAATCATTGAATTTGTGGTTAATCAAAGGAGAGAGTATTCTGATTAGGCCTAATCACCTGAGGCCTTTAACAGTTGAAGCATCAGAGCTGTTCTTCTTATAGCCTACAAGTTTAATCCAACCATTGCTGTGAGAGGAGGAAATATGGAAATTCTGCAGGAATTGACAGCAGGCAGTGGTTGACAAGCAAGAAAAAGAAGTTGTTAAGCCCTCCAACCACAGAGTGATAAATTCTGCTAATAACTATGAGCTTGGCAGAGGACCTGACACAGAGAAGAATCTCAGCCCCGCCAGCACTTTAACCACAACCTTGAGTTACCTGTTTAGAGGATTCAACTGAAAAGCACTTGTCCTCCAACCACGGAAGCTGTGAGGTTAGTAAAATATATGTTTAAAGATGCTGAGTTTATAGTTATTTGTTATATGCAATGAACCTCAATATAGGTAATAGGGTCAGAGGGAATTTCTGAAAAATTGAGATGTGAACCAAAAGGTGAAGAACTGTGAATGGGTAGTCATTTCAGAGTTTTGCTCCTTTGAGTCAAGGGCTGAAGTACGTATAACAATTTTTGGTTTTATTTAGAGAAGTTAAGAAATAAGAAAAAAGAAACTACTCTTCTATGATAAAAGTCTGAGGGAGTATTTGAGCAGACAAAGGATAATTTTCCCTCCTCAAAACTGCAAAATAACCATAATTGTCAGTCAGAGTGTTAAATGATAGAAGGCTTAGAAGGATTTTTTATAAGGATGAAAGTCAAGAATCAAGAGCTATGCAGCAATAAATGCCAATGAAGCAATAGAAGGATTTTATAATTATAGTTTTTTATGTGATAATATTTAAAGGAAGCATGATTTGGAGAGGAGTTACTTAGCAACTAATCAATCAATCCATTTATCAATCAATAAATAGTTACAGAGTTTTGCTATATGTGCAGTAAGAACTTACTTTTACTTGCACAAGCAAGATGCACAAGATCATGACACTGACTCTGCTTAGAGCTTAAAGCTAATGAATAAAAATGTAAAAAGTAGTTTTTATTAAGACCACAAGCAATTAAGAACTGTCTTATGCTGTGTGGTTGCAAGTTGAGAAACAATAGAAGGAGAAAACATGCAGGTTGAAAGAACCAAGGAAATCTTTGTGGATAAAATATGATTGGAGATGGACTGTGAAGGGTATGGCAGACAAAGACTAGAGAGGGGGAGCTGAAAGCGTTATGAAAAATGACCTTATTATTAAGAAAATCCAGGATTCTGATAAGAGTCTTCATAGTTAGGATGAAAGCAGCAGCATATTTATAGGTGAAAGTATAGCTACAGGAAGATGCTGTTGTCTTCATTTCCCATGTAGTAAAATGGGAACATACTGCTCTCTCATCTTGTCTATTGAACTCTTCACCAGTCTTGCATTCTGAAAATCAGACATCAAGATTCTTATTTAACTCACAAACACTTTAGCTTTTAAATTTTATCCTCTGTACATTGTCTTAAGCATATATGAATAAATACAGTGGAGTCCTGTTTGAGAAGTAAAGAATGCATTCCAGAAAATTAGAAAATACGGAGTCTTAGTTTTCAAAAATAGTATTTCAAGTTCAATTAGTCTCTCATAGAGCTGAAGTGCCATGGAGTAGCTAATGTTTTGTATTACTATTTTCAGCATCACAAACCATAACTATCATCTTATTGCTAAATGAAAGATGTATGAATAAACGATGAATGGAAATATGGTTTATATAATCATGTATACATTTAGGTAAATATAGAGAAATTAGGGGAACATTCTATTTCTTAATCATTAATTTCAATCCTATAAGACTCATGCAGATTTCTCATCTATCCACCTTCTCTTAAAATGTAGCCTTTTCTTGACTATTTCCTGGTCCCAACTATATTACAATATGAAACACCACCACATAGTCACATCATTGAAACCAATTGATCCATGATATTCTAAATAAGTGTTGGTAAACATCAAGAATGGCAGACAGATGGGATTCCACAGAGATGGTACAGATGGACTTAGTCAGCCCCGAAGGGAAGTCTTAGACTATTGTTTGGAAAGGAAAGGGCTTCATTTTGATATAATTTTCATTGTTATTGATATTTTCAAATGGAAATAACTATAAGACATAATTATAATAAATGCCTACTTAGATTTTGTCATTTATTCTTCATAAAAACTCCAGAAGAGGAATGCTTTTTTAAAAAAACAGTTTCTTGCAAAGTTTTCTGTATCTCATTAGTAATATTAGAACTTAATTTAGAATTAAAGCAAAGTGTTCATGTTTAATGCCCATTAAACAATTTGTTATAACACAGTAGAATGTTTCTGAGCAGAGTTCTTAGAGTCAGAAAACAACATTATTTAAATTCCAGAGAGAGATTTGGAAATCATTCCAGAATTAGGAACAGTAATTTTTTTCAGAAATATACAATGTGCAAAGATGTTTATTGTAGAGATAAATATTCTTCATTATATGAATGTAAAGCCTTAGGGAAACTAAATCATTTTTTAAGTATGCTCTGGTCCAAATGATGCATTTTACTTTAAATATGTGGGTCCTGTGAGCTAGGACTGAATTTGCTGCCACAGGTGTTATTGTTTTGCATTATCTTTACTACTGTCTTGGGAAACAGCAGAATCTAACTATGTTTCGAACAGTTAGTACTTTTTAGAGCTAATAAATATTTAATATTATGATATGCTACACATATTAATGTGCTGAATATTTTAATTTCTGCATTTCTGTATAACTTAGTCAACACTGTTTTTTGAAGAAATTTAGAGGTTTTTTTTTGAGTGAACATAGGAATGTTCAAAAATTAAGTTAAGACTGCCAATCAAATGGTGCTGTTTCTCTTTCCAAAGAGATAAGTGGATTAAATAATCTGATTAGTTGGATGGAATAATATATAAATTCTGCATTCATGTGTTGATATTCACTCACTGTTAAACTCCCTGTCTTTAGAGAACTCAAGGTCATAGCAAGAGTCATGTAGAACCCACTCAGAATGGAGTTAAATGATATAAATGTTATTATAAGAGTTCATTATGTAACTTTATTAACAGGAATATCAAAGCTACTGACTTCGGTAGATGTAGTTATAAAATCTTGTCTATTTTAACTGCTTTTGCATCAGTGTTTCTCAATCTTTAATATATGTACAAGTGAAGATATTGTTAAAGGACTAATTCTGACTCAGTAGGTTTGGATTAGAGTTTAAGCTTTTGAAATTCTAACAAGTTTTTCATGTGTTACTGATGGCTGCTAATCCAGAACCACATTTTCAGTGACAAGATATGTATCTTAATCATGGATATGTATAAGAATTACAGATGTGGTCTTGAAAAAAATTACCGATGTGTTTCAATAAACCTTATGGAATTTATTTATATTTGTACAACTCTCAGATGATTCCAATTACATGGCAAGTATAAGAATGCCCATTGTGAGATATATTTATTGATTTAATCTAAAAGTCTATAATTTTCTATTCAATGTTTTAAATTTATAATTTCATGAGTATACATGTAAAACCTGTCAGGTGAAAGTATAATCTCTCCTCTCTCATCAGTCAACAATAATAACAAATATTTTATTGATTTTCCCTGAAGTAACTTAGCAGTGTATAGTTTCATCAAACCTTATCTAAATGATTAAGTGTGGGGAAGATAACTTTGACCTAATGTTTTAGGTGTCAGAGAATTTCTTGGAAATACATTCAGTTCATTTTAGCCACAATATGCATAATAGGGGTAATATAGTGGAGAAGTTAATCTGGGTAGGTGTGAGAGGGAATACAAAAACTATAAGCAAGTAACACACATGGTTACATTTCTAAATTTGTCCAGAGTCATAACTAGAGACACATTATTCAAAACCAGAAAAGAAAAAAGAGGTAAGTTGTCTGCTTAAGATTTCTTGTGTTCAGATACACACATAAACACATGCACATACGCACATAAATTATGAGCTTTGCATAAGTTATTGACCAACTTAGATATCCAAGTGTCAGAAAGAACAGACGTACCTTACTTTAAGCAGAATGAAAATATATGAATCTATTTAATCACTTGCATAGATCTACATTTTCCTCACCTCTGCTTCTTAATTCCAGGACATTATCTTTCCACTCATTCAAGTTTTGAAATATATGGCTGGTGTCAGTGGGAAATAATGGTGAGCCCCTGCTACAGGTGAACTTTAGCTGATTAGGTCCAGTCTATATCTCAGTTAAAAGATTTAATTACCTATAACAACATTTGAGGTTTGCAAATACATTTGCTACTACTAATATTTTGGTTCTAATTATTTTTAAAAACTTGCAAGACAATTTCTCTTTTCATGTTGAATTCTTATAGCATAATAAAATCAATGCTTAAAATTAGCTCTTACTTTGTGTGGTGAGGATAGTTATGAAATCTTTGTTCCCTCCCAAAAGTTATACTATGTAATAGTTTGTGTTTATATGAAGACAGAGTGACAACACAACAGGAAGTAGTTCACATGGGAGATGACTTTAAACAAAGAAACTTGAAAAATAAATTTTGGCTTCATGGTTGTAAAATTGTTTCACTATATTTGATTAAAGTGTGAGTTTTTAAACTTGTTTTTATTCATCAAACTTAATAATGAATAGAGGATATAGTTGAGAAGTTTAAGAAATACTACTATTTTAAAATAGTTCACTACCCAGGTCTAAACCTAAAAGAAATAGAAAAAGAAAAAAATGGTTTAATGACTTGGATGTATGAACCCAAACCATAAAACGTATAGAAGAAAGCATAGACATAACAGTCCTTGACATTAGTCTAAAAGCGTTTTCGGAACTTGACTTTGATGTTAAGAGAAAGAAAAGTCCAGATAAAGAAATGGACAAACTTAAAAACTTTTGCACAACAAAAGAAACTCAACAAAATAAAAAGACATCTTATTAGTGGGAAAATATATTTGTACATCCAACAACGTGTTAATATTCAAAATATCTAAGTAATCTAAGTAACTCATAAAACTCAACAGTAGAAAAGTAATTTAAAAATGAGCACAAAATTTGAATATATACTTCCTAAAGAAAAAAATTACACGGCCAACAGGCACATTAAAAAAAATGCTCCACTTCTTGCTATTAGGGGAAAACAAGTCTAAACAACAATTAGGTATCACCTCACAACTCTGAGAATGTCTATTTTCCAAAAGACTACAGACTGATATTGGCAAGGATGTAGAGAAAAAGAACTCTTAAATACTGTTGGTAGGAGTGTAAATTGATACCGTCATTATGGAAAGAAGCCTGGTGATTTCTCAAAAAAATTGAGAATCGAAATGCTTTATAACCAATTATCCCACTTGTTGGTATTTTCCCTAAAAACAAAACAATCTTAATTGAAAGGGCCATATGTACCCCAAATTTATTGCAGTGAATTTTCATTACCTATAATTAGTATATTCAAGAGCTGGAAATAGCATAAATGTTCTTTGACAGATAAGTGGATAAAAGATGAGGTGTATATACAAAATAGAATATTACTCAGCTATCAAAACAAACAAACAAACAAACAAAACCAGGAAATTCTGCCATTTGCAACCACATGGATTGACCTAGAGGGAATATGCTTAATGAGATAAGGCAGAAGGAAAAAAACAAACATCATATGACTTCACTTATATGTGGTGTATAGAGAAACCAAATCAAACAGAAATAGACTTTTAATCTATAAAATCAAACTAGCGCTTACAAGGATAGAAAAAGAGAGGGGCAGACAAATTAGATAAAAAGACTATTATATTATGAAAGAAAAATTGAACTGCTGGTGGTAAACTATTTATTATACAGAAATGTTGATTTACAATGATGCACACCTTAAACCTATATATAATGTTATAATGAGATTTTCTTTAATAAAATTATTTAAATATAATTAATTTTATTTCAAAACATTCAAATATTTTAAGGTTACATAAATAAATGCATTATAATTTTGCTATATCATTATGAATAGTATGGTACTATAGAGAGAATGTATGATGATTTCCTTGAAGTTATTATTATGTGATAATAGATTAAAAACTACAAAGACTCAGCTGGATAACTTTGGTTAGTAGATAGCCTGGCCACAGAGTGCTTATTATATGTTGTGCATTACCTACTAGTATTGTAGGATACATATAGGTAAAATAATTGTTGGATAGTTCTATAATCTTTGGATAGAAGAGAAACATCCAATTATATATACTACAATAAAAACAAAGTCCAGATAAGTTAAAATCATATAATAAATAAACTACATTTAAATAATAGAAGAAAATTATAGGGAGGTATCTTTACTAGGTTAGGGCTCCTTTTCAAAGAGGTAAAGAAAATGAAGTTTAAGAAGAAAACAGATATTGAATACTACAGTTATAATTAATTGTAATGTTAAAATATATTTTAAATGAGTATATTTGCAATATGCTTGGAAAGGATCAATAAATACTATTCAAAGGAAGGAACAATGAAGAAAGAGAGAGAAGCAGGGAGGAAGAAGGATCCAACAGAAAAATGATGAAGTTTATCCACAGATAATTTATAGAAGAGATTAAAAAATTTCTAAGGTGATTATTAAATCTATTACATCTCTAGTAGTCATAGAAACAAAAATTAAATAAAAATGAAGTCAAAATAATTTTTAAGATGAGAAATTTTAGTAAGATTAACTCTATATGTGGTGGTAAGAAAGTAATAGTAGAATTTTGAAGGTCAATTTGACAGCATCTACAAAGTAGAAAAACGTGTAATTCTGAATATTTGTGTAGCTCCAAGAAATGATGGCTGGTGAGATCAAATTCTTACAATATTTACTTCAAAAACTATGGAGGAAAAACAAGAAGCAAAAATAAAACTAAATAAAACTATGCCTATATGAAGACAGAAAACACAAATTTCAATATAAGTAAAACAATAGAAAACACTAAGTCACAAGTAATATCTTAGGAACTTGCGCTAACGAATAACTTTATTGCAAAAGCCCAGCTAAGAGAAAATGCTGAGAAGAAAGAGAAGAGAATCTAGCGGTGATCAAAACCACCACCCAAAGGTGTGAGGATATTCTGTTGGAAAATATAAAAGGAATGCCCTGGAAGATTATAGTCTGTACAAAAGACTTACAATAACATCTTGATTAGAAGAGGAAATTTTGAAATGCTAAGGTTCTCTGGGGAAAAAATGGGGAAAAAAAAGACAGAGATATCCTTTGACAATTGGAAAACAAACATTGTGTCAAAACAAGAATGTCCATTCTTTTCTATCAAACACTGTACTATAGTTATTACTCAACATCCATAGATAAGGGAATTAGAAAAGAGAAGTTATTAAAGAATAGAAAAGTGTAAAGAAGTTAAATTATCCCTATTTTCAGATGACATGAATATTTACATAGAAAATTCCAGATAATTCATGATAAAAGTGACTCAAACAATAAAATAATTCAGTGAAGTACCAAGGCATAAAATTATAAGATAAAAGCCAATGGTCTTTACATATACAGACAATAGCCAGCTAGTGAACATAATAGTAAAGAAAAAAATCTCATGGTAAAGAAAAAAATCTCATTGTAATAGTAGCAAAATATTAAACAGTATTCAACCTAAGAATAACCTAAAATGTCTGTAGGAGAAATTATTTAAAATGTTGTTCAGAAATTCGAAGCTATATCTGATCAACTGGAAAAATTGCTACTAAGATAATATGATTTAACATTATAAAAATACCAGTTCTCATAAGTTTTTTGAGAGGAAGGAAGAGAGAGGAGGAAGGTACATTTAAGGGAGGAAAAAAGAAAAGAAAAGGAGGAAGAGGCCTCTTTATTCAGTTAGTTATTTTGGTTTTTCACTCCAGGTCCAGGTCTTTAACCCAAGTTACAGGGTCTGAACACCAGTATCTCTGCTACCTGAGTCACAAGGGCAAGTCCAGTTTTGCTAATTTTAATGTATATATTAAATTCAATTCTAAAAACAAATCTAATAAACTTCCTTATGGATTTAGACAACATGATATTAAAGTTCAAATAGAAAAAGAAAAATTGTGTTATTCTAATGATTCAATAAAAATTTACATAAGGATACTATTATAATAGCATAGAACTGACACACAATTGACTATTATAACCATATCATTGAATAAGAAATTCTAGATATTGATCCAAGTATATTTAAAAAATATATATATATAATAAAGGTTGCTTCTCAAATTATGATGACAGTGATGGACTTTTAAAGATAATGGTCCTGATAATAATTGGGAATTTGGAAAAGTTAAAATTAAATCTATACCTATACTGCACAATAGCATATGTATTATATATATCAAAATGTATTATATACCTAAATCACAAAAAATAAAACAAACACTTTAGATGGAAACCAAAAAAATTGATTGCAGTTTAAAAAATAATCTAGTACTAAAGACTAGGAGATCAATCTGAATTATTGATAATTCATGTCTTTATAGCAATTCAAATCAGCCTCTAAAATGTTGCTAAGGGAACTTAATTTATTTTCAATTGATTTTAATTATGTCTTTAAGTTTGATTCTATTGCTTTATTTAACATTTTCATTTCCAATAATTTATAATTTTGTTTAGCTGCTATGCTCTTTAATGTACACAAAATTTTTTCTTATTTTAAATTAATTGACATGGCTATATGCATTTTAGGATACTGAATTAGAATCACACCTCAGTCTGTGTGTATTGAGCACCAAACCAACCACCAGAGTTCTAATGTCCTTCACCACTCTTTTCTTCCCTCCTTTCTTCCCCTAAATCCTCCTGGGTGACCATAGCCTTGTATCCTGTGGATTTCTTTCATATTTGCCTGTTTTGGGATTTTTTGAATTGATTTTATTTAAGGAATATAGCATTTCAACATTAACTAGATTTAAAGTATATGCAATAGCACATTTATATCTGCATGTAATACAGTAAGTTTGCCACTATTTCCTTTTTTCCATCATTACACAACTAATCCTCTCTCCCATTAGCTCACCGCCTCTCCCCCATCTTGTCATATACACATTAATTTGCTTTTTTCCCTAAATGTCTGTTGTTGCTTGATTTAGTTAATTTTTTGAAGTCTGTTATTGTTTAATTTAGTTCATTTGTTTGCTTCTTATTTCCATACACCACATGTGGGTGTTATCAAACGATGTCTATCATTCTCCTAAATTATCTGACTAAGCATAAATCCTTCTAGTTCCATCCATATTTTCGCGAATGGTAGGATTTCTCCTTTTTTATAATTGTGTAGTAGTATTTGATAATGTATATATACCATATCTTCTTTATCATACATCTGTTGATGGACATTTAGACTGTTTGCTACTCTTGGCTGTTGTAAATAGTTCTGCAAGGAGCATGGAATGCATATATCTCTGTGACTGTTTTTGTATTTTTAGGGTAACAATCTAGTAGAGGGATAACTGGATCACAAGGGATTTCTATACTCACATTTTTGAGGAATTTCCATACTGCTTTCCAAAATGGTTACAACATTTTATACTCCCACCAACAGTGTATGAGTTCCTTTTTCTCCACAACCTCTCCAGCACCTGTTTCCATTATTATTATTCCATTATCCTGGAGGATAGTCATTCTCACAGGTGTGATATCTCACTGTTGGTTTTAATTCCATTTCTCTAATGACAAGAGAAGTAAAACATCTTTTCATGTACCTGTTGACCATTTGTATATCCTCTATAGAGAAGGTTTATTGAAGTCATCTTCCCATTCTTAAATTATATTGTTGGGTTTTTTGTTGTTGTTGCTGAGTTTTATGAGTTCTTTATATATTTTGATTATAACCCTTGTCCAAGGTGTGATGTGCAAATATCTTCTCCCATTCACTGTGATGTCTTTTTGTTTTGATGCAAGTTTCTTTCACTGTGCAAGACTTTTTAATTTGTTGTAATGTCATTTATTTATTTTGTACTTTACTTCCCTTGCTATTGGAGTTGAGCTCCCAAAGACATCTTTTAGATCAGTGTTCTGTGGTGTTTTGCCTATGTTTTCTTCTATGTATTTTATGGTTTCCTATCTTTCTTCTAAGTCTACCCATTTTTAATTAACATTTATGTATGGTGTTAGGTAGTAATCTAGTTTCAACCCTTTATATGCGGCTGTCTAGTTTTCCCAACATCATTTATTGATATGAATACCCTTGCCCCATTATTAGCTTTTGAAACCTTTGTCAAAAATTAGATATCCATATATGTGTAGATTTTGACTATGTTGATTCTTCCATTTTGACTATGTTGATTCTTCTAGTACATGAGCATTAAATATCTTTATATTTCTTTGTGTCATTTTCTATTTTATTTAACAACGTATTATAGCTTTTATAACAACATATTATTGTTTTCTTGAGTTCTTTTTCTGCAATTTCATTATTTGCATACAGAAATCTAATGTTTTTGAATATTGAATATGTAGCCTGTCACTTTGCTGTATTTATTATAACTAGCACCTTTTTAACAGAGTATTTGAGACACTTTAGATATATTATCAGGTCATCTGTAAATAGCTAACTTATTTGGATACCGTTTATATCTTTTTTCTGTCTTATTACATTGACCAGTACTTCTAGCAGCATATTAGATAGTATTAGTGAGCGTTGACATACTTACCTTTTTCTTGATCTTAGAGGAAAATCTTTCACTTTTGTTTGGCTGAGTACAGTTTTGACTGGGGTTGTCAAATACAGTTTTTATTATGTTAAAGTACATTTCAACTATACCTATTTAGGGAACGCTTTTTTTTTAAATCATAAAAGGGTGTTGAATCTTGTCAAATATTTTTCTGCATCCACTGAAGTGATCATGTGGTTTTTATACTTTTTTGCTGATACAGTGCATTGCATTTATTTATTTGCTTATATAAAATCATCCTTAAATCCTTGGAATAAATCTCACATGATCGTAGAGAATGATTCTTTTAATATATGGTGGATTCAGCTTGTTAGTGTTTTGCTGAGAATTTTTGCATCAATATTTATCAGAGACATGAGTCTTCTCTTTTTTATTTTTGGTGTTGTCTGCCTGGTTTTGGAATCAGAATAATATTGGCATCATACAAGGTGCTTGGAAGTTTTCCATCTTCTTCAATTTTTTGGAGCAGTTAAAGAATAATTGGTATTACTTCTTGGAATTCTTGGTAAAATTCACCACTGAAACCATCTGATCTAGGACTTTTGCAGAGATATTTAATTAATACTTTAATGTTCTTGCTTGTGATCAATCTGTTCATGATTTCTAATTCTTTTTGGATTAGTGTTGGAATAGTATATGTTTCCAAGAATGTGTTCATTTCTACTAATTATCCAATTTGTTGCCATACAGTTGAACATAATAATCTCTTATAATCCTCTGTATTTCTGCTCTATCTGTTGTGATTATTATACTGTCATTTTTAATTTTATTTATTTGTGTCTTCTCTCTCCTCTCTTTTGTGAGACAGGCCTAACTATTTTGTTTAATCTTTAAAAAAGACCCTGGTTCTGGTTACATTGGCTTTTTGGAGAGTCTTTTTATGTCTATTTTATTGATTTTGACTCTAAGTTTTATTATTTCCTTCCTTGTATTTAGGTGTCATTTTTTTTCTTCTTTTTCTAGTTCCTTAGGTGAAGGTTTAGGTTTTCTATTTGTAAATCTTCTTGTTTCTTGAGATAGGACAGTATATCCTTCTCATTGCTGCTTTTGTCACATGCCACTAATTGTAATAAATTGTGTCTTCACTTTTAATTGAATCCTAGTATTTTTTTTTTTTAATTTCATCTTTCATTTCCTCCATCATCCAGTGATTTTTTAACAGCATGTTGCTTATTCTCTACTCTTTTGCTGTTCTCACCTCATTGTCCTTTTGGTAGATCTCTAGTTTGATGCTGTTGTGATTCAAAATGATGCTAAATACGATTCCAGTCTTTCAAAATGTATTGAGATATGATTTGTGTCCCAACATATGGCATATGATCTATTCTTGAGGATGTTCCATGAGCACTTGAAAATAATCTGTATATATATATAAATATATATAAATATAATACGTTCATCTCTTCCAATTTGTTATTTAAAGATCTTGTCTCTTTATTGATTTTCTATCTGAATGATCTTCTATTGAGAATAGTATGTTAAAGTTTCTTAAAATATTATGTTGCTGTCAGTGCATCTATTTAGACTTGTTGATATTTGCCTGATACATCTGGGTGCTTCTTTAGTGGGTGTTTATATATTAATAAGTTTCATGTGTTTTTGTTATATTGATCTCTTTATCATATCATCTTTTGTTAACTTTTTTATTTGAAAGTCAACTTTATCTGAGATGAATATAGCAGTCCCCATTGACTTGGGAGGCTTTTCTTCATTCCTTAACTTTATGTCTTTGTCTCCAGAATTCAGGTCAGTTTATTGCAAACAGCATATAGTGGAATTTTGTTTCTTAATCCACCTAGTCACTGTGTGACTTTCAATTTGTGAGTTCAGTCCATTTATATTTAAAGTGATTATTGATATTTGCTACTGCCGCTTTGATTTTGTTATTTTTGTTTCAATGTGTCCCTTTATTTTTTTGTAAAGTTTCTTCTCATTGTTTTAGATTGGAGATCCTCTTTTAACATTTCTTGTAGAGTATGTTTCATGACTACAAACTTTTTCAGCTTTCATTTGTTGTGAGCAAACTATTTCTCCATCTTAGAAATAGTTTTATAGAATATGGTATTTATAATTAGGATTTTATATTTTGTAGGGTCTTGAAAGCCTCATTCCAGTCTCTTCTGACCTGTGGGATTTCTGCTGAGAAGATTGGTGATAGCCTGATGGGAGTTCTTTTATATGTTACTTGTTTTTATTCCCCTGGGCACCTTTAGGATTCTTTCTTTGTCTTGGACTTTGGATAGTATCACAATTTTATGCTTTGGTGTAGGTTTTTATTGCATTTAGATATTTGGGTATTCTGTTGGCTTCTTGACTTTTATGTTCATTTCCTTCTCTAGGTTTGGGAAATTTTCAGCAATTATTTCTTTGTGTATTATCTCTTTTCCCATCTTTTTCTCTTCTACTTGAATAGCCATTGTTCCTGTGTAGCTTCTCCTAATGGTGTCAGATAAATCTGGAATGTTTATTTTTTACATTTAATTTCTCTTTCTTCTTCCACCTGGCTCCTTTCCATATTACTATCCTCTAGATCACCGATTCTTTTCTCCATGTAGTATATGCTAATTTCACAGCCTTTTTTTGTTTTTTGATCTCATGTATAGCATCTATTACTTTCTGTGTCACTGTCGGTTTCTTGTAAACTTTAATTTCTGCCTTTTGCTACTTAATTGTAGTTTTGAGTTCATTGACTTGTTTTTCTGAATTTTCTTTTCTCTCTCTGAATTTCCTTATAATTGCAGCTTGAAATTATTTATCGGTTAAAAAACAATCTTTTGTGTCTTCAAAACTGATTTCAGATGAGTTATTTTGTTGTGTTTCAATATGTTGAGGCTCCAAATTCTGTTTTGTTCTTTGTCCCCCGTGGAATGGGTTCTTGATGATCAGCTGCTAGTTTTTTGTCTTTCTGCCAGAGTATTCATTTTTGTTTTTTGTTTTTGACCCTTGCAAGCTTCCATAGTATATTTTTTGCTCTGTCATTGAGTGAGGATGACTGCTGTGTGGGGGAGGGGCACATGGGGTCAGTGTGAGGGCAGTTGCTGCAATTTTGTTTGCATTTAGGAACTTGTTTCTGCTGGTAGCATTCATATGTGGGGCTGGGAAATTTGTTTATGGGACCTACCATCCTCTCTGAGCCATCAGACAGTCCAGACATCATCAATAGACTGTACCACTAGAGTTCTCCACCACTGGAGATTGAGTCCCGAAGTTGGGGAGTGAGGAATGCCACTGCTGTCTCCTCCTCTATGATCCTCACTTTGCTGCCATGAAAATTTTCCTTTTGAGTTTTATTCAAGTCAACTGTCCATATAGGGAACAATACTCGTTTCTTCCTCCCTCACTCAGCTGAAACGGCTTGTTGCTCCATCAGTCCGGTGGCTGGGTCTGAAACTTCCTACTGTTGGAAACAAAATCTGCTCCAGTCACTGTTGGTTCCTGTGTAGATTCCTGTGCTTCCCTTATTCACCTTCAATGCCTAATGCTCCTCTGTATGTACTTCTGATGCTAAAGTCACCCCCAGTGAACTGCTGAAGTGACAGAGATTCCTCAACTCCTACAATCTCTGGAAAAGTCCAGAGCTTTCACCAGTCTTAGGGATTGTTCTCAGCTGCACCTATTTTCTGGAAATCTTTTGTTTGCTCCGCTATACATCACATATAAACAAAAACACCCTATAATTCTCTGTTTCTTCTGACTTAATTTTCTTAGCATGGTCCCTTCCATTTCCATCCAAATTGTTATAAAGTGTAAACTTTCAACCTTTTAATAGTTGTATAGAATTCCATTGTGCAAATGCCACAAACTGCTTATACAGTCATCTGTTAACAGGTATTTAGGTCCTTTCAAATTATTGGCTGCATTGAATTGTAATTCTAGAAACGTATGTGTGCACATTTTTTTATTAGTGTTTTTGTATTGTCTTTCTAATTGCCTAGAAGTGGGATTGCTGGATCAAATGGTAGATGCATATTTTTTGGAGGAATCTTCATACTATTTTCCAAAAAGTTTACACTAGTTACCACCACATCCTCTCCAGCATTTATTGTTTCAATTCTTTTTTGTATAGATCATTCTCAGTGATGCGGAATGGTATTTCATTTTGGATTTTATTTTCATTTCTTTGATCGCAAGTGATGTAGAGCATTATTTCATGTGTCTGTAGTCTTTCTATGCATCCTCTCTGGAAAGGTGTCTAGCATCTTTGCCCATTTTTTTTATTGAGTCATTTGCTTTTCAGTTTTTGAGCTCCAGAAGTCAATTAAATATTTTGAATATTAAACTCTTGTCTGATGTATATTGTGTTAGTGCTTCCTCATTCATTGCCTTTTTAATTTAGGGATAGTGTTTTGTTCTACGGAAACTTCTCAGTTTGATATAGTGCCAATTGCTTTGCTTTGTTTTAGGTTTTTTGCCATATGAGTCACTTTTCAATATGTCATTGAGATTGATATCATGGAGTGTTATTTCTTATATTTCTTTTATGTGTTTTGTAGTTTGGGGTCTTATGTCCATGATTTTGAATCGTTTGAGTTACTTTTTTGTGTATAGCACTATTGAGCAATCTAGGGTTTGTTTTTTGTTTTGTTTTGTTTTTTTCCAGTTTGTTTTGTTTTGTTTTGCAGTAGCTGACCAATTTTTCCACATCATTTGTTGAAAAGACATTTCTCCCTCCATTTTATGCTGTTGGCTGCTTTGTCATAGACTATTCATAGAAATATATTTTTATTTCTGGGTTCTTAATTTTATTCCACGGGTTTTTTGTGTTTGTTTTTGTTCCAATACCATGCTGCCTTGATAACAATCACTCTATAGTATAGTTTGAAGTCAAGGAATGTGATTCCTTCACTGTTCTATTGATTGAATATAATTTCGACTGTTCAAGGCTTATTGTGGTTCCATACAAAGTTCAATAATGTTCTCAGTTTCCTTAAAAACTGTGCAATGTCAATGGAAATTGCATTAAATTTGCATTTTGCTTTCTGTAGGATAATCATTTTAGTTAAGATAATTCTTTCAATCCATGGATATGAAATATTCTTCCATTTTCTTTTTCTTCTGTTTCTTTTGTTAATATCTGCAGTTTTCAAAGTAGAAATATTTCAATCCTTTGTTAAGTTCATTCCCAGATTGTTTATCTTTATTTGTTGCTTTTGTGAATGATTTTTTCTTTTGATTTCTCTTTCCTTTAATTCATTATTTGCATATAGGAATGCTATTGACTTTTGTGCATGGATTTTATATCTTATCTCTGCTGCATTTATCTATTGTTTTCAGCAGCTTTATTTTTATGGTGTCTTCAATTTTTCTGAGTCTAGTATCTGTTATCTGCAAATAGATTTCTATTTCTTCTTTTTCAATTTTAATTCCTTCGATGTCTTTTTGTTACCTTATAGCTCTTTTCCAGAACTATGATATATAGTAGTAGTGATCATACCTGTCTTTTCGCATCTTAAGGAAAAGGCTTTCAGTTTGTTACTGTTGATTACAATGTGAAATGAGTGTTTGTCATATATGATTTTCATAATGTTTCTACACGTAGCTTCTATTACCATTATGGATACCAGAATAATGAATATATTTTGAAATCAGAAAGTAATTCGTCCAAGTTTGTTCTTGTTAAAATTACTTTGCCTAGTCTGTGACTTTTCTGGTTCTATATACAAAGATCTTTTTTTCTTTTTCTGTAAAATAATATGTCTTTGAGCTTTTAACAGGAGTTATATTCAATCCACAGATGACTTTGGTTAGTATGGACATGTAAATAATAATACTATTTTCAATGCATGAATATAGAATACTTTCCAATGTATTTTTGTCTGTTTTAAATTCTTTCATCAGTGAATTATGGTTATCAATGTATAAAACTTTCACCTCTTTGATTTAGTCTATTCTTAAGTATTTTATCCTTTTTAATGCTATCATCAATGATACTTCTTTATTATTATATATTTTTTGAATTACTAGGCATTTTTGACTATATTTTTGTGAAAAATGAAAAACATGTTTCTTTGTGTAATAATACAAAATAAGGATTATGAGTCAAATTTTATATCTATCATTGTTAAAATGGAAAGAAATGGAAAATCACAAATTTGTTAAGAAATTTTGAAATTTGATGGCAAAAGCAATTAATACTCTAATTTCTCTTCTCTATGAGATGAGGATTAGAAGATTAATAAAGAAGGATACTGCCCAGAAAATGCAGAATAATAATTGTGAAAATTATCTCTACCCTTGGGTGCAGCTAAAGTCTCATTTGAGAATAAAGAATGTAAACGATTGGTTTCTTGTTACCATTATTTGGTATTCCTCATAGTACTGATAGTCATTTTCAGAGATATTTTTATTTTATCTTCCTAGGAATGTAAACTTAATCCAGGAAAATGGTGACAAAGCATTTAAAAAACATTTTAGAAATAATGGATTGATAGTTATTTTACTTTTAGAAAAAAACCTATTTTTTACTGAGTGCATTGCTATATATGCTCTCTGTTCCGTGTGCTTTATTTTGTCAGAATGAATATGATATATTGTTTTCCTTTTTATGATTCAAATGAGGTGTGACACTAGCCAATTCTGATAAAAACATAATAAAAAGATTTGTTCTACTTCAACACAATGCAAATTTTGAGTTTTTGCTATTTAGTGAGGAGAAACATTAGTTACTTAACTAATGAATGTATTAGTGTGAATGTTATTGACTCTCTAGTAAGGGGTAATGATAAGAAAATATTTAGTGCATTACCAGAAAATACAAGGTTGTGATATACTATGTGTTGGGGAAGAGTTCACTGTAGTTCTAGAAAAAGAGAGAGGTAAATTATCTTTATTTTTAAGTTCTGGAAACATTTCTCAATGAGAAGAATGTTTAGTTAAATTTAAAATGTGGTAAATTTGAAACCTAAAATATGCCAGTATCCATGTATTTATGTGGAATTATGAATCAGGAAACAATAAGAACTTGATTAACAGTTATGAAGTTGTTCATTTAATGCTCAAAAATAATATCATTCTCAAAATAGCCATGTTTCCCATTTTTTAAAATTATATTGAGCATTGATATTCTTTTCCCCCAGTAATTTTTTAAACCTAAATCACCCTTTTTCTAAATTAAATGATATCTGTTATTTATCACCTTCACTTATTTGTCTAGCTGTCCTACTTTTTTAAATTTTATAACAAGAGTCTGGTGTGATAATATACAGATTCATGATATAAATCATCATAAATCGACACCTATGTATAATATATTATGTTTACCAACAACAGTTCAATCCTATCATTCACCATATTATTGACCTCTTTACCAGATATATTTTCCACTTTCCTTCTACTCTAATTTGGTCCTATAGAACAAGTTTATTTTTTAATTTAATTCGTTTGTTTTGCTCCTTTCTTTATGTGCCATACAATTCTAATACAATATTTGTTTTTCTCCTTCTGACTTATTTCACTTAGGATATTTTCCTTTAGCTCTATCAATATTTTTGTAATGACAGAACTTTTTCATAAGAGTAGCTTTGTATTGTTTAAATGTATCACATTTTCTTTATTTATTCATCTGCTGACGGGCTCTTAGGTTAGTTTCAGTTCTTTGTTATTGCAAGTTATACTGTAATAAATATGATTGTACATACATTTATTCAAAACATTGCTTTGTGTTTTCAAGTAAATAACCAGAAGTAGGAACTAAATGGAATTTATATTTTCAGTTTTTTTATTAATCTCTGTGATGATTTCTATAATGGTTGCACCAATTTACATTCCTACCAACAATTCATGAGTTCCCTTTTTTTCATACCCTCAGCACTTGTTTCTCATCTTTTGAACAACAGCCATTCTCATAGACATACTGTGATATCTCTTTATTGTTTTACTTATAATCCTTTTTAAATTAAAAACAAATTAATCTTGAGCTTATTCTAACTGTAGATTTTTAATCTCTTCGTCCCCAACTTTTGCATGTCAGAAGTGTTTTGCTGCTTCTGAGTGGGTTTTTATTCCATTTTATAGAAATACCTTTATAATTTAATACCAATGTGGTTTATTTTTGTCTGAAAATCTCTTTATTGCTGTAAATTCTAAGTGATAAGCTAGAAGGGTAGATTATTCTTGCTTGGAAGTTCTTTTCTTTTAACATGTGTAATATATTGTGCCTTTCCTCTTTGGCCTATAGTGTCTCTGCTGATGAATACACAGAGTCATATGAGATTTCCTTGCATTTGACTATATTTTTTTATATACCTTCCTTGAAGATTATGTCTCCCTTTTTAAAAACTTT
The DNA here is from genome assembly GCA_004363575.1 of Solenodon paradoxus. Lineage (NCBI taxonomy): Eukaryota > Metazoa > Chordata > Mammalia > Eulipotyphla > Solenodontidae > Solenodon > Solenodon paradoxus. The sequence goes on along the minus strand of RJWH01000287.1, from coordinate 446,267 downwards.
TATTGGAAAACACTCCATTGTAACATTTTATCAGCTTAAGATATGCATCGTCAAAAATCAACATATATATATATAAGTTAAGTTCTTTGTCTTTAACTTTTTGCTATTTTAATCATAAAGTGTCAATATCTATTTGGGCTTACTATTTTAAGAAACTCTGATCTTCTTGGATTTGGATGTCTGTTTTCTTCTCCAGTTTATGGAAGTTCTCAGCTATTGTTGAGTTATTCCTTTGAAGGAATAATGTGTTTTCTCCAAATAAGTACTTTAAAAATCATCTTAATAGAATTGCAGCAATTCTTTCTTTTTTTATGATACCAAACTAAGCTCTGACATACTTTAAGGAATAAAACAGTTATTTCCTTAATTCAGTTCATTTATTATAATAGATCTTTATGCAAGAAGTAAATTGCCATGCTACTTAACCTTTTTACATATTCTACTATTTTTTATTCACCAATAAAGTGAGCTCAGTGTTATAAGGATATTTAATTGCAAATAAAATGAGATAGATTGAAATTCAAAGGCCAAGAATATGTTAGAAATAGTTGTATTACAAATTTAGATATCATAAGGGATAAACTAAGAGATATGCTATACAAATTCTCTTAAATGTTGTTAACTCTTTAATATGGATCGTAAACTGTCTTCAAAGATATTTATTCTCAGGAGTTGAACAGGTCATTTGTTTGATAAAATTTGATATATTCTCTGATATAAAAATGAAATTTCAAAAACAAAAATCAATTTTCATTATCATTAGAACTAGTGATTATTTATTTCCATTTTTCTCTTTTCCACAAACTGACACACATACACATACATACAACATTGCATTTATCTTTACAGATATTTTAAATATCATATTTCCACTATAATCATCTTTCTTTACATATTGTGTAACACTTTTTTCAAACTAACAATCTAGGTCACTAATCATCTTGAAATTTTATTGCATTTTCCTAGCATTACTGTGCTGTGTGATCCTTTCCCCAAGTACCTTGATATCAAAATATCTGTTTTTATTTGTAATTTTCATCTTTTTCCTTTATTTTTATTTTTAAATATATATATAGATTCATAGATACTTGCAAAGATATAGCAGAGAAATTCCATGTACTATTCCTCCAATGGTTACTGTTTATTATTTATAGTGCAATATTAAAATGAAGAAATTGACATTGAGTCTCACAGTGAATTTTTTTTTAATGTTATCCTGGTTGAATTTCTCTCAGCCTCTTTTATAGAGTTTATTTTATTGAAATAAATTTACTTTATAGCATTACACAGGTTTCAGGTGCACATCATTATAAATCAGCTGCTGTATATATTGCCTCATGTTCACCACTATAGGTCTAATTTTATCCTTCACCATAAAATTAATCCCTTTTACCTGATTTACATAACCCCTTACTTCTTTCCTTCTGCTAGCCATTAATTTGGCCTTATGGTCTAAAGCTTTATTGTTGTATTATTAAGTCATCTTTGCTTTTTTTATGTACCAGATATATGTGAAATTACAGTTTGTCTTTATCCATCTAGCATGTCTTCCAGCTCTAAAACCAACACATTTGGGTCTTTTTTAAAACTTGGAATAATAGCAGCCATTATTTATTTAAATATGTTGTCAGTCACATCTTCCTTCCTTCTTTCTTCTGAGACACATATGCCTAAAATGATAAATCTTTTTGGTATAGTCCTAGAGGTCTCTGAGATTTTGTTAAAATTTGTATCTATTTTCTTTTCACAAGTCACAACACGTCTCTGCGGTTCTCACTTGAATTCAGTTTTTCTTTCCTCTATCATTTACATTATGTTTTTGAGCCCATCCACTGGGTATTTTATTCCAGGTATTTGTTTTTTTATTCTAAAATTTCCATTTGATTATGTTTGCAATTTTTTTTTTACAGTGTTTCTAATATTTATACTTATTTTAAGCTTGTTTATAATTGTTTATTGAAGAATTTTTCTAATGACTGTTTTAAAATTGTCAGATAATTCAAATTTTAGTGACATTTCAGTACTGCATTTCTTGATGTTTCGTCTAATTCAGGTTGAGATTTTCCTAATTTTAGTAATTTTTGAAAATCTTGAACATTTTTGTTATCACTAGGAAATTCTGATATTATATAGATATTCTATTAACAGACATTCTGGACACTGAATTATGCTATCATTTTCTTGTCTTTTGATTTATCATCTTTTATTCAATTTGCATGTATATATTTTTTATTTTTAGATTTTCCTCAAAGACATGAATAATAATTTTTTTCCTCTGTATATCTCAGGTATATTAAGTCCTCTACACATATTTTCTATCTGCATTGTTGACAGGCTGATGAAATGAAATCCAGATGCAAGAACTCAGCTCAGAAAATGTATTATATTGTAATATGACCAAATGCTAAAAGTAGCACAATAGCATTGAGAAAATGGAGACAAGAAGGTAGTAAAGCTGATGCAGAGTATCTCCAATTGATGAGATTCAAAGATAATTTATTGAGTAAAATAAAAACATGTCATTTAACACCCAAGCTTTGTAGGTTGGTGGGTATTTTTTTTTTTTAAATAGCTTAATAAACTGGTATTTAGGGAAGTTAAAGACTTGCCTGATGAATAAATAGTAGTGTTGATATTTCAATCTAGGTTTATGGTCTGATTCTGTACCCAACCCCCAACAGTTTCTATGTTGTGTTTCAGAGTAGAAATTGCACCCAATGTCCATAAAATAGAGTGAAAATTTATTGTGATATTCTTCCCTGAGAACAGCCTTTTTATTTACCTCGATATATGGTATACTTTTTATCCTGTATAGAGAAATTGATATTGAAATATCACATAATGGTGTCACTAATCATCAGGTCTATTCCTGATTCTGCCACTTTTCGACTTTCTCACTGTGTCCTCCAACAAGTTTTTTAGGTTTGTCTATGTCTCATCTCTCATATAATTCAATGAATGTTCTCTCATAGTGATAATGGTCTATATTATATTTAGTAAATATTATTCATGTGCATTTATGATATATTATTCACCTCTTCTTTTCACATGTTAGTCTTACTCTTGTTATATATTCTTTCTAATATTTGGGGAGTTTATGTTACCCTATGTTCCACTGAATCATTACACTTGACACTTGACATTTATGTTTTTCCAGCTACAGTTTTCTGATTATGAATTAGCCAGTTTCTCTTTCTAATTAGCAGTTGTGCTCTGACAACATTGATTTGGCATTGGAAAGTCATGAACAGCTAATTCATACAACACTAATCCAAGAGGAACATGCATGTCAGGTTATTATTTTAATTGGATGTCATAAACTGAGCTTCATAAATAGCTTATTGCCAAAACATTTCTCTTTTCCCAGAAGTGATTAAGAGACAGGCGAATTACTTCTAAACCAGACTTGATGGACCAGAAGTAGATTATTTTTTAACAATTCATTTTTTCAAAATTCATTTTAATTTTGATTTATTTTTTAATTGTAGCAACATTGTGACGTTATTTAAGATTTCAGTATGCATCATTATAAATCAACATCTACATATATATTAAATTGCATTCACCACCAAAAAACTTGGACAGAGTCTAACTGCAGAATCTGCCTTCAGGTGAAACATTTAAGATGTGAACAACAGACTGTGAACATGCATATGAGATATAAGCATATATGATTAGCTGAATGAGAAAATGTTGAACAAGTTTCTAATTATGGAATAAAGAGTTTAAAAGGAATGAAATTTTATACATTAGGATCAGCAAAAATTTCACTTAACCTAAAGAAGTAAACGAAGAAAAAAAATTTAAAAGGGATTTTAATGTATCAGGAAATTTAAAATATTGGAAATAGTTAATATCTACGTATTATCATTGTCTTAGAGGATTTTATAGTGGTATGCACTATAAGTATGCTATTTTTTATAACATCAATATCAATTGTACATCAAAATGCAGTTTATACTTCAAATTTAGCTTTATTCACCCACAGGTTCAGATTTAACATCAGAGGACTGTGTACCTGTTGCAAAATGAAGGTGTTACTTGTCAGGATATGTTATTAAGGCACATAAAACAGTCTTCTCATGGAGGTGAGAGCTAATCTTTCTGTATAATAATCTACTCTTGCCCACCTTTACTTAAATGTGTTCCTTTCCTTAATCAATTCCATCAGCCACTGTCACACTTCTGATTGACATGAGAAAATAATCATTTGTAATTTGACATCTGCAGCAATGTCTGACCGTTGTTAAGTTATTCAATGACCTTAGGTAGCCAAAAGCCCTGATAAGAAGAAGAGGAGTGTGTTTGTAACATAAGGTAATCTTTTTATTTAATGACTTTCTGCAAGAACAACTGCTTGATCCTGTGTCAACGAGATATGTCCTTATTCAAAAACATTTACTGAAAGTGCCTAGTTTTTCCAGAATTACTGAAAATCTGAAGTTACAAAGGTTAGATTTCTGGGTATATTTATTTGAGATCACAGTCAGTGGAAGAGATAAGCAGTCTGGATAGGATAGGAAAATAAAGATTTTAGACAAATAAAAAGGATGGGAAAGTAAAGACAGTGGCAGGGATAACTTTTTTTTTTAAGAAATGAAAGCGAGTAGACAAGAATAGAAGAGGAAGAAACATTTATTTATTAATTTTTTAGTTCATTATATATCGTGGTTGTTCTTCCTGGTCCAGAACCTGAACCAGGGTCCTTGGGATGCATGTGGACTGCCTGAGATTTTGCATGTTTAACAACCTTCCAGCTGTTTGCTGCCATTATCATTGGTTCATGGGCTACAGTCTGAAAGGTAAATGTTAGCTAAAGATGGCCTTTGCCTTATAATAGTTGACAATGTTAACATTTGAATGATTTTATACTAGGGAGTTAGAGGATCAAATTTACATTTCAGATTAATTACTGTGGTGAAAGTGCAGATGACAAAACTGGAGGCAGAGAGAAATCTTATTTACTAACAATTTATGTTTCTGATTGTCTTATAAATACTAACGCTTTTGCTACTCTTGACTTTTTGATCTTAATTTTATAGATAACACAACTGCCACAGAGAAGAAAAAAAGAATTGTTAATTGGCTTACAGTCCCAAAGGATGAGCCCAGCAGTTTGATTCTGATTAGGGTCTGTTCTTTTAACTTCTGGATCACACTGCTGCTTTGTGTTTAGATGATGAAAGATGTCGGGGCAGAGGTGGTCATGAGATGTGAAAGTGCTGCTCCAGGAGAGACCCGAGTCCTCAGCCCCAGGATCACCAATAAAATCTCCCCAATACCACCAATCCAATTTATCATAATCTACTTTTTGACAAGATCCCCAGGTTATTTGTGTGTAACCAAACTTTGGAAGCAAAATTCAGCATTGTTACCAAGACCTCGTCACAAGTATTATGTAATTTAATTAGGTGGCATGTCATTTCTGGTAGTTTTTCTTTTAGCGACATTAGGGTTTATTGATTTCATTATGTTGTTAGATTTGAGAATTGCTGCTATTCTAATTTTGTCATTTATTCCCTATTGTTAGCTAAAACACTTTATAGAGAACTACATGCCATTCATTATTTGTTACCATCACATGTAGGTTAATTGATCTTTTCCTTTTATCGTTTTCAGAATAAATTGGTTTTCTAGCCTCTTCCAAAGATAATCAATAATTTCTAGTATTAATATATGCACATAGATTTTAAAGTACTTGATGTCTTCCAATCCATTGATCTTTTTATCTTTATTAATTTTCAAATCGTAATGTTTGGCAACAAGAGTGTTTTCAAGATGGTTTCTGAAGTAGTGGTCTTTTCAAAATTCCTTGTTTTCTCTTACATCAAGATACTTTATAAATTGCATACTGTACATTTTCTGTCATTTCTCTAAAGGACCTTTGTGCCCTTTGAAGGAAACTAATATATCAGCTTCTTCATTGAATTATTCTATTCTTCCCCTGACTTAGAGCAAAGTTATAGGTAAGACTTATTTAAACTCATTTTATTTGCTAGGTGACTGTATTATACAATTTATTTTGACAACTGTTTTCTGGGTTTTGATACAGGAGACAAAAGAACTTGAAGTTGTCACTTTCCAGGCCAGCATGAGAAACGGAACTTTTTGCAGTCTGAAGCAAGATCAGATGCTGCTCAACTCCCCTCCTGTTTACTGAAATCAAGGACTCCATCCCCACCTGTACACACTGGCTAACATTCCAGCCCATGGACTCCCTACCCCTAAATTAACAGCTCAACCAGATGGTCTTATCGGAATTCCACCTCTAGCCCACTCTGACTACCACTTAAAAACCTCTGTTTTACAGCTTCCCTCAGATTGCTCTGTTTCTTCTCAGAAAAGAGCTTTCCAGGCCTGTACATAGGACAATAAAATCTCACTTAAGAGCCCAAGGGCTCCCTTGTCTCTGCCTCTTATTGCCAAACTGGCTTACAGGTTTAATTTGTTTTTCTAACTTTTATTGATTAAGTTATACATATAATATCTTCCAGCTAGACAAATCTATTTTTTATTCCTTGAATTTTCCTAGTTCATCACTATTTTCTAATTTTAGTTTACAGTTTAGTAGTCACCTGGGGAATAAATTTATTTTTCCTTTATTTATTTTAATTTACTTGATAAGCTATGGATCCAATACTAGCCCCATCATCTATCTATATTACAATCAAAGTTATGTTTCCTCCACTTTCAAACCATGCTCAGTATCTAAAGTTCAGGAGACATGCTTATGTTTTTTCCTCTTTAATTGAATCTTTTGTTCCTCATATAGGAGACACGATCAAAATTTTCAAATTTCTTAATCTGCTACCAAAAACATTTATCCTTATGAAACTGGAAATTCTATTTTTCCATTCTTAATATATTATTGATTGTGCTATTGTCAATATCTGAGTGGTAAAAATAAAGCTAATTTGACTAAAAATCTGAAATGATGTGTTTTTAAGTTTGGGATGATATAGTTACCTCAAGATAAAGAGTAAAAATAATTAGAGGCAGCAGTATAGATAGAATATTGAGTCACTGATGACAGGTTCTTAAAAGCATTTCATGTAAGCACCTGTTATATCCTTAGTTTCTTAATTTTAAATACTATTGAACTTTAATCTTTACTTGTGACTGTTTGCAAAACAAGACATATTGCTCATGTATCTACCATAACAGATGATGATAATGTACCTCCTCAGGTCATAGGATAATCAGAACCACTTGGGCGGATCAAAGATTTTCTTTATCTGTTTCCTTCAGTTCTCTTGTTCAGAACTATGCCATGGTCTAGGTGAATTGAATAACCATTCAATGCCAAGGCCTTGAGAGATTCCATCAGTTTTTGAGGGTGAATTTATAGAATGTTATCCATTATAATACTAGGATCTCCTTTGCTGATCTGTTAATAAAGGGAAATAAGCAAAATAAGTCCATCAATAGGTAATACACAGCATCAGTTATGGAGTATAGACTGAACTCAGCAACCACTACCTAAAAGAGAGACTGAGTTTGAGGACCAATGATCATTGCTCAGCATTGAGAACCTGGATGAATTAAGCTATATGAATTCACTCACATTATTTAACTTCTAGCTTTGATTTATATTCTCTTTGAGTTATAGCTCAGTTTAATAGATTTATATATTAGCAAATAGTGCTATTATCTGAGAATGAGGGTGGACAGTCATCTAAGCTTATTTCTCACTGTCAATTATTGTATTGTTTTTGTTAATGTATCAAGCTCTATGAATAAGGTTAATACATCTCTTTGAAACAAGGCCAAGATAAGGGTGATGCAAGTGAGGTCTAGGGTACCAACAAAGTCAAAAATTTTAAATCAAGGCATACTCAGTAAGGCTGATGTTTCCTTTTGCCGCAGACTCTGATACATCTCTGTTCTGCACTTTACTGAACTGATGTTTACTTGCATTTTGGCTAATTGATCTGAAATCCTTAAATCTTATATTGTATTGTAGATGTAAAGACTGAGTCCACATTCCTGAAACAAGTTCTCTTCACCAAGGCCAAATATATCTACCTGGCATTTAGACTGGGAACTATTGAATTTTCAATATCTTTTTGCCAATTTATTTACCTTATCAGAGATTCTTTCATATTGTAGTAAATTCTGTCGAAATTAGAATCTTGCTGAGAATTGTTTCACATGTTCATAATTTATTGATTCTCTATGTTCAATGAGTGTTTCTAAGTTGCTAACTAAAATGAATGATGAGGACATAGAAAAACCTGATTGTGCACACTGAAATAATATAAAAATGGATGAAATTACATGGGCAAAATTCATTAGTTTAAGTGAATGGCAAAATAAATTCAATTTTAAAAGAGGAAGAAGCCATATCACTTTGTTAACATGCAATCTGAGCAGATGCGTATGCCTGCTGTGGATAAATCTCACTGCAGACACAACATGTGGAAAGTAAAAGAAAGTTTTATTTGTAACAAATACAAAGTGGTAGGGGGGAGAGAGCAAAACGTACACTTCTCAAGGTAGGATGAGAAGTGGGTAAGGTTCACACACTCTGCTAAGGGTGCTCATATTTATGAGCAGTCTTTTCCATGTCCTCTCCACCACCTGCCAAGTCTGCTCTCGGGACAGTTCCCTGTGGGGAATTTCAGGAGATAGGCTGTTTTTTCCAAAAACAGGTGTTCTCTTAAGTGTGCATGCTCAGTACCCATAATCCACTCTATTATAATGAGCATAATGTATGGGTCCACATGTAATTTTATGTTGTCTCTTATAGTGAGGTAGAGGTCTGCTGCACTTTTGCCACCAATTGGTCTGGGCAATTAAGGCAGCTGCGGAAATGAATCACCTTATCTAGTCATTTTGAGGCCGAGTCTGTGTTAGAAATTTATCAATTCCTTGGCCCTTTGGTGCCTGGCTCGTGTCACTGTTTTATCTGACATTGTAAGGGTCTTTTTTGTTGGAACATTTCTGCTTCAGTCCGCCCCTAGCTACCCTACCTAACAACTTAATAAAATATTCCTCAAGAACACAATTTAAAAGCACCAATTATATTCAGAGGAACATTCATGTGAACACACATACACATACTAAACCCATATTTATTATTCATAAATACTACCCAGTTATTTACATTTGTCACAAAAACACCTTCATAGATAGGTTATAACACCACCTCCCTTTTTTTTCTCTTCTCAAGGTGTTAAAAACTGATAACTAGAAGATATTTTCCAAGCAAAAGATAACTTCCCACAACTTTCCCACTCCTAATCAGAGGCGTGCACTTCTTGCTTACTGTTTTCCCCCTAAAGCAATTTAACTTCTTTACTGAGAGGAGAAGCTCAATTTGCATACAAAAAACAAGGATACTTCTTTCCTCAAAGTAAAAGCAAATAAAGAAATACCTGGTTTAGGAGAAAGAGCACAAGATTTAAAGAGATCTCTTGAGCTCAAAGATTTGCTTTGCCACTTAAATCAGATGTGAAATGGTAGAACAAATTAAAAAAAAAAAAGAGAGAAAGATTTTTTTTGAGCCTTACTTTTCTCTCCACTCCAGTAAAAAATGGGAAATTGATCAATTCTGCTTTCTGAGTTATTGGAGTGAGATATCTTATGCAAAGCTCTTGACATAGTGTCAGTGATATAACAATCCAAATCAGCCTCCCTTGAGTCTCAATGAAGTCCTTAGCTCATACAATACCTTCTTTCATTAACAGTGTGAAGCAGAGAAGATCATGATTTCTTCGGGCTGTTTACTAGATTCCCATAGCTTCTTAGTACAAAAGAAGAACTAAGTTTAAGGTGCACTTGAATAGCACTTAGACAGGGACAAGTGCACTGCCCTGGCCATCCTCCTGTGGCCTTTCCTCTGTCCACCTTTCTCTCCTCTGTTGCTCATAATTCCCCTTCCAGAATGTATCCATCATTTGACTGGCAGGGTAGCACTAAGGCTGAACATGGGAGAGAAGCTGCTGTAAGGGTCACTCCAGCTTGGGTTCATTACATCCACCTTCAGCTGAAAACTTGTCATAGTGGACATAGACGTGAGGGTCTTCTAGCTCAGGGGCCTCAAAAATACACGGCAGCATCAGCTTTGTTCACAATCTTAAAGTAATCTAAAACATAAATTTTCAGTCAGTCCTTGTTTCCTTCTCTAATGCTCATTTACTTCTTGTCACAAAATTATGGATTCAGATAATCAGGAAGACTTCTTAAGAATAGTCATCAATATATCTTCCTCAAAATAAATATAGCCTAATAGAACTAAAGTGAATCCGTACTTTAAAATGCTAACTGCTCTAGCACACAATTGTTATTTATTATTTAATAAGCAACAGCAGTAACAGCTCTTATGGAAATCTTTATTTTTGACATAATATTGCCAAATTTTATACTCAGCAAGACTGGGAAATTGCATTCCACATATTGGCAGAATTGCATAATGTTCAAAACTAAAGCTTCTGGACTCAAACTACCTTTTCAAAACACTTGCTCTGCTATTTACAAGCCATGTGGCCTTGGACAACTTATTTAAACTCTGTGCATCTTTTTTTTTCTCACCTATAAAGTGTGTTTAGTAATGGAATCTACTCTTCAGATGTTTGTGATTATTAAGTGATTAATGCCAGTAGAGAGATTAGAGGTGTTTGTTTTAAAGCACATATTGAGCGTACCCTCAATAAAAGCTAATTATTGTTATTTTTGTACTGCTTCTTTCTACAACTTTACTTCTCAAATCTCTTTTTATTATGTTGTGTTTTTAGCACCATGCTTGCTCTATCTGAATGTCCTGCTTCCTGCCATGGAACACTACTGTTCCATATGCTAGCTAGAGGGGGCTGGGAACGGGAGAGGGTCTTAACAAACAAGGGCCACAGATTATCTGATAAGGCACTGACAGGGACCAAGCTCCAAAAGGACCCATGCTAATACAACCAGGCATTAAAGGGCCCAGGAAACAATTTTCTAATACAAACGAAGATTCACAACCAGTTACCTTATGCTTGCGCGCTCTCTCTCTCTCTCTCTCTCTCTCTCTCTCTCTCTCTCTCTCTCTCTCTCTCTCTCTCTCCCTCTCTCTCTCTCTCTCCCTCTCTCTCTCCCTCTCTCTCTCTCTCTTAGATATGGGCAGGAATGAATGTTAGCAGAGGCATGCAAGCAGGAAGAGAGAAGAATGAGAAACACTTTATTTTATTCAACTGTACATCGTTTGTTGTTTTCCCTGGCCCCAGGTCTGGGACTACACCTGGTTAATCCACTAGGTCAACAAGGCATGCCCTTATGCTTATATCTAAGAAATTCTTCCTCCTAGGCACTAGCCTCAAAGAAGAACCCACCATAGCTCAGTTTCTACCCAAATAGCAAACTATAACAACAAATTATTCATCAAAGAAATAGGTGGCAGTAGGGAGTTTTACCTGCAATAACGGGTGACCAACAGTTAGGTGGGATAGAACCAGAACAATTCATTACTTTAGGCTAGCCAGCTGGAAGCCAATGGCAGGAAAGTCTGAGAAGGTAGGTAAAATAGCATCAGGTAGTACACTGGAGCTCTGTGTCCTGCTAGAGGAAGAATCCACTGAAATAAACCCTTCTCTTCATTTGGAAAGATTAATGAGAACTGGGACACAATGAGGAAATCCATTGTAGAATCAAGTAAGCTTGCTGTCAGGAACTCACAACAAGACAGAAACAGCAAAACACTGTGTTCTCATTTATCGAAAGTTGATTCATGAGGTATTCTCATTTAATGAGAAATCTACTCTTGATATAGGTCTCTATCCTTCATAGGAATAACACAGAAGAAGTGGAAAGAATTGCATCACACATGAAACCAAACAGAAAAGGCTAATAAGGCGTGTCTGGGGGATGGATCAACTCCTCTGGTTAAAAGGCTTAGGCAATGATAAATTTAGGGCCTGAATTCGGAGACCATTAAGTAGAGAGCAAAGAACTTAAGTCATTAAGGGAGTCATTAAAATTTTGATCAGATGGGTGAAATAAGGCAGGCAGGGATTTAGGGATGCTTCTCTGCTTGTGTACATAGCAAATACAAAGGTGCGAAAGAATGTGTTATCAGTTAAAAAATAACTGTCAATAGTCCAAGCAGGCTGGAGGTAAATGCCTGTTTTGAATTTTTGAAGTGAAAATAGTTTAGAACATACATTTAGATTTTAGCTTATAGTCAGGATTTCTTATAGAAAAACATAACCAAAATGCACCTCTTTTAGATTTTGCTAATAAAAATGTCCTTGAAAAGCAACTACATTCCATTCTTTGGAATTATTTAAATCACAAATAACTTATGCTAAAATAAAAAACAAACAAATATAAAACTGTAAAATAATGAAATAGACAACAAGAACAAAGAGAAGGAGGGCAAGTTCATATGCTAAATTGTTATGGTAGTCTATGAGGCAAGAGTTATTTTGTAAGACATATTGAATGAATGATGCTATTGAGACTGTAATGACCTGAGTGATGAAAGGTCACTCAGTGACATGACTGTGCATCCCTAACTCCAGCCTGATAACTAAAGGAATCCTAATATTTATAATTGTCCTATCCCCTGTCGTCTAAACACTGTGAGATGATTTCCCCTTCTTTGATATTTGCCAAAAGTTAATCTCACATTTCCAAGTACTTTGGAAAAGCATTTATTAAAATTTGGCGGAAAGGAAAAAATAGAATATGATCCTATGTGTTAGATAAAGAGTGGGTCTTTTTAAGCTTTGCTGAATGTTAGGTTCTTCCTTAACAGTTCATCTGAGGGAAATATGTTCTTGGTCTCCAGAGTAAAGCTACAAATTGGAAAAATAAGCTTTGGGCTTAGAAAGTCAGTGATCAGTTTGCCTTCAGGCAGCCAGACAATTTTAGATGCCTTAGTCATTACCCATGGCTATGGGCTTATGCAGCAGATGTGGAGGAAACAGTGAGCTGTATTCCAGCGATCATCAGGGCCATGTTTCTCAAAATATACACCCTAATAACCTCATAGAGCTTCTTAGATTGTATGAGACTCCTTAGGTTTGGGCTTTGACATTTGCGTGTTTAATAAGAGCTGAAAGTGATTGTAACGCCTAGCTTATCTTTTCCTGGCATAATCTTTTTTTTCTTCCTCAAACTCACTATTTTTGCCCAGCTATAAATAATGAATTACTAGAGTGGAAGTTTCAACTGAGCCATTCAAAATGGTGAGTGCCAGATTAGATTCATGTGTACGTGCTTATGTGCATGTAGAGCGTGACTCACTAACTACTGCACTGTGCCCTGGACAATAGGTTGAGTTATGTTGCATGATGTTTTTATGTCACGTATTAAGCCATCAAAACCAAATAAGGGCTATGTCACCCAATATCCCTTACAGGGTACTGAGGCCTTGCAACTAGGTTTTGACCAGTGGAACAGAGGGAACATACGTACACCACGTCCTCCAAACTTTTCCTCTGTGTTTCAGAGATTGTTAGTGGAGGGCTCTTTCTTTTCAGTATTTGCTTTCTTTTTAAGTCCTTGAAGTTCTCAGACATTTCTAATTATGCCCATAATACACGGGAAGTTGATTTTTTCATGCATTATTCCTTGACCCTTTCCGTGAATGCCATCCTCCTTCTTCAGAGTGTAATTACCCTGGTTAAATTTGTCCATGTCCTTGTTTATCAAGGTAAAGGCTAACTAGTTTGATAAGCATGATGGGCAATGAGAGTTAATGACTTAATTATGTCTCATTATTTAATTAATATGGTAATTATCTCATTCATTAAATAATAAATGGGTTTAAACTAATTTCTTTAACCTGAGGCTCTTTGGATTTTCTTTCAAACTTTATTTCTAGCCCCAACTCACATTAATGATCTAGGCAAATACTTTGCGTTAGTCAAATGAGTCCTCTCAGCCTATTTTACTTACGTTGACTGTTTCCAACTCTGGATTTTCTTCTTACCTGCAGAATGCTCACTAAAATTTTTCCCAGACTTCATAGTCCATCTTTGTTCTAAGAATATTTCCTGATAATCCCTGCTTAATCAAAATAATCTCCAACATGATTGTTCAATAGTGTTTATTTAGCAGATATAACTATATATATAGATAGATAGAGAGATAGATATAAAGTGCCAGGGATCTGGAATATAAGAGAATAAAAATGAATCCAGTGTCTCCCAGAGTTAACATGCCATGCTATGGTCATAAATAAATAACTATAATAAAATATTATAGATAATAAATGATAAATAATAAATGATGTTATAGATAATGATTATATATGGATAGATAAAATGGAAAAGACATGAGAATTTAGTGGAGTGTAATTTTCACTGATCAATTAAGTATGACTTGGCTAAGCAGATATCTATTTTATGCATAGAACAGATTATGCATAAAGTTATAGCCTTTTTTTTTTTTTGCTTAGAGCTGTTACATGTGAGGACTGTGAATTATGCTTTATTTGATACGGTTAGGACTAAAGAATATTAAAAGTAAGCATCAGGAGTTAAAGAACTGCTCTGTAGAAATTATATGTTGCCAGATATGAGCTTAGAATTAAAGAGGTTTTGTCCATTTCTGCCAACCCCCTTAAGAACCTGCTTTCATCATGTGAACAAGACCAAGGTAGCCTGTTGGACACTGTCTGCTGACTAGAGACGCAAGAACAAAGCCCACTCAGATCAGCAATGCCTGGTTGATATCCAAAGACACATGTGTCTACAGAAATTCCCAGGTGACTTGTTTATTTTCTAACAATAACAAAACATTTTTATTTAAACCACTAATTATAGAGATGTTTTGTTATTCAGTACACACTAACTTGATAAGTAGTTAAAATGGGAAGGATGATATAAAAATGATAATAGTTCACATTTACTGAGTATTACCATGTGTGAATTACTGCATATATATGTACTAAATGTTGCTGTATGTGCTTGCATGCATGTGTCCTATGAAAACCACCCTGTTTGGTAAATATAATTCTCCTTTTTACAGATGAGGAAACTGAAACCTAAAGTAGTTAAGGAATCTGACTAACATGACAAAGCTCTTAGTGGGTAAAACTAACATTTAATATCTCCCTCCTTAATCACTTCTATGTTGTTCTCTCTTAAATCGCCATTCAGTGAAAGGAACAGATCAGAACCAACACAAATATGTGCTAAGAAGTTCCTTTAAGGTGTCTCATTAATTCTGGTGTCTTCTAAATGAGTCATGACAACCTTTGATCTTATCTATCAAAGTCTCACTTTCTTCTTTCCAATTTTTTAATACAAAAGAGATGCTGGTACTCTTGGTTCCCAGTGGCAAACAGAAAGGGGAATACTTTTGAATAGCCTGGTGTTAAGGATTTTCACTAACTGATCATACAGTGAAAACTATCTTGTCTATCCCAAGGTAACCCTTAGTGTCCATTAAAGTAGTTCTGGAATTATGAGTTAACCAGGTGAAAGTAATTAAATTTCTCACAAGTGGAAACTACTATGTCACATAGGTGACATTAGTACTCAAAAAATTAATGTTCTATTTACTTTTTAATGAACAATCATTTTGCTGGAGTGATAGTTGATGCCTGTTCAGATAAGGTTGTCAAGAACATCCTTTGATGGTTGGCCTAGGTGTTTACTTTTTTTATGTGTTATTTTTGAGGTACAATTTTAATATACATATGTAGTTCCATACACCTTGACAAGTGTTTATAGTCCTATAACCACCAACTATATTATAGAATATATTTATCAGCCACAAATATCCTAAATGCTCCTTTGTAGTCAGTTCCTTCCCTTAACCCTAACCCTCAATCACTGACTTGAATTTTTCCCCTTAGCTTTACCTATTCGAAATGTCACATAAACAGAATCACATAGCAGTTGCTTTCTGTTTACCTTCTTTTGCATAGCACAATGATTATAAAATTAACCCAAATTATTAGAGCAATAGATTGGTAGTTTCATTGCAAATCAGTATTCCATTTTATGATTATATCATAAACTGCTGACCTCTTCTCTAGTTGAAGAAAATTTGGGTCGTTTCCATATTTTGGCAATTATGAATCAAGTTGCTATAAGCATTAGTATACAGAACTCTGTAGGTACATACATTTTCTTTTCTCTCTCCCCTTTCTTTTCCTTTGAGTAAATATCTAGCCATGAGATTTCTGGGTTGCATGGTGTTATGCGTCGAATATTTGTGTCACCACAAAATTCTTATGTTGAAGCCCTAACCCTCAATGTGATGATATTAAGAGGTAGGGCTTGGGAGGTGATTAGATTTAGAGGAAGATGAACCTGCATAATGGGATTACTGCCCTTATAATAAAGAAAAGAGATAAGAGACCTTCTTCTGTCCTCCATGTGAAGATACAACCAGAAAGTGGCTATTTGAAAGGCAGGAAGCAGGCCCTTTCCCAAAAAGGAAATCTGCCTGTACCATGATATTTGAATTCCTAGTCTCCAGAACTGTGAGAAAGAAATGTCTATTTTTAACACCACCCTGTCTATGGAATTTTTTCATAGCAGTGTAAGCTTCCTAAAACATATGGTAAACATCTACTTCACCTAAATTTTTGACACTTATGTTCCTCTATTTTGTAGAATTCTGATATATTTACTTTTAACACTTTTATTTTGATATTATACTTTAAATATTTTTGAAACTAAGATAAATATATTTTCATGTTTTTAATTCCTTCCTTGCTTTATTGTTATTCAAAAAATAGCTTAAGCTCAAACATTTGCTCTGCCCCATAGTCAAATATACATAACAAGTTCAATTTTTTTTAGAAAATAATAGTAAATTATGTGATTATCTGCCAACTATTTAATTTCTAAGTTGAAATTATGCTTTCTAAAGTGAAGCCAAGACAAATACTCTGTAAAGGCAGTGGCAAGCAAAATTAGTAGTTAACGAAAATAAATAAATATAAAATTCATTCAACACTTCTTCATGAGAGTCTAATTTAATCAATGCACCTGCAGTTGATTGCTACCTTTTAATGTGTTTAACATGTATTACTTAAAGAGTGAGGAGGAGGCACATTACTTTTGTACCTTAAAATATGAATAAACAGACAAAAATAGAAAAGAAAGAAAAGAGAATGGGCTATAAGAAGGATTATAGCATTTTCAGGAAGCTAGCCAGACAGACTTTAAATATATTTAGATCTATTGAATTAAACCATGAATGAGTCATTGTCTGGGAAATAATTTATATTAAAATATCAACTTTTACTTTGTTGGCATAGAAATCAATTACATAATGCATCCTTTAGTAATCAGAATGGGAAAAGTTTGGAGCATAATTATATTCTGTAGAGGAAGGTAGGGAGTGCTTTGCAGAAGAATAACAGATGGATATCATTAGAACACATTTCACAAGTTTAAAGTTGCATTAAACAACACTAATGAATGCATCAATTAAGAGATAGTCAAAAATCACTTTGTCCTGTAGTAAGAGAAAGAAAAAACTGAATTCTGAATTAATCATGTTTGTATGTGTATGTATACATAAATACACATGTGTATATATTCATGTTATCCTATTTAGCTTTAGGGCTCATGGCAGATATTGAGCATTCCCATTCCAGGGAAGTCGGAGATCCAGTTATGGCTGACCTGATGACAACCAGGGCCCTGGATTCCCTGATTTATTTCTAAACTGATCTCTACTGGCACTGGATCTATATAGTTATTTTCTAAATGGTTAATTTTCAGTAGTTTCTCATTAACATCTTTACAAGATAATTAGACATATTCTAAAGAGTGACATTTGCTTTCCTTGAAACAAATCTGTTTCCCTATCTTTATGCCTCAATCTGATACTCTATATTAGAGTGTATGACATTAGTGACAAAACAACAATGATAAACTCTCCTCACTACCTTTTTTGTTAGGTACATTGGCATCTTTATATATGTGTCAGACTTTATACTAAATGCTACCATATGTTATTTCCAACCATGCTAAGAAGAAGGAATTATCACTATTTTGCAGATGAAAAATGAGTCCCGGGGTTGATAATTTGCCATAGGTCAGTCAAATTAACAGCACAGTGCTTCTTAACTGATAACTCTCCAGAAACTGAGCTCAGTCAAACATTCAGGGCACAACACTCCTCTGACTGCTTTTATTGATAGGCAGTGGACATGAGTAAGGTAGGTTCAATCAGAACAGGGGAAATAATGGATACTCAAGTCTTTTTCCTAATGATTATGAACTAGTAAGGTTCTGCCTCTATTGCTCTGGGCAAGTATCTTGTGAAAATAAGACAAAATAATATGAGGATGATGCCAACACTTTAAGAATAATAGGCAAGAAAAAAACAAAATAAATAACTTTAGTCTTCGATATCTACTACTTGGCCACTGACCCAGCTAGCACTAGAATGCATCCTTTCTCTGGCTATTTGCTCTGTAGGATAACAAACATTTGTATTGAAAGCCAGTTTATATTTGAAATTCAAAGCATGCGAACTTAGTGTAACAACTTCCCCTCAATAACCGGTACCTGTCTCTATCCCCTGTATAGAGACACATTAACTCGTTGTAATATTTCTGTGTTTCTCTATGAAAAAGAAATAAAAGTGTGAATGTAGCAAGTGGCCTTTCTCAATAGAAAAGCAGTTCAAATAATGATTGCCTGTACAGGATTCTCTTTTTATGACATGAGGTAAAGCCATAGATGCATGTTTAGGGCCTTAGCCATACATTACAGTTTATTCCTGCACAGAGCTCAATGAAATTTGAAAGCAGTAGCAGAGAAATGATGAAGATTGCTCTCCTGGAGTATAACTGCAGTGAAGATATCAGTTCCTAAGCCCTAGTCACCAATGGACCACCTAAGGTGGAAACCTGATAAATTAATTCATTGTGTAGCAAAAGATGTCATTCCTTGCTTTTAAGTAAATTCAGTTTATCTACCATCATCTGTGGGAATGGATCATTGAGCAGCAAGCTATACCCAGAAATATTTTCAGATAAGATGATGATTTTTCTCTAAAAATTGTATTTTTATGTTAACCACAGTCCAAACATAGTTGAATTGCAGCCAGAGAACACATTCATCTCCAAATTATGCATCAAGATGCATCTGATAACCTTGAAAGTATATCTATATGGAAGGGTTTAGTGCCACTCTTAAATAGGTCTATATTTTTAAATATATTATGTTTCTGTGTAAAATGTAACAAAATATGTGTGGCTATTAAAAACTTAAAATAAATGCTTCAAGTTTAATACCATAAAAATGAATTTCCATAAAATATGCATAACAGAGATATGGATGCTGAAGATAGAAAAGCAAATAGGTCTTTTGGTAGAATATAAAATGCTTATTTTGTTTTTTTTGTGTGTGTGTGTGTCTTTTACACAAAGCCTTAGTTTTCTCCTAAAGCAGATGAGGCAGCAAAGTATTGCTGTTTTTTAATTTTAAAAGGAATAATAATATTGCAGTCAGTTTTGGCAAATTAATTGAGATGCTCTTTTAAAAGTTGTAAGTAAATGAATCAATAGTTTTCCTTCCCATGTCAAGAAAACAACATATTTTAGGGCTGATCTCATCATAGCCCTGTGAATACTCTTCTAGGTCCGAAGAAAGTTCAACAACTAAATTCACTAAAACAACTGGTAATTTTATAATTGTATTAAATAATGCATTGACTTGTGCTATTTTCCTTTGAAGACGATTCAGTAAACCCGATTCAGTTTTGTTCTGAGACAGCTTCAAATGTAAAGTTTGTCTTTCTCTCCTGAAACTATGAATTCACTCATTATAAGGACTAGGAAAATTTTGAATTCATCTCTTATTTTATAACATTACATTAAGAAAAGCAACTGGATTCTTAAATCCTTGAATTGTGAAGACATCTATACATCTTTTGCTCTGTTCTTCAGCCATCCTTTAAGAACCCTTCAACAAAAATCTTTCTCACTAGACAATTAAAGACATTATTTGCAATTATCCTCATAGATGCAAACAGAAAGTCGTTGATGGCAGCTCAGAGTTCTTATCATTAATTATAAAATTTTTGTTAAGGCTTTTATTCATAATTGGAAAACACAACTCTACATAGATGAGAATTCCTTCAGAATACATGTTGATAAGAAAATTTTAGGAATGTTTATTTCATTTAATCAATCAAATGTGCCCAAATGATAAAATCTGATTACTCAAATTGCCTTCTATAAATCTTTCTGTATGAGTGAAATTTGGCTTATTGCATAAAAAAAAACTAGAAAAATATATATTTCACTTTATTATTTTTTAGGCTCTATTCTATTTTTTGGTAGGTTTCGTTTTTTGTTCTTGTTTTAAGTTAATTTTATGCAAGTAACATTGCATTATAACATTATATAATTGTAAAATGTACATGATAGTAAATTTACATCTGTACATAATACACCAGGTTTACCAATATTTCAGTTCTTCCTTCACTGTATGATTGATCTCCATTACTCAGTTTGCTCTACCAACCTCCCTTTCCTCTTCCTGCTATCATTTGTTTGCTTGGTTTTTCTATACACTTCATTTGAGTGATATGATATACTGTATATCTTTCTCCTTCTGGCTTATCTTACTAAGCATAATTCTAGTTTTATCCATGTTGTTGCAAATGGGCAGGATTTCATTATTTTTGATAGTTATGTAGTATTCCGTTATTATGTACCCATCTTCTTTATCTACTCATCTGTTGATAGGTACTTATGTTATTTGCAGCTCCTGTCTATTGTAAATAATGCTGCAATGAACATGAGGATGCATATATTTTTGAGAATTAGTATTGTGTGTTAGGTAAATACCCAGTAAAGGAATAACTGGATGATACGAAATTTTTCATTCTCAGTTTTGGGAGGAATATCCATACTTCTTTTCATAATGGTCGAAGCATTTTATACTTATACAAGCAGTTTATAAGTGTTACCTTCTCTCCACATCCTCTTGAACACTTGTTTCCCATCTTTTGTATCATAGCTAGTCCCAGGGGTAAGGTTATATCTCATTGATGTTTTCATTTGCATTTTTAAGGACAAGAGAGGTAGGACACCTTTTTATGTGACTTTTGGGCATGTGTTTGGTTTGGAGAAGTGTCTATTAAGTTTATCTGCCCATTTTGTAACTGGGTTATTTTTCTGTTGTTCAGTTTTATGAGTTCTTTATACATTTTGAATACTAACCACTTGTTTGATATATGATGTGCAAATATCTTCTCCCTTTCAGTAGTATTTCTTTTTGTTTTGATGAGAAATCATTTCACGGTGCAGAAGCTTTTTAGTCTGTTGTAATCTCATTTGTTTATAATGGATTTCATTTTCCTTGCTATTGGAATATAATTCCCCAAAACATCTCTTAGGTCACTGCCCATTAGTGTTTTACTGATGTTTTCTTCTATATATTTCATGGTCTCAGGCCTTACATCTGAATCTTTAACCCGTTTTGAATTAATTTTTGTGCATGGTGCTAGATAGTGTGCTAGTTTTAGTATTTTGCATGTAGCTGTTCAATTTTCCCAACACCTTTTATTTGAGACTATCTTTACCCTATACTATGCCCTGAGCTCCTTTGTCATATATTGTGTATGTGTGTGCGTATGTGTGTGTTTATTTTTGAATTCTCAGTTCTATTCCATTGATCTGAATATCTACTCTTATTCAGTACTATACTGACTTGATTATTATTACTTTAAAATGCAGTTTTAAGTCATTGAGCATGACACTTGCATATTTTTTTTCTTTTTCTCAGCATTGTTTTTATTATTGGCAGCATCTTGTAGTTCCAAATTATATTTTTTTATATTTCTGTGAAGAATATCTTGGTGATTTTGACAGAGATAACATCAAATTGTATGTTGCTTTAATATGATCATATGTAATATGATCATTTTAACTATGTTAATTCATCCAGTGCATGAGCACAAAACATCTTTTAATTCCTTTGTGTCTTCTATTTCTTTTAACAACGTCTTATAGTTTCCAGAGTATAAATATTTCACTTCTTGTTTAAGTACATTCTAAAATATTGAATTATTTTTGATGCAGTTTTAAATGGAATTGCTTTCCTGAATTCTTTTTCTATAAGTTTGTTACTTGAATATAGACATGACACGTTTTTTTTTGAATACTAAATTTGTAGTTAGTATATTAACTGTATTCTTTCTTTCATTGTTTGTAACAACTTTTTGCTGTTTTTTGGGAGGGAGTTTCCTCATACACATTATCATGTCATCTGCAAATTGTAATATTTCACTTCTTCATTTCTATTCTGAATGCCTTTTTCTTGTCTAATTGTACTAACAAGGTTTTCCAATCCACATCAAACCAAAATGGGAGGAGCAGATGCCCTTGCCTTTTTCCTAATCTTAGAAAAAAAGGTTTCAGTTTAATTCCACTGACTATGAAGTCTGTTACTATTTTGTCATAATAGTTTTTATTATTCTGAATTATTTTCCAATTATACTCATTTGGGAGAGAGTTCTTAACATAAGAGAGTACTGGATTCCATGAAATTCTTTTTCTGTATATAGTGAGGTGATCATGAGACATTTTCTGTAATTTTGTTGATATCATATTAGTTGATTTGCATATGTTGATCCATCTTTTGCATCACTGAAATAAATCCCCCTTGATTACGGTATATGGTTATTTTAATGAGTTGTTGAATATAGTTTTCTAGCATGCTGTTGAGGATTTCTGCAACAGTATTCGTCAAAGAAATTGGTTGATCATTTTCTTTTTTGTTGATGTTTTTGGTCTTGGAATCAAAATAATGTCACTTTAAAAATGCTTCAAAGCTTAACTTCTTCAAATATTTTCTTCATAAATGTGTGAGAAGGATTGAACATTTGGAACAATTCACTAATTAAATAATCTGGTCAGTGACGTTTTTGACAATTTTTTTTTTATTTCAGTTTCCTTGCTTGTGATCAATCTGTTCAGGATTTCAATTTCCCCCTTATTTATTCTTGTATGTTTCTAAGAATTTTTACATGTATTCTTTATACAATTTGCTGCCCAAATGTGATCATATTATTATTTTATAAATCAATGTATTTCTATAGTATCAGTTGTAATTTCTTCTCTTTCATTTCTAATTTTATGTGTGTTTTCTCTTTTTTCTTTTATAAATCTGGCTAGTGATTTGTCTATTTCGTTTGCTTTTAAGGAATCAATTCTTGGTTTCCTTAATTTTTCAAATCCTCTTTGTTTTATATTTCCTTGATTTTTGCTTCAGTTTTATGAAATAGGTTTTATTATTTACTTGTTTTACTAGATTTTCATTTCAGTTTTCTAATTCTTTTAAGTGAAGGCTTAAGTTATTTTTCTATTTTTTATTATTAATGATTATTCTATTTTCCTGGGATAGTCTTGCATTACTATACATTCCCTTCTTAGTATTACTTTGGCTATATCCATAGGTTTTAAGAAGTCACGTTTTAATTTTCATTTGACTCCACATGTTTAAATTTTCTTTGATTTTCTCATTGACCCAATAATTGTTCAATAACATATCATTTATTCTCCATCCCTTTGCAGTTTTTTCATCTCATCTATTTTTCATTTAAGGTTTATTTATGTATTTATTTATTTATTGTCATTTTTGATGATGATGATGATTTTCTGTCTGAATGATGTGACCTTTACTGTGAATTAGGGTGTTAGAGTCCCCTGCTATTATTTTGTTGTTGTTAGTGAGTCCCTTAAAGACTGTTAATATTCATTTGCTTGATTCATTTGGGTGCTTATATATTGGAAGCATATATATTAATAAGTGTGTTATGTGTTCATGTTGTATTGATCCCTTTATTTTTATACAATTATATCTCTTGCTACTTTTCTTTTTTTTTTTTTTTGGCCAAAAGTCTATTTATCTGTTATGGGCATAGCAGTTCCTGCTTTTACAGATTCAACTGACTTGGAGTATCATTTTCCATATCTTTTCTTCAAGTGTCTCTCTCTCTCTCTCTCTCTCTCTCTCTCTCTCTCTCTCTCTCTCTCTCTCTCTATATATATATATATATATTTATCTTTACATTTTAAGTGAGTCTCTTGCAAACAGCATATAGTTGGATTTTGTATTTTGCAATTCACCAACAGCTCTGTGGATTTTAAATGGCAAATTCAGTCCATTTACATTCAGGGTGATTATTGATATTTGAGGACTTACTACTGACATTTTGACTTTTGTTTGCTGAATTTGTCTGTTTATTGCATAATTTGATTTTTTTGTAAACCTTCTTTATACTTTAGATAGAAGAACATCTTTTAAAATTTCTTGCAGGAAATGTTTCGTGTCAGCTATTTCCTCCAGCCTTTGTTTAGCAGAGAAAACATATATGTGCCTCAAATCTGATTTTTTTAACAGTATATAGTATTCTTGGCTGGCAGGTTTTTGTGTTAGAATATTTTTAATAAGTCATTTTATTCTCTCTTGACCTGTAGACTTTCTCTGAGAAGTATGGTGATAGCCAGATGGGAGTATGTTTATATGTCACTTACTTTTTTCCGCTCTTCTCTCTCTCTTCACCTTCTGGGATGCCCATTATTCTTAAGTTGCCTTTCCTGATGGAGTTAGTATCTCTCACAATATGCCTTCACTTTTTAAAAATATTTAATTATCTCTCTCTTTCCCTCTGGTGCCTTTATGTATTTCTGTCCTCTAGATCACTGATGCTCTTCATTTTGATCAATTTCTTCATTTCATCAGTTCTATTTTCTTCACTCTCTTTGGTTTTCTTTATCTTGTTTATTGCTTTCTTTACCTACTGAATATCTGTTAGTTTCTTTTGCTTTCAGCTCATTGGTATATTTTTGATCTCATTGACTTTTTGACTGAGTTCTCTTGAAATTCTGTGAGTACATTTTCTGAATTTTTAAATCTCATTGAATTTCTTTATGATTGCTACTTTTAATTATTTATCTGTTAAGTAAACCTCCATGACTTCAAAATCGATTTCTGATGAGGTGTCATCTCCATGTTACTCCACAGTACCTTGAAATTTCAAAGTATATTGAACTCTTCTTTTCACCATGGGATTAATATGCTTAACTGCGTTGCTTATTTTTTGTTAATCTCTTGCTGAGTCAGGGAGGTAGAGGATATCTGGTGGATACAGGAGGGGCATGTGGGCAAGGGAATGGGGGTAGCTATTGTTGTGGTCTGCAAGGGGTTGGGGAGCCTACTCCTGTGGGTATCATTGGGGCAAAAATTCTTCTCAGAGTTTGTAGTACTAGGTCCAGTAATCTATCTTCTGTTGTGATGGCGTTATTCTAAGCTAGACGTGGGTCCCAAAGGATAAATGAAGCAGAGTGAGTTGTTACCATTATGCTTTTGCTGGGTTTCTGATCTATGTGTTGTGTAGGGACCCAATGGAAATACCTTCTCTTTGAACTTTACTCTATGCAAACGAGTGCTTCCAGCCATCTTCACTCCTCCCTCCCTGGAACTCAAGGTTAGGCCTACTGCCCTGTTAATGTGTCCCTCTGTCTGCCTCTGCTTCCACTGTTCTTGAAGTCATAGCTGTACTTGAAGCCACTGCTACATATGTATCCCTCCAGATCCACTTTCAGATACTCTGATGCATACATTTACTCCCATCATCACCTAAATGCAGTTGCTTCTATTCCTGAGTTGCCAGGGTGCTATGGGACTCTAGGCCAGTTTTGCTTCCATAACATTTGTTGTATGCCTTAGACACGAAGCAGGGAATGACTTCAGCTGCATTCTTCTCTTCCTGGTTCTATTTTTAAAATCATTTTAGTTTACCATAATTTCAATGATTTTCAGTTCTTTCTATTTGTTGAAGAAGATGTTGTTTTCTTCCTCTCTTGTGAGATGACATAAAAATATGCTTCTCTGCATCTCTTCCCAGTGTCATTATAATTGTATGTTGAGAACAAATGTATTGATTAGATATTAAAACCCTATGCTAGGTCCACAAATAATACACCATAAGCAGACAGGCATTGAGTGATGAATTTAAAGCATACTAATCACCAAATTAAGGTGACTCTTCAGCATAGATAGCATGTATAGCATATATAGCTATTATTTTTTGGTTACCTTTTAAAAGTTGCAATTAAATCCCAAAATGAACCCTATAATCACTTCAAGATTCTGACCTATTTAACTGAAAATTTGTCATGGACAGATTATAGGGAAATTGCATTGTGGATATGAAGAATGCTACCAATAAGTATGTCAGGTTTGTTACACACATGAATCTCCTAGTTTAATAAAAGAATAAAACACAGCATATCTGTAGAAATGAGAATACATAGCACATATTTGTGTCTAAATGTTTAAAACTAAATTAGGAAGAAAGAAATGAATCTATGTGGGGACAGTTAAAAGAGTGTTGGTATTAAAAGGTACAACTTCATGGAGAAAAGAGATTACAGTTAGCTAAATCTAGATTTAGAAGGTACAACTTTTTTTGCTGTTATGAAATTGTAAGCTGACAAACTATGAAAATGAAAGTAAGCATAGCTCATTTAGTGCATCTTAAGAAAATAAAAAATGTGAGACAAAACAAGAATGGTGGAGCTGGGTGAGGTAGATCAATAGATCATCCTTAGCTCATGAAATGTGTTTATGCTCATCATTCTGTTGCCAACTATACACACTTCCTTGAATATACCATACACAAAACTTCTCTGTACCTTTTATCAAGCTATTCCTTTATCCTACAATTATCTTTTCTCTATCCCCAACCTATTAAATATCATATACCTTTCAAGATTCCACTCAAACTCTTTTCTATGAGTCATTTGCTAATAGCCCCCCAATTAAGCTCAATTATCCCATCACCTGAATTCTATAACATGTGAAAGCTGCTATAAAGTTAGGCTATTCTGTCAGGTTGAGTGTGGTTGGCTTTTTGTATGATTCTCTTTTATAGTGTGCAGAGTTGATGCTATTACATCACCCCATGACAAGATACGTGCTTTTGAATAGATTTTTCTTCATAATGTATATTGGATTATGAGGACACAGTTTGCAAAAAGCTCTGGGATAGGATGTAAAGTTCGTGAAGGTAGAATATGTCAAAAAATAAAGTAGAAGAAAGATATTTCATCCAGGGTAAGTTTATTCTTGAAACATGTAAAAGTACAGACATCATGGGTCTAGGGACACAAATTGGATCCTTGTGTGATCTATTAGCTCTGCTTTGCTCTATGGTTATAGACTCTCTCACTCCAGCTGCCCTTTTATGTATTCTTTTTTTCAATGAAAGAATGGATATACACTTTTCAGAAATGAAAACAAAAGCAAAAACAGAAAAAGGTATTCAGTCTCTTGCCCTCTTGAGAACATACATTTTTATTGTCTATATAAAGGGCTGTCCATCTTAGAATTCATTTTTATTTTTAACTGGATTTTTTCAAATGTTGGATGGTTTAAAAAATCATTTCAGAAAGGTTGCAAAAGAACTTCCATTAAATATACACTTTAGACTGTTTTTGGACAAGAAACAAACTGTTATGCTTCTCCATTGGAATCGTGTTTTCTTTCTCTTTTTTGTTGTTGTTGCTTTTAGAACAACAGCGAACCTGTCTTGAACAATAGCACCTCAGAAAAACTTTACTGCTATGAATAGTAGTGTAATGCAGGGACTAGTTCATTTCTTAATAAACATTTGGCAATATCTGGAGACATTTTTGATTGTTACAACTATGGGGAGGGGGATGTTATTGGCATATAGTGTGTATAGACCAGGAATGCTACTAGCATTTGATAATGTGCAGGGAAGCTCCCATAGCAAAGAATAATCTAGTCCAAAATGCCAATGGTTCTGAGAAGTCTAGCTTGATGAAGGTAAGCACTAGGGAAAATGTCCATCTTTCTATTAACTATAGCTGTTGAGAAACACATTGTCTTTATATTAACATGATTTCTATTGTAAATATAACATGAGTGTTATTGAAAATGTACTATATTAGTTTTTAATTAGTTTGACCTTATAGAATTTGGAATTTTAAGACATTCCTTAAGGCAAGAGCAAATACTCTACTATAGCAATTGATAAATAAAACAGTGTAATTTGAGTAGGAAATTAAAATCCTCTATTGTGTTCCTGAACTACATTTTCAGTTCTTCTTTATCATATGCATGCATGGTTTCTTAATCTTTATGTTGACTCCTGCAAAGTGTGCATCTTAATGGCAAACAATAATTCAGAAAACTGTCCAATACCAATCTACATGTTTTGCCTTTTTTCTTTAAAGGAAGGAAGTCAAATAGGAATACAGACAGACAGAAAGAAAGAGAGTGGAGGAAGAAGCATTTTATTAAGTTAGTTGTTTGCCTCTTTTTTGGAATCAGAATCCAGGATTTTGTGTTGTATGTGGACTATACCCTAGGTATGGATTTAGCATGTGAACCATTAGAATACACCTCAATCTACATCTTCTATCATACAATGTCACTTTTATACATCTGATTATTCAAATCTCACTTTCTCAAGGTCTTTAAACCTAATAATCCAGTATTATTATAATCAATATATAACACATGTTACTGACTCAATATTGTTTTACTGTTCAGAGAATATTATCTTTTTAGGAGGATCATATTCTGGGAGGATAGTAATGCATTATGAAAAAAGTCATGGATTGAGGAGATACAAACAAAGCCCTTGCTAGACTACTAATTAACTAGAAAACTAAAATTTAGGCACTGATTTCTGTTATTTTTTTCATTATCTTCATTTTTTGTGCAAATCAATGAAAACACAATGTACTTTCCAAGCCTTCCAAACTATGTTGCTCATAAGCACTGAGAGAATAGTGTAGAATGCTTGAATAAAAAAAAATAACGTCAATCTTTATTTGTAGAAGTTTCTAGTATGTTATGCACACGTTGGGGTCTTGGCATTTAGTTATCAAAGGAGTGCATTGAAATATTACATAAATATTTGTTGCTTGTAATATGAGGAAATTTAACTATATGGCTTCTCGGCTTTCTTTTAAATCAATATTTTGAGCATGTATTCATTCTACAATACTTAGTGAAAGATGTTTTGTATAAGAATTGTGCTGCTGTTGGAGGCTGGATGATGAATAAGATAAATGTGGCCTTTTTGTAATGGAACTCACATTTCTCACTTGCCATGTACAGAACACAGATGAAGGTATATGGAATCTGCAACACTGCTTTTTCCAGCTGGAAGTGCACTAGGGAAAATGACAAATAAAAACATGATTACAGTTTATGTCAGACAGTTTTATTACTTTACTAGAGTTACAAATAAAGTGCAATTGTTGACCAGAGAAGAAGGATTTCCAAGTTCAGCAATACAGGGTCTCTTCCAGAAAAAGACACCATTTTAGCAAACTGTTTAGTATAACAAGAGTAGGGTAAGGAAAGACACTAAATACCAAAAATAAATGTACAAATGTTGAACAAGAAATATCAGAATGATGTTTCAGTAGTCGAAGAAAAGTACTGCTTTACTAAGTTTTTTAATGTGTTTATTAGGCCTGCTACAATAAAATATCAGATTATGTGACTTAAGAACACAAATTCTATTTTTTTTTTAATCTCACAGTTGTGGAGGCAGGAAGTCCAGAATCAAGTTTCACAAAGTTTGATTTCTTCTGAGACCTCTCGTGGCTTGCTGATGGCTCCTGTGCATTCACATGGTCTTTCTTCTGTATATACGTTTGTTTGTGTGCAATTATCTCTTCTTATAAGGACTCCACACAGATAGATTAGTCCATTCTAATGACCTCATTTTACACACTCACCTCTTTGAAGGCTATATCTTCAAATATAATCACATGCCAAAGTATTGGGAGTTAGGTTTTCCACAACAAAATTGAGAGAGGGACACAATCCAGACTATAAATGTGTGATGGCCATAGTCGTAGTTAAGACTGAAATTTGGTCCAATGGGAGTTTAACACCATTTAAGTAGGCAGATTTTTACTATTGATCCCATTTATAGAGTTAGAACAAGGTATCCCTTGTATCATATTCTACTTCAGAGTGGTAAATTAGGCAATGAGAAAAATAATGGAATGAGAATGATAAAGGTAATTCTCTTTTAAGAGTAAAATTGGAAGACACTGAGAATTTGTTGATAATATTTGAAGAAGAGAAAGATGAGTCAAAAGAAAATGTATATTTGATTAACTCTTTCAGTGGGAACTAATAACACCAGTATAGAAACCATAGACCCTACATGCTACACAGACTTTGGGTTTCTAATACATTGAGATGGAAGCTCTGCTGGCTGTCAAGAAAGGTGGTTAAGAGGCAGTTGGTAAAAGTCATTGGGGCTGTGAGTAGGAAGGGTGGCTCATCAATTTAGATGGTAAAGCAACTTTGGAATGAGTAAGGTTTCCAACAGTTCCAATGCACATAAAGACAAAGCAAAATAATGCAGAACATGAATTGACAGTGTGAGGGTTTTTGACACAATCACAAGAGGGTGTCAAAAGGATGCTTCATGTCCTTTAAACTGCCGCATAGACAGCTGTCATCTCTGTTCAGAAAGGGAAGAGTGTCAACCTGATGAAAATAGGACTTGCCAAAACTTCACAATGGTTGTCCTATAGCTGGACACTGGCCAAGAAAACTTCAGCACTTGACATAAAGGATTAGCCAAGTCAATGTTGATTTGGAGGTTTTCTTTTAATCAAGCATTTTAGAGTAAAGTATACTCAACCTAAATATTCCTCTCTGGTAGACTTGAAGGTAAGCAGTCACTCTTGTGAACTCTGTTCTCTGGCTTCTATCAGAGTGGGTCATGCCTTCAATAAAAGTTTTTCTGTCTGACCCCATTAACATTATCCTAGTAGATCTGGCAACCATGAATTATTATTTTAGTTTGATGGGAAATACATACCCTGGTCCTTTTAAATTCTGGAAGATTTAGACTTTGGTCTTTGTAAGTCCCTGGAACTCTATTACATTAATTGTCTCACTCTGCCCTGCTTGTTAGGCTGTTCACGTTGGAAAGTGGGTGCCTTAATGCAAACAAATGCAACATTATCTCTCCATCTTCCCACTTAGCCTCCCAGGTCTCTTCTCCTCCCGCCTTTCTTATTTTTTAATGCAATTTATTTCAAGTACCCTGAAGAGATGCTTCGACATTTGTTGATACTAACTAGTTCTGATCTTTCCCTGTCCCCTCCACAAGCTGTATGGAAAAACTCCAATTGCAAAATTGCAAATAAAAATGTTACCAAATCTCTCAGGGAAGTTAAATAAATGATCTGATGTTCAGGCAGCAAACTAAATTACCAGTATCCTCTCAGGCATATGTCTGACTTTGACAATATTCTTCTGCCTCTTCTATTGAACTGACCTCTGGACATCAAGTCAAATTTATAAGTCTTTTCACATAGAACTAGTATACATCATTCTAACTGGAAGTCCCAGACTTAGATAAACAAAGAAAATGGAAAACTGCATTCATCACTCAATTACAGGTTTAAATGCTATGCAAACACCCTCAAGATTTATGATAGCAACTTTTTCCAAATTAGAATTGACAATGTCCTCATTGCTTGTGTTTTAGTTTACCACTTTCGAGTATTGTATTATGTGATGAAATTATTGAGCAGGTAAATAGATTAAAGCAATTGAGATGGAACAAAGGGCAAGGTCTATGTATGGAAGTGTGTGACTCTTTGAAAACAAACAAAATTTCTGTTCACTGACAGCTGTGAGATAAATATATTTCAAAGTCTGATTAGGATGTGGGCAGCATAAGAAAACAGTTCTTATGATAATTCAAGTTAAAATTGCAAAAAAAAATGAATCTTAAAAGAACCAGTGTAGGTAAATTGCCAACATGTTTTCCCTTCATACAAATAAACTGACCAATACACAGCATTTTTATTTTTGCTCTTTTAGATTGAAACATATGTTCCCAAAGATTCTATAATAATAATATTTCTCAACCCCCAACTGAAGCAGAGCAAACTCTATAGAACTGCTATCTAAATGAACAGACCTTAGGAACTGGAAAAGCTGTTCAAATCTAACATGGCAACCTAAGAAACAAATTTCTTCATGGAAAAAAACTTTGGGAGCTTCCTGAATGGAAAGTCTTCCATTATCTCTTTCATCCCTGGAGTTGAAGCTTCTCCATATTTTATTCTTAATTGACCACAATAACCTGGGATGTTGGTCAATCACAGCAAATTGCTTGGTTTAAAACAAAACAAAGCAAAACACTATTACTCAAAGTAAATGAAAGTTCCCTGTAAGGAGAAAAAAAAAATCACATAATGATTGTGGAACATGAAATTCTAAATAAAAATCCTTTTAATTTGTCTTGGATGTTCAACTGGGGGGAAGTGCAGCAAGTGGAGTTTGTGTGCTTTGCAAGCAGTTTCTGAAAATGACAATGCCAAGCCTATTTAACTCTTATAATTACCTGTCACTGTGCTTCCAGGGACTGGCTGGAGACAAGGGAGCTGCATGCTTGGCAGTGTAGTGCTGACTGAGAGATAAAAATTTGGGACATGCCTGGAGCTTGCTCATGATGACTGTACAGTGTTGGGAGATATGCCCGCTGACATTGTCCCCCGATATACAAAACAGTTAATTAGCCCCAAGCAATAGCACCTATGCTCCAGGGTCAAAAGGAAGTGTCAGGAGTGCTTGACTGCACTGCCAAGACCAAAAACCAGAGACACATCTATTTTCAGATGGAGTCAATGTCTTTGAAAAAAAAAGTCTCATAATGTGTGATTTATTAATTTGTGAAAGTTATCTTTTTGTTGTAATGGTCAATTTTACTTTAGCCTTTAGGATTCCTATGATATCCTTCTTTCCCCACTAGATTGCCAGCCCAGTTGTCTCATGGAAAATAGAAATTATTTCCTGGTATGCTGTACCTCACTCCTTAGCCATTTTTAAGACCCAATACTCGGTCCAAATTTTGGCCTTGAGCACATTAGCTTTTAAAAGTATTATTAGTATTTCAAAAATAATGTGATTTGGGGGGTATCCAGGGCTATCTATACCCACTGAACTTATCCTTCTGACATGAATTAGATGAAAGGCATTCATACAAGTGTCAGAAGGCTTTTCATACATGACTTAATATATGGTTTCCAATTAAATACCATGAGTTCAGGAGAAAAAAATACTTCCCTTAGTCTCTTCATTTGTAAAATATGAAATACAATCTTTTGTCACTTTTTTCTGAGGTGGACTATCAAGTATCTATGAGATACTACAACTGAACTCATATTTTGAGCTCTAATGTGCATTGCAAGATTTAATATGACAATAATGGCAAGGGCACACAAAATCATTTATGGTAAATGAAAGAACCAGGATAATAAAAAGAGCTACACAGTTTTATTTTGTTGTTTTGTCACTTGGTTATATATATTGTTTACTCAAAATTATAAGGTTAGAATGGATTGTTTCCATAAATGGCAGTGAATTAATATATAAATGGTTACCAGCGTAGTCACTCTGTGTGTTCATTCATATGTTTATTTACTTACTTGTTTGTTTGTTCTTCATTGTATTTTTAGCCCTCTAGGGACCTATATTTCCTCTCTCAATTCCCTTTCATACCATACCAAGTGTTTGCTCAAAATTACATGAAAATTTAGCTTCTGAATGAAGACACCAGCTGCACTGGCTAGGAGAATAGATAAGAGGTTGTTTATTGTACTGAATAATCATTCTTTTGTAAAAAGGATTTACAATAAGGTGCAAGGAAATGGGATTTACAGAGGATAATTTTGAATCTGTATTTTTATGAAGATATGAATAAAATAATATTAACACAGAGATTGAGACATAGGTACAAAGAATAGAAGATCATATGGAGAATTGTTATCCATCGTATGTCTATCTAGTT
Source organism: Solenodon paradoxus (assembly GCA_004363575.1). Classification (NCBI taxonomy): domain Eukaryota; kingdom Metazoa; phylum Chordata; class Mammalia; order Eulipotyphla; family Solenodontidae; genus Solenodon; species Solenodon paradoxus. The sequence continues at coordinate 412,484 of RJWH01000287.1, read as the reverse complement.
TTGTATTTGAACTTTCATATAATTTGGCTATGGCTTTGCTTTGCATTAAACTGATATAAAAACACGACTATATGAAATGCATAGAATGTTACAGGGCTAGGTAGTGAAGTCTCAGATTCTTAGGGAGCAGTAAGGATGACTCATTATAGAAGGGATTTCTGTAGGTGAATAACTCCATCATACATTTCTTCCACACTCATTGACCAGTGAAACTATAAACCAATGGGTTCACAAAATCAGCATATTTTCAGAAGGATAGAATGTAATCAGCGGTGCCAAAGTGCAATTAATCTCTAAGTCAAAGTAACTACTGTCTATGAAGTATCGATACAGTTGAAATTTGACATGGGTATACAACTTGGTCAGCATTCCTATTGATTTCTTAAAGGCTGTTATGCATTTTTATTGTACATGAAGGAAAATAAAAATGACTCAGAAATTATTAGAATACAATCAATTATGCAATCTTACAATAAGATGATGACTCTAGCAGTAATCTGCTGAGTAAGATGGAATGGAAGAAATAATATTTCTTTAAGTCAAACAGATATTTTGTCAAAAAAATCAAGTTACTAAAAGTTGGAATGAAAACAACTAGTTTAAATTTTCCAAGTGTTGCTTATCTTGAGATGGTATGTATGCATCAACAGAAGTGCATTTCAACCTTGGGAAACCAGCGCCAATTCTTTAGGTTTTATAGATCAATTATGATAAAATAGCTCAGTTCTGTTTAATGGGGATGTGTTGAAATCGTGATACTAACACAAGAATGAAAGGAATCGATAGTGGTCATGGAGAAAATGTACTACAAGGGTTATTAGCAAAGGTAAGGAATTATTTTTAGTTTTCTATGTTAATAACAGTCAGAGAATTATTATATTTACCAAAAATATTTTTAATTAGATAATTAGTTTAAGTATATCTCTGCCTCTGTCTCCATCTCTCTTGCAAAATATGGATTTAACTATATTAAGTTTTATATTGAGGACCAAGATTGCAACATTATGTTTTAATAAAACTTGCTTTCTCCTACAGGTTCTTACCGCGTACTCCATAATCTATATCATCCACTAATATTGGATAGAATTTATAGCTAAGCAACTTGGGTAAAGAAATTCACAAAATTCTCCAAACACTCATTGACCCTACTGACCAAATGTTGACTTTCTAGCACTTTGTATGATGGTAGGCACTCAATATGTATTTTCAGAATTAATATCTTACCATGCTCTACATCTGTACTTAATCATTTTGTGTTTTATTCTGCTACATTAGAATGGATAAATTAATTGCAAAGCATTTTTCCAATACTTTCTAAATGAGTTCAAAATTCAGACTGAACTTTCATGATACAGAATCTTGAATAATTTCTAATACCTCCACTAGGTATTTTCACTTCTTTATGCCCTATTAGATTCTAGACAACATAAAACATGACAGTTGCTTCACTTTCCTTAAAAATGTGATAATGATGTGCAAAAAGCTGTAGGCCTATGAATATCTATAAATGATTGATGCTGTTGCACAGGGGAAAATTGATTGTTGTCATTTCCTAGGTTAGTATTAACTGGACCATGTCTCTATTTCCCCTATTAAAAGATCCCACAACTACTGCTGCTAGCATTAAAATCTATTTCTTTGCAAACAAATGACTGTTTCCCAAGGTATTTCTATTGAGCCATTTCTGTATGCTTTACATGTTCATTATAATAGAAAAATCTCAGTTTTGGATGATACTGGGAATAAGAAACAGAGATTCTGACGTATTTTTTTCCTCTTTGGGCAGCATATATCCCTTTCTCTGTCACCTCTGACTCATTTAGGCGAAGAGTTTTATTCTCCTGCTGAAGAATATTCTTCTATGACTAGTCTCTTTATTGTTATTGCTTGTTTTCAGCTTGCTACAAATGGGAAGTCTTCATGCTGATAGGTAGATATTGCTTTGTTCCTAAATAGGGCTACTGTGTGAGGAGGATAAAGAGAATGAAGCAACAAGAGGGAAATATGCTTTCTGTATGTTTTCGTTTTCCTCTGTTGATTACTTTCAAACCCTTTGAGTTCATATTGTGACCTTTGGTTTAGGCATTGCGTTTGTACTTCTGCATTGATTGAGACACTGCTGCATTTGGTTGACTTTTCTTGCAGCTGAGAAGAAGGCAAAATAGAGCAATACAATGGCTAGAATTGGAATTAGGCAGCATGCAAATTGTGTGTCAGGTTCACAGCCAGACAATAGCCCTTCACTCTGTGTTTAGTTGATAACCTTGTGAAAAAAGGCTGTCCCTTGATTGGATTATACCTGCCGTTGCACATGTATAAAAGGCCAAAATTAAACAGAATTGTCTCTGAAACAAAGGGAGAATTTCTGAAAATAGCGAGAGAAAAAGCACATTTTTCTCTAAAACCTTCCGCAGAAGGGAGAGTGACTCTCAAAAGAGCTTGCAGAGACATTGGAATGTATATTTGACAATAGATTTGGCTTTGACTAAGGATAAATTAATGAAGTGAACTTTTGTCTAACAATAGACATAATGTCCCGAGAGGGAAACAAAACCCTATTCTATAGTGATAAGAACTTGATAGGTTAGCAACCTAAAGAACTGAAATACCAGGAGAAACTCTACAGAGTCCTTTTCCTAAAGGATATTTTTAAATTCCCCAAGGTAAATCATTTTGGCTCGGGCTCGATTCATAGATTATTTTGGAACTTAGACTTTTTTCAATATTCTTTCAAACAGGTCTAGACTTAAGTAAACAGAAGCAGCTGTAAAAGGAGGATAAATTTTAAAATGAATGAGTAGAAACAAAAGTTAAGAAAGGAGAATAAAAACTACTAAGATGACCTATGTTTCCACCAATTCAGCTAATTTTTAAAAGTTAGGACTGCTTTAATTATTTACCATTATGACAACCACTTTACATATGTACTATATTTGGTTTTTATAACATAATCATGTGTAGTTATTATTCTTTCCATTTTACATATTAGGAATCCTGTTAAGGTTGTATTAGCATAGAGCCGATTAAATTATATAAGATTCTGCAACTAGTAAATGGCAGAGACAAAAGCTGACTATAGTTTGTACTTGGAAGCCCATGCTCTTTACCAACCTCTGCAATATAATTTTCCAGACTGTGGTCTACAACATAAAAAAGACTGTAGAAATATTTTTAGATGACTATAAGCAAAAGTAGCATTTACCCTCAGCTCTTGAGTTACATAGGATATTTATTAAAGCACTGAAAGTTATGAAGTCAAAAATCTGTCATAATTTTTAAAAATCCAGTATGTCCACAATATAATTGGTTATAAGACTCTTCTTTATTTTGATAAACAGTAGCACATTAATTTTGCTATGATCCCCAATTTAAAGGAAAAAATTTATGTTTCAGTCACCTATAATCAAAGTCACTGCTCTGAACTTTGTTCATAAATGCAACCTCAGCCCTTAAACCAAGTTAGGGGTTAAGAGTGTAAAATTTAAGTGTACTAAAATCTACAGTGATGATTATAATTGCATAGACAGAAGCTAATTGCCATGGAAGAAATTGTAAAGGGGCAGTTCAGTGATTTTGAGGAGCCATTTTCAACTGTTGATAGTGAGTGACAAAAATTTGCGCTTGAGTATCATTGCAGTATCTGTAATGTGTCTATTTTAATTGCCAGTGACTTTGTTCCATCAAATGGTTTATAACTAGTAATGAAGCATGCTAATTATATGATATCCAATCACAGATTAATGTCTGAAAGAAAATTGCTGCTATTAATGTATTAAGTACAACTTATAAAATGTATGTTGAATATGCCAATGCTTCAATTTTTTTTAAAGTAACACTGGTTTATAATATTATGTATGTTTCGGGTGTATGACATTATCAATCAGAATTATATGTACTACATTATATTTTCACAAAAGTCTAGTCTTTATCTTTCGTCATAGAATTGACCCCTTTTATCTAACTGGATTCAGCAAAGAAACTCATTCTCAGGTAAGACCTTACTCACTTCAAATAGAACAGAATTCTTCATAATTTTATTCCACCAGTTCCACATAATCCTCAAAAATTCTACTTTAACATGTGTGTGACTATGTAATTGAAATATACATGCTTAAATTGATCTTAGATAATATCATTATAAAACAGTATAAGAAATTGGACCCTTACTAATAATGAAATATATGCATTTCAAATAAATGGCTCTTTCAAGAATTTCAATTTAGATCAAACAGATTGAAAATTAAAAATTAAAGCCCTAAAAAACTGAACTAAGATATCATATAGAAAGTGATACCCAAATAAAACTTAAATTATTAAATATAAGAAAGAAATAGATGAGTAGGATGTTATATAAAAATATAATTCTTTATCAAACTTAAATATTCGCTTTTTAAATGTCAGGATTTTTTGGCAACATAAGAATAATTATCTGTGTCAGGCAAGGTTCAGAATTTTACAGTGTACTCAACAGACACACACTAGAACTCATGGAGCAAATTAATATTACAGTGGAACTTTCGTTATTTTTAAAGGTTAAATATCTTGTGTCTGAGTACATAACCTTTCTAGTCCTTGGAACTAGATGTCTATCACTAAATGGTAATTGCTGAAAATTCAGGCCACCCCCAGGAAAGTTCTGGGATACTCCAAATGAGGCATACACCTTATATTTGAACCAAGAGTTTGTGGAATAACAACCGAGTTCATTTCAGGTTTTAATTAGCACATACCATCATAACATGTAATCTGTATGTGTTCTTTTTAGACATTTGGCCTATTAAAGGATTCTTTATTATTCAGGTCCCACACAGGAGGTAAATGTCTAAAGTTGTCTTTGTGTCTATGTGTGTGTGTGTGTGTGTGTGTGTGTGTGTGTGTGTGTGTATGTGTGGTTTCCTTATGAAAAATGAATCATTCCCAAGTAGGATTATTGTGATTCTATGATGTGTCATTTTAACTTTTTCCCATTTGTAATTCTAATTTGTCTTTCTCTTGAATGATCATAGCAGGCTGAAATTAATAAAACAAAAATTGGAGACTTTCTGGAGAGTATTACAAAAGGTAGTCTCAAACTATCAGAAAAAGTCTATTACTCCCACCAGCTTAATACATTCTAAGATCTACAATGAGCATCAGAAGAGATTGTGCAAAGATAAGTAACTAAAAGTATTTGGATTTCTTGACCAGTCATGAGAAATTAAAGAAAAAAAATGTGAATTTTTTTCCGCAATAACATTCCATTGTGTGTAGAATGAAGACTTGGGACAGTTGCTTTGTATAGAACCGACTTGTATAGTAGACTAAGAAAGGAATGCACCATTAATTACAATCTTGATCAAGCCCTCTACTTAGATAGATGCTATTAAACCTTTGCTAATAACCAAGCTTAGAAGCAGATGTTTACTGATTAAAGGCAAAAAAATGTAGTGCTACTGTATAATTAAAAAGTCTTTTGATTGGAAATACCAGAAACCAACTCAAAAAGACTTCAAATTAAACACAATGAAATACTATTTTTTGCCAGAATTTTCAAGAATTCTAAGGGCTGATTATATTTATTCTTTATTGGATCCAAGGGCTGAAATAAGATGTTCATATTTATTCTCCCTCCAATTTTTCTTTTTCACTTTCTGTTAACTATATCTGTTGCTTTATGTTTGCTTATTTTCCCCACTGCAAACAGGTTTTCATCACATAATTCTTATTACAGCCATACACAGATAACAGCCTTACGCAGATAACCCAAAGAAAAGGCAATATTTTCTTTCCTGGTACCACCTACCAATCACATATGAGAAGTCTAATTATCTCACCCCTCGGGACTCATTTAACTCTTGGACAAATTACTTTGCACAAAGCTAAAGAGTACCATGATTAGCTAGATGAATTATGAGCTTATCCTTTTGACCAGGGTACTTATGTAAACTCAGAAATTTTCAGCTCTGTAATAAATGAATAGGAAGAGAAACAGGTAGTTTCCCAGTGGTTAAACATGAATTAGACAGAAAAGCAAAACAAATGTTCTTGTTTTTTGTGACTAATGGATTAAGAAAATACAATTTCATAATCATGAATTTAGCTGACAAAGAGCATGTGGTAAAGATTACTCTGGAATCTTGTTTTAATAATAGAGCTTACAAGCTTTTGTCTCCTCCTAAATTGGTTTTTTGTTTAAAAGAAAATTGAAGAATCAAACTTGACCTCAAGGCATCACTGGAAACAGCAAAGACGTATATTGCATCAACTCAAGTATATGACCAAGTTTCAACACTGCTAAGATGTTTCTCTTCAGGTTCATTCACCACAATAAGGGCTGGATACTTATTCCTTAACTCTGCTAAAACAGCTGTCCTGAAACAAGATTTTATTTAACATTGATCTGGTTCTCTTTGTTAGTATAGTAAAATTTAGCTGCTACAACAAGTAATACATTTTTTGTTGGGCAAAAATGATTACAAATTTGTTACAACTATTTTCTTATTATGAAACTTGTAATTTTAGAAGCAACTAGATGCTCTCTTATATCTACCAAGGTGAGCGAATTCTAAGTAGAATAGTTAACAATTTTGAATATAAACACACTTCTCACCAATGGATTTGCATCTTCCTCTGATACTTATGTACAGAAATTGTGTGATGTATTTCGTTCAGAATGTAAAGTCAATCGAAATAGTTAAAAATAAGCTTGATGATAAATTGAGATATCAAACCTACTTTACCAGTTGAGATATATTTACAGATCTGTTAATTAACTGTGGATGTTTCCAACTTTTGATTTCACATAAAAAATGTTCTTCAGTCCTCCACATACCCTTGCAGTGCTTGTTCTTTGATATTTTCTTCTTCAGTTCTGTATGATTTAATTTCATTGACTTGTGTAAATAGGATCTATATGAGCAGATACTAAGCTAGAGTTAAAGACAAGCAAGCAGGTTTCTTATTTTAATTGTCCCCTTTATTTCTATTTTTACATTTTTAAAGTACTCTTGTCAAAATGAAACAGCAAATTATTTTTTTTTACCTTTTGTTTATACAATTAAATTTGAAAAGAATTAGGAGAACAAATATAATGTGGTTAGAGGAGAAGACAATCTTATTTGGCTGAATGCTGTTTATAAACATTTCTAAATCCAGTGAATCTCCCAAAACCTAAATCCCTTTGATTGGGGTCTCTCTCTCTCTCTCTCTCTCTCTCTCTCTCTCTCTCTCTCTCTCTCTCTCTCTCTCTCTCTCTCTCTCTCGTTTTAATAAGAAAACTGAAGGTTTTATAAGAAAAAAATTAAAAGGAGTTACTGAAGATAAATGCAAAGTACTCCATACTTGGTACTTCAAAAACTTCAGTTAACGCAGTCACCTACATAAATGATCAATAATATGTACTGGACAACTTCTGTGCACTGCATTTAAAGGGTTTTGGGTATTGTTTGTTTGTTTTTTAACGAGGACATTATCATGACCCTTTTCTCCTTTTTTTCTAGACAATATCTATATCAGGATCTGAAATGAATGACTTGATTCACAACCCAAATTCCATCTTTTGGAAAATCAAACTCACGTTTACTTTTATTTTTATTTTATTTCCTATTGATTTTATTGAAGGAATATTACATCTTAACTTTAACTAAGCTTGAGGTATACATGATAGCAAATCTATATGTGTATATAATATAGAAATTTATCACTATTCCCTTTTTCCTCCAGTCCACAAATAATCCCTGTTCTCCATTTGCCTCCCGTCACTCCTCCATCTCTTCCTGCACCCATTGATTATGTCACTGCTTCATAAACAGAGAAAAGACATTACAATAGCTCCTATTTCATTCTATTATATGCTTTCTACCATTAAGTATTCATTGATTTCTCAGTAAAAATTACTGACAGCGTGTTGACTGCATAAACCAAAATTTTCAATATGCCAACTATAGGTAGTCTTGTGTAGAACTTAAAATTACTGAATCTAAGATTTAGTATTTACTGTTCTCCCACAAACCCATCTAACCATGCTTCCCGGACAGCTTTGTGATGATGTCTTTTTCTGTGACACGATTTTGCAATTATTATTAGTTCCCACACTTTTGATAATGGCGCTCAGATTTACGCAGTGTGAAATGAGGAATGGATTTTTGTTTAAAGCTGGAAGACTTGTCTGTGACTACAACAGAGCTTCTTTTAATGGAATTTCCTGGCATGGTTTGAGATCATAATTTTAAATTGGTTTCTCTCAAAGGGACAGTATTGTGAAGGTTTCAAGGCACTGTTCATGTATTATGCTTATTATAATATGACAATAAATAGCTTTATGTTGTGATATTATTATTCATTGCATTTTCTTGTTATTGTTCATACACTTAGAGGCTACTTGACAATGGGTGCCCTTATATGAAACAAGATAACAACACGTTCCTTTGAATATTTTGATCTAGGAAAGGCAAGCGCCATGATATAAATGACTCTCAATCTATTGTCCTGCTTTCACCTGAAAGACACATGCTCACATTCACCTATCATTTTGCCTCAAGCTTTTAAGACTAACAGAGTCCTGTGCTGTCTCAAAGGAGAAGAGCAGTCAAAAACCTATGCTAGTGTATGTAGTAAAACAGCTAAATTCACTAAACTGCATTTTTTGAGAAATGTTAGCTGTACTCAGGTATCTAGCATATTAATTCACTTCTTCAAATGCTTGCATTTGATGTCCTCATGTGTGTGTGTGTGCATCTACGACTACTAGAAAATAAACAAACCACTTTTTAAAGACATTCCTAAAGTATCACTGATAAGCTTCAAAAAATTATTGAATGGACTAAAGTAATGACTAATCATCCCACTTTCTTTTCCTTCCAAATTAGATGGTAAACTAAGCGGTTGCTTCCTGTATTCCTCATGGTCATTGTTTGTATGATATTATCTAACTCCGTATCCAAACCCTATGAAATAGCACACAGACAATAGGCTTTGGCACCATACTGACCTAGACAGGAAAATAAAATTGAAGTATACCAATCGATTCTTAAGAGATTCTAGAAACAAACTCAGCATTCAGTGTTGTTCTTCTCATGTTGAATGCAAAGACTGGAACACAATCACCAATAAGATGCAAAGTGTTTTTTAAAAAATCCCAAAAACCTAGTTTTTGGAAAGAAAGTTTATTTCTCATAATTTTTTTTGTTTACTTTTTCTGATTGTATCAGTTGAAGTTAATTTCCACCATGGATTCTCATAAAATAAGCACCGTATAATGCATGAGATCCATGCTTCTTATATATGTGCAATGTGGAAGGTGACACAGATGTAAGGGTCTTTCTTTTAACTTTTATATTCCATAAATATTTCATCTCCCTAGAAAGACAGGAAACAATAAATGTACTTTCTTTGTGTGATTTCAAAATTAAAATGAGCTTATTCTATAAAAGAGAAAATATGTTGAAGATTTCCTTGTGTCATTTTTAATTGCCATGCACATTTTTTTATTTGGATGCTTTTTCAGATATCTATTTTTCTAAAAAAATATATTTGGATGCTTAATAGGAAATGAGGAATACGTGGATGGTGCTACTTGAGATAAGTTATGTAGAAGATACCATAAACTTTGCCACATTGCAGTGACATCCTTGTTTTCAAATTCAAAGGAAATTTCTGAATCTTGCTCTTGCTCTACCTGCCACAGCACATTTAAAAACACTACAGTTTGTCTACACAATATGTCTTATTTATTTCCTTTTATAACTGTCAGATTCTTTTCTGTTTCTTCTCCTGCTCCTCCTCCTTCTCATTCTTCCTCTTCCTTCTCCTTCTACTCCTCCTCCTGCTCCTCTTTCTCCATCTCCTCCTCCTCTGTCTCCTCCTTCACCTCCTTCATTTTTTAAAATTTCTCTTCATTTTGGACTTTAAATTTGGGAGTGCCATTGATCTTGGTCTTGCTAACTCATCTCCTCTCTCTATTCTCTCCATAAATCCTCTTGCCTAGTCCCATGGATTTGGATGCCATCACTACATGATTCATAGTTTTTATTTTTTTCCTCCAATCTGTACATTTCAAATGAAATTTGGACTTACTCATTCAACTCTCAACATCTTTTACAGATGTTTAAATTTACAGATGTTTAAAAGACCTCAAATTTAACATGTTTGAAAATAAAATTTTAATTAAAAATATGCCTAATCATCTCTTTCTCTGGTTAACTCACTAGGTGGTTCTCCATTCTACCATCTGATAAGCTAAAAACCTTGGTATCATCCATGGTCACTCTTTCACTTGACACTGACCTGTAATTAAATAGGTCTTTGAATTATACTCAAATGTGGCCTCCTTTTATCACTCTCTTTTCTTAGATGATTGTAGCTTTAATCCCTCAGTTTGTTTCCTTAGATCCACCCTTGTTTACTGTTATCTCTTTTGCCCACAACAGCTAGAGTGATGCTAACAAGGGATATATGAGATCATACCACTTCTTTCTCAAACCTTGACCTCACTATGATCTTGTCCCTGTATGCTTCAGCTTCTAGCTAACTTTCTGACTCTCTGTTATTACCTACCTTGGTCACTCTATTCCATCACATCATCCCCCTTACTTGTCCTTATCACTTTCACCTCAAGTCCTTGAGTATTTAAAACTCCAATTAGCAAGCTCTTTTCCATTATCTCTTCTTCAGTTTGTATAGAACTCTGCATAAATATCTTCCCAGCAAAGAAATCTTTCCTAATAAACCCTTATAAAATCTTTTTCCTCGCTCTTACTTTCTATTCACTTATTACTCCTTGATGAATTTACTTATCTCAGAGAGATACAGCATGTAAGATTCATTGGCATATGCCCTTGGATTTTATTTACTATTGTGGTCCAAGAGCCTATAATAGCACACTGTTCATTCCTGCCTGTACCTTTCCTAAAACATAAAAATGTAAGCGCTGAAAAAAGTTATTTGTTAAGTACATCAATAAATTCTATTGTTTATTTAAATAAGTATTTAAACAATTTTATAATTTCATAATTATTAATAATGTGCTGATTTAATTATTAATGGTTTAGTTAATAAATTGTAGAACTAATAAAAGGTTCTTCACACTTCAAATAAACATTATCTGGTCCATTTCATTGCCTTTTAGGCAGATTAGTTTCATGTGATAATATTTTTGATTTATAAAATGGAACCTGAGTGGGAGGAATAAAGATTTATTTATGTTTGATTTGAAGAAATAGAGATATGCAGGATTAACATGCTATGACTTAACTGTTTGGAATAAAAGAAGCACGAGATGAAAAACCACTCACACAAAATCCCAGAATGATTAATGTGACTCACCTGTAACTCACAACCAGCAATTTCTCATAGCTCTGGTTAGCAACTCTGCTGACTCTCAGGAATTATCCCTGTAAGTAATAAATCACAGAAGTAATTAAAATGCTCCTTTAGAGTGAGTAAACTTCTTTTATTCAACTCTACGTTCAATTGTCTGGGAGAAATTATTGACTCAGATTTGAGATCAGAAAATACTACAAAACCGCTTACATAAAGTGTTCCAAGATATGTTATTCTCAATTTTTCTCTTTCCCTTTTTTAGAAACTATGTATAAGAGTATGATCTTGACATAGAATGACATGGAAGGGTGTTAGACATAATTTACTCCATTAAGGTATAAATCTATATTCTTAAAACTGAAAAATAAACTTTGATGTGAGTATCAGATTTAAAACTGAGTCCAAGGTCAACTTTGCCACAAATAAGATATTGGAAGGGAAGCATATTAACAGGGTGGATGTGTTTCATGATTTTGATTGTGAGGAAGGCCAAACAGTTTGCCTGAATTTTAAAAGAGGATCAATATTTTACAATATCTCACCTTTTTTTTTTTTTTCCTCTCTCACTTTTCTTTTGCTCCCACCCAGTTTTCCCCACACAAACACTGTACAGTTCCAGGAGTTACACATTCATCTTCCATCAGGCCAAACTAACTGTCCTTTAAGGAATATATACTTGTCTTAAAAAGTCTTCTCCTTTATTACATGGGATTGTGAGTTGTTATTTTTTTTGTTTAGTTTTTTTTTTTTCCTCCTATTTTATTCACTTATGCCCTTTAAACTCATCTTTTCTATGCAGTAGGAACAAGAATAACCTGGGAGTAGAGGTAAAAAGGAGAAAAAATAACAGCAATGAAGTGATCACTCTAAGAACACGACATACTTAAATATTATAGGGAAAGGAAAGATTTCTCCTAAAATCTGTTTAAGGAAGTTTGCCTGGACCTTGACTTTTGCAGATTATTTTATTTTATTTTATTGGGCCCTTCATTGATCTCAAGTTATTCAAGATGCCAAGATTCCTATAATTACAATGTGTTCTCCCTTGACCTAAAGGAAGTTACTGGGCATAGACATGATCAATTACCTTCCCTGTTTCTCATCCATATTCAGTCTCCCCTACCTTCCACAAAAATGAGGGAAAAAAATTGGGGAATACCTTTTATCATTTCAGATTCTCATTATAAAAATTCTAAAAGGATTGACTGAATAATAAATGAAAAAAATTCTCCTCAGATGCTTAAGGAATGTGGTATATTTATAGAAAGTACAATGTTATGATTTTTTCCCTACAGCACTGTATGCTGCCATAAAACACCCCAAGAATTTAGTAAAAGTGTTAATCTGTACACCTCCCTAGGAATATTTTTAGATCCTCCAACCTCCTCATTTTTTCCATTTTCTCTCTCCTTATTCTTTTCAGTTTGCCTGTTTTAGTTCCCTCCTTTAGAATTCTTGTTCTAGGAAATTTCTTCCAAGTGTGCAGTTTAATAGCTGGGTCAATCAGACACTCTTGGGGTTAGGAAAGTAAGTGCAGGTCACCAAAAGTAGAGAAAAGAGAAAATGAAATTGATGAATATTCTAAATCAACATTTATTGTGCTGCTATTAATTTTTTATATTGGAAAAAATTAAAGGGACTAGAAACAAATACTGGGGATTTCAATATATATTTTATAATACTCAGCATCTGTATATTCTGTGTCTGTATATATATATATTTATATATATGTATATACATATATATTGTGCAAACAACCAGAAAAGCCGAACTAGAGAACTTTTAAGGTATGTATAATTATACTCCCCTGAAAAAATGTCTAAAAAGTTCATCTGCCCATCTTGGGTCTGTTCATTTACTGGATCTAAAAGGAAAGTTCACAGCCTGAGTTGGCATGAAGAAAACGACTTCTGGGACTGAGTTATTCATCTAATTGATGTGAACATTGAGCTTTAGGGGACCTGAGATGCCAGTATAGTCACTGGAAGAGGTAATTTGTTAAATAGCTCCTGGTGTTGTGTTAATTTAACACACCTGGAGGTTTTGCTTTCTGCATATAGCATATAATATTTTCCTGGCTCACGAGGGCTGGGTCTGAGGTGATAACCAAGCAAGGTGAAGTAGTTGATCTAGGACATTCCATGGAAGAGGAGGAACCTGAAAGGAAATCAGCAGAAAGTTTCTACATAATATTAATGATTCTTATTTAACATTGCCTGTTAGCTAATATATATTCTCATATATTAGCCTATATTTTGAAATTTTGACAGAATTTTATTTATGTTTATAAGGCCAAAAGGAAATTTTTGACTCACTTTTAAAAAATAAATTAATAATTAATTTGCATTATATATCATATTACATATAGTCTATACTATATGTAATATATAGACCTATAAAATTAGAATAATTAACTTTTTTTTAGTAAAGTATTTTTGAGTGCTTTAGTGCTCACAGTATAGGTCACCTAAAATCACATGTGCAAAAAACTTTCAGATTCTTCCTATTGTCAGAATTATTACATTCAATTTCTCAGAAACTGAGTTCATATAGCTATTACAGGGAAGATGTGTAAACCTGCAGTTTGACCCGAAATCCAGTGCTATTTCTACCACACACATCTATATTTTTGAAGTGAACACTTACCTACTCTCTGAATTTAACAATAATAATATCAGCAAGATAGTGATTATAGAAATTGTTTATGTTTAAGACAATGGTTTACAGGTTCATTTTTGTGCCATGGAATTAATACCAACCTGTTTTCTTCAAGTTCCTTGCTCCTTCCTTAGACACCTCTGTGACAATGGAAATATTACTCCACTTCTTTGGCTCTCAATTTACTTAAAATAATCAATACAGATTTTGCTTTATATCATTAAATACTGATGCTTTTTAAGTGCTCGCTGTTTGTTAGGTACTATGCATAAGGAACTACGATTAACTAAGGTTAAGGCACTATGCTCCTGAAGTGTTTTAAATATTTTCAGAAAAATTAGATTGGATCAATTCTTTTATTTCTTCAATTTTCACATTTCTAGGGTTGATCAGAGTATACAATACTCTGTATACAATACAGAGTATACAACACAGAGTATACAAATAGTGCTTACTATTCATTATCCAGAGCCACACTGGGAATTTAGAGAAAGTTTGATCAGAGGCATTGACCCCTTTGCCTTACACACAAGTGCCCACCTTCCTCTGGAGTGTGGTATCGCATAGCAAATCACAGCTACTTTAGCCAAGCAGCTGACACTAGGAAAACACTTTACAGATGATGAAAATAAGTTGTGTGTTGGAATTTGAATAAATAAATAGACAAATGGGAGAAATTAAAGAAGCAACAAGAAGACATACGTCCCTTTAGTTTGTTTCCATTATGAATTTCTCAACCTGTTTTTCTCTTTCAAGGTAGTAATGTTTGGAGGTGGCATCAATAATTTCCCAAACATCTCAAACTGAGTATCTAGAAGTTGTTTTGTTTACTTCCAGTCAATTTCCATAAAACTGCTTTGCACTGGCCTTATGGGGACTGCACAGTAAAGAGAAAACAGGTTTGAAAATCTTGGAGGCATTTTGCAAAAATACTAAGGGAGTGGGGCGGGGGCAATATTCTTGAAATGTGTGTGTTGCTGTAATAAAAAAAAAGAAAACTTCTGTTTAGAGGAGTAGGATTTGGTTCAGAAACAACTGTGAAATCTATAGATGTTTTCTTCCAAGGGAAGCCCTTTCTCTACAGACAGGCTAAACTTATTTTCCCCCAGGAAGCAGTGGGTTTCATGAATCACAGCATACCCAACCCTGAAGGGAACTTAGGTTTTACAATGCCAAGATTGCAAAATTTCGAATGCAGATGAGTCCAATAATTCCTTAAGGTAAGGGACATAGAGGGGGAACATAGACATTTTTTAAAGAAAAGAGCTTCCAAGATGTTTTTAAATACTGGGGACATCATTTGGGACACATATGTGACTCTGTTTTCCCATGAGGAATGTGTAATTGCAATTTGTAAATTACAGGCCCAGACACACTATTCAACCTAAGTATACTTAAGCATATAGGTCAGAGTGAACTTGTTTTCTTTAAAATATAGCTGGTAGAAGAGTATTTGTACTAACTTGTTGGTAGAGAGTATAAGCACAGCTTCTGAAATGGTAGGTTTTATTTTGTATAAGGGTGACTAATTTTCACACCACAATATGAAACTAGAATATTAGACCCCAAATCAACCCAAAATGCATGTTAGAGAAATAAAAAAAATAATAAAATGAAATAAATAAAGCCAATGTTTCATTAACACAAATTTTAAAAGTATGCTATTGTTATATGATCACTTCCACTGTATTCTTACACTGCGTGATAATTCCCAAGTGATAGAACAATTTTTTGCATTCTTAATCTTTAGTTTCTGCTTTCTTAATAGCATCAACAAGATTATAAACTACACAAGTATAAAAAAAAACACATCAAGAAAAAAGATTGGAAACTTATAGCTCTTTTAATTAGCGAATATAAGGCTGGAATTAGCTAATTTTCAAACACCCATGGATTTGTCTTGATGAAACTATGAGGAAAAAATATATATACATACATACATATGTATTTATACATACATACACACACACATATATACATATGTGTGTGTGTATATATATATATATATATATATATATATATATATATACAGAGAGAGAGAGAGACAGAGAGAGAGAGAGACAGATCGACCTTGCAGAATATTATTGAATATGCTAATGGCTGACATGGCTAAATATTTACTTAGCCTAAGGAATACTCCTGAAATAAGACAAGTGAGATAACAAAGTTCTGAAAACTTCAGCAAATATTTGATGTAAATCCCTATGAGAGAAGAGTGGTGTTGAGCTAAGACTTCAAATGGATGTCTTTATTTTACTCACATTGGATTTTATGGAGACTATTGTGTAAAAATAAGCGCTCAGATAAAGTGAAAAAAATAGTTTCAGTGGTTATCGCTTTCTAATTCTGTGATTATATATAATAACATTTTTTGTGTGTTTAGTTTCTCTGAACTTGGATCTCAAACCTGGGTTTTTGGACATTACATGGTCAGCACCTTAGTTACCTCAGCTTCCTGTGCCATAAGGTGCACCTAAGATAATACGGTTATGTATTATGTATGTAAAGAGATACGCAATTTATTATCCTTTTTTTTTTTTTAAAGAAAGGGTGCAGTCAGGAATAAAGATGAGTAGGCGGACAGGAAGAAGAGGAGGAAGAAGCCTTTTTTTTTTATTATTTTATTTTAGTTGTCCGTCTTAGCATTTCTCCCTGGCACCCCGATGCAAACACAAGTCCTTGGGAAGTATGTGTACTGTGCTCAACCTGTACTCCACTATTGTAGGCCAGCAATTTCTTTTCAAATTAAAACAATATACAGAGTGGGGAGGGAGAGAAAATGGGAGAGTGGGAGAGGGAGGGATGAAAGAAGCAAGAGAGAAGCTTGAGAAGAACAGAAGAGAAAATGAAAAAAGTAGAAACTAAAAAATATCTGGGTAAAGCATTCTTTGCACTGTTCTTTGAAAATTCCCTGTATGTTTGAAATTGATTCAAAATTAAAGAGAAGTTTAAAAAAACATGTATTACAGTATCATCTAATGTGAATTTCTGGCAAAAATAATTTTCTGAGAAAAACAAAATACCAAAAACTGACACTTGTTAACAATATCATTCACACAGATTTTAGGTTTTCCTCTGCACTTATGTCTCTTGCTGATTTACAGTGCCTCATTCCACCAGAGTGTTCTGGAAAAAAAAAAAAATGCTTTCAATGACATTATGTATATTCCTTATTCACTGTCATGAACACGGTCCGAAAACTTTTCAACTATCTGTGATTCCCACAAAATTAATGAGTTTCATAGTACATGCAAATCACAGAAGGAAGATCTGATGCTTTTTATGTGTTCGTGTGCTTGCATACGTGTGTGTGTGTGTGTGTGTGTGTGTGTGTGTGTGTGTGCTGCTTCTGAGAATATTTTGGACCAATATAAAGCAGAAATAACCTTGGTTCAGTTTTCAGAAGAGATAATTTTTACCTCTCTGCCTATCTAGTTGAACAACTTGAGCGAATTATTTAAACGAGTCTTTGTTTCTCTATAAAATAGTTGGCTTTGTCAAGATTATACCAGAGCAAGAGAACTTTCTATAACAAAGCAAATTTTCTTTAATGCTCTGTTCAAAATATCAACTAGCCATGTGGTTATTGAACACCTGAAGTGTGGTTAATGTGACTAAGGAAAAACATTTTTAATTCTACTGTAATTAAAACTAAATTGTCACACACAGCTGGTGACAACTGCATTATAAAATACAAGACTGTATTATTGTTACAGTTGTGCAATTCTATCTTTTAACGTGATCTTATAATATAATATTGAAGGATTTAATTGTATTTCTGAACTTTGGTAAAACCTTTTGGATACTAAGCACTGTTTTCTGGAAATATTTTATTTGTATTTTTTATAATTTTAGTGAAAATTCTATTATTTCTTTTGTTTAAATTGTTATGTTAATTTCATGATTTGAAATTACATGTCAGTTTATGAGTATTTCACATGCACCACCACCAGAGTTCTAGTATCTTGTATTTACCACTGCCTTGTTGCCTCCTTTCTTTCCTTCAGTTTCCTGCTCTCCTGGTAACAACAATCTTGGTTCCTGTGAATTTTGTTAGGGTTTGTCTGTTCATTTGTTTTATTTATTTATATTCCACATCTGAAAGAACCATCCTGTGCTTCTCTATTTCTTCCTCATTTGTTTCTCTTAAAATGCTCCCCTCCATTTTGATCCAGATTGATACAAAGAAATTAATTTGTCTTTTTTAATAGCTGCAGGGAATTTCTTTGGATATATATAAAACAGCCTTTTATCCAGTCATCTGTTAACAGACATTAAGCTTAAAACAGTCCCTCTTAATGTGTGTCCTTAAGTCCTGACATTTGGTCATATCTATTGAAAGTTCCAAATGATTCCAAGAGAAGCTTTCTGAGTTTCAGGAAAAAGAGATGAAGGCATGTTTAGTGAAATAGTAAATTTTTCAGATCTATATTATCTTAAGAATTATAAGGACATAAAACTCATGGGCTCGTACTATAAAAATTCAGTATCATGTCACTATCAATGCATGTGAGCAAAATGATTCTGAAGAAACTATAAACTCACCTTGTGAGTGCACAGATTTTGGTCACAAAGTTTGCAAATGGAAGAATTTTAATGTGAACGTAAACATATATTTTTCTACACTTAATGTGCATATATAATTTAGTTTAAAATTCAATGTTTGCTACTTCACTGACTTCTACATACATTTTTTCTTCATTTTCTCCTTAGACATATGTTGGCTCATGCTGAGCTTTGCATTGGTTCTTACTAGATCCTCTAATAATCTATGGATAAGTCATCCTGAGCTCAGTTTACCAGTCTCCTCTAAGCACATGCAGTTGCCAGCTTATTAACAAATATTTAATGAATGAATGAGTCAATAAGCTGTGCAATATAGTAGGCACTGTAATTGATTTCATACAATTTACAAATATAATTTTTACTCAGAAACTGTAATAAGTACTGTCTTTACACCACTTATAACAAGAATTACATTGGAAGTAATACGATCTAAACTCAAGCCTGCGTTTTGTCTAATTCTTAAATGTCACAAATGTTTTAGAGCATCTTACTTTATTTTATTGAGAGGACATTCATCAGAATATTACATCGTTTTAAGGTATGTATCATCATCAGTCACCACATCTATATAATACATTAAACCTCTGACCTAGAGTTCAATTTAAACTTTTAAAATAAATCAACTGCTATACATAGTCCCTGATTGCTTAAATAATATAATTTTGAATGCAAAAAATTATTTTACCTGATCATTTTGAAATGAACTGGCATTTGAATTCAAATTTAGAAGAAAATTGAAGGCAATATTGAGTATTTTTATAATCTATTTCTAATAAATGTAGATGACTAGAACTAATTTTGAAACAGTTAAAACAAAAGGATATAAAGGAAAGATCATAATGTCCTGCTCTTTTAGGAAACTAGTTATGCAAGAGGGGACCACTATATACTACTTGTGTCTCGCAGCTCACAGAACAGTTTGTGTGATCATCTGATCAATTTGCATTTATTTTTATTTCCTGAATCCCCCTTTTCATTTATTCTCACAGCCTCCCTCTCCTCTACCACCAATCCTACAAAGATCGTGAAGCTTTCAAATTCTTGGTATGGAAAACACTCATATTCATAGCTAATCCCCGGCATCAGTCATTTCTGATGAATACATTTTGTAATCTAATTCGTGATGACCGTATCA
This sequence comes from Solenodon paradoxus, assembly GCA_004363575.1. Classification (NCBI taxonomy): domain Eukaryota; kingdom Metazoa; phylum Chordata; class Mammalia; order Eulipotyphla; family Solenodontidae; genus Solenodon; species Solenodon paradoxus. Next base: position 392,827 of record RJWH01000287.1, on the reverse strand, counting down.
TTGATTTTGTAAAATGTGACCATATGCATTTGATTCAAATTGCAAATGCCTATGTGATATGCCTTTATACCTATAAGAGAGACATGACTCTCCTGTGTGGGGCAAATGTCAAAAGTGAATAAATGTGAAAAACTAAAGAGCATCTGCAAAGACACACATGTACACAGCTACATATACTCTAAATGATTATATTCTGTGAAAAAAAAAAACCTAATAGAAAAGTAGCTTCTAACCTTTAACCACCATCAGGAATCTATTACAGTACAGAGTAACTTGTCTTTATTGAAGAAAACTGGAGTTTGTGAGAACATGTTAACAGACCTATACCTCATTGATTAACAGTATATGTGTGTGTGTGTGTGTGTGTGTGTATGTATAATTTAAGTGGGTGATATATGTCCCACATCAGGCAGAAATTGGGAAAGTGTTTTGAAAACAGAAATTAACTTGTAGATAGATCTGAAACCTAAAATGTGTCAAGGAGCTGAGAAAATTCTCCTACCCTCTGGTGTTCTTCATTGCCAGACAAACAAATTAGCATCAGACATGACTAGTAGGAGAAAAGACCTTATGTTATAACATATGTATGAAAAATTTATATGACTGCAAATTCTGAGGTATATGGGACAGATCAAAAACATTCTGTGCTTAAGATGGGAGCCTGGAGAATCAAGCAGAGAGCAGCAGGGGTCTTTAGAAGAGGGGATGACTTCATACGACAAACCCTTGCTTACAGATTTTTTTCTGCCTTAAGATAGGTTTCGCTGGTAAAAGGTTGTTTTTGGAGATGACTTTATATTTAAATATTTGTGGTAAGGGTAATAGCTGTGAATCTCAATTAACGTTTAGCTTTATATACCAAGGTGATATATACTGGAAAAAGTCTTCTCTAAACATCTTGGAAAATGCCTAGCTGAACAATTTTTGGGGACATTCTACAAAAATTACTGGACTTTTGGATAAAAAGACAATACCATTGTGCAAATCACTACACTAAACTCTTGTTTTAAAACTCACTTTGAAAATATATTTTTATTCTTAAAATTGAAATTACTTATTGCAAAAATTGGGGCAACAATAACTTAAAAAAAATCTCCACTAGTCTATGAATGTCTTAAAACAGAGCATGCTTATTTAAAAACATGCCTACAAAAACACAGCGTGAAGAAATCAGTGTTCAAAAGAATTTACCTTATAATCATAGATGTAAATCTTCTTGAAGTTTCTTCTTTCAAAGAAATAGTCTGAAGCCAGTTGTAAGATGAATTTTACATTTATAAAGGAAAAAAAGCACTTTAGCATAATGCATTATGTGTAACTACACTATTGACAGAGTGAATTTTTCAATAAATTACTGTTATCAACAAATTAAACAGATACTTTATTAAACATCTACTCTTTGACCAGAGTGATGTTAGTGGAGCTATCATGCATGGAATAAAATAATTTTTTACTAGAAAGAGTAAACACTAAAGTGCTAAATTGAACACTATTGATATCAAAAGCATAGAGTATATGAATCAATTACTGTAAGTCATCACAAAATAGGGAGCAAAGTGTAAAGTATAAAACAGGAAAATCAACTTTAATACTTTTAAGTAATGACAGTGTAATGCAAGCTTTGAAAAACAATTAATAAAGAGTAGATGAGGGATATATATATATGTATATATGTATATGGGCTTTTTGATGCTACACATATTGATATGATTCTACTTTGTACTCAAGTATGAATCTTAATGGCCTGGCACTGGACTATGTTCACATTCTCTAAATTATCATCATTGCATTCACCCACACAATTTTGAATCTCACCAATATTATTGCAAGTAGCATCTTTCTACTATGAGTGCTTTATGTTACAAATGTTGATCTTGTATGTGCACATTTTTGCATAATGTGAATATGCGGTAGAAAGAAAAGCACCTTGAAAAATAGATTAGCCAGTTTAGAATCTTAAATATTTTAAATGTTTATTTTCCAATTCTTTTCATCAAAATATTTAGTAAATTATGAAGTATAGAAGAAAACATGCATTTGATTTCAGTTTCAATATTAGCATTTAATGCAAGTGAAAGCATTCATTGACAGAAAATGAATAAACATTATTATTTATTTATTTACTTATGTATTTAAGAAACACTTATAGAACAACTTTTCAGCTAAATCAAGAGCCATAGATGAGTATTCTTAGACAGCTGACATTTCTTTTCACAGGTGGTGGGTTAGTGAAATTGGTTAAAAAAAATTGGAATTGCAATGTCAAGGTTATTATTAAGAGGCAATATTGAATATTTTTATAATCTATTTCTGGTAAATGTAGATGACTGGAACTAATTTTGAAACAGGTAAAGCAAAAGGGCATAAAGGAAAGGTCTGTCTAGTACCATCACCTTAGCAACCATGCTTTAGGTGAAAACACATCAAAGAAAAATATTAATCACTCAACAGTATCCTATGATCTCTATAAAACACTGTCACAATGCAAGGTGTTATGAGATTTTAGTCATTACAAATAACTTACAAATAGTTAAAAAATTTGAAGTTGGTAATTGATAAAAATGAGATTAAGAAGATGACAACGCTAGAGCAGCAATTTTTTGCAATATTGCCTTGAGTAAAAGAAGGCACAAAAGGGAATCTCCTACTGAGGGTAGTTGGTGTGTGTGTGTGTGTGTGTGTGTGTGTGTTTGTGTGTGTGTGTGTGTGTGTGTGTGTGCACGAACACATATAAGTAGATGAACCTGAGCCTGTCTTAGAAGGGCCACTTCAGCAGTGATGTTATTTTTATTTCTGATCATGGTCTAAGTCTCTTTAAGTGAAACTCACATCTGACTCTGCATAAGGAAAAAGATGGCACTACTGAAAGGTTGAAATCAAGGGTGATCAGAAACAGAATAGAAAAAAGTGCCTCATGAGTCTAACCTGAATATATAAATAACAATACAGATGATGGTCAAATGACAATACTGTCTGATATAAATTCCATTATTTCGTTCTGTTTCATGCTTAGAATCCATAGGTCATGGGCAAAAATCATAAGCTCTGATTTGTCACTAGGGTAAGCACGTAATATAGAAAACATGACTCCAGAGTATGTGAGAGTTTTTTTATGTCCCAGTATGAAAGAATTAACTATTTCTAACTAATTAGAATAGGCCAAAACATAAAACCTCTCAGATGAAAGATGCATGTGATAATGAAATTAGCAAAAGTTGTTCATTTGTGGTATGACATCAGGATTATTTAATAAACTAGATTTATTTTTGCACTAAACGGCAAAATTAACTGACCAGTGAGTCCAGTCTATAATTTATTTGATCCATTGTTCCATTGAAACACCTAACTTAATGAAATATGTAAAGTAAGCATGAAAAAATGCATTCTTGTTGAAGAAGTTTCATTTCTCTGAAAATGCATCCATTAACTGTTGGTTTTGGGCTAGTGAAAATACAGCCAAATTGTAAAGATTTTAAAAATTATTTTGACTGCAAGCTATTTTTATTCCATAATTGAATGAACTTGTGTGCTCGAAAGGAATTCCAAACGCAGATTGCTCCAGGGGATTACAATGTCAGATGCCATCTGTACGCAATTTTCATTGACTATTGCCATGCTGTCTTGCCTGTTGACAATGTGTGTGTATGTGTATGCAGAGGAGAATGGGATGTGAGAAGATGGTTACGAAATTTTGGATCAAACTGTCAGATATTGTACAGTCACAATTGAACTAATTGAAACAATTGCACCATTCCATATATCTCAGATAAAACAAAGAATTGAACAATCTAAAGCAGAGAATTTGTTTCTACCATATTAAATCAGGAGATCTGTCTCCCTGTTGACCAGAGCTTAGCTGCTGCTGTTACCTTTAAAACAACATGCATTTTCTGCCCTGTGTTTCTATCAACCTCTCAGTCTCCAGACATTTGAGTTTGCAACTCTTGATATTATTAGTTTGGGGAATGATCCTAGCAAATATTATTGAAGAGATGATTTATGTGCACTTAGAAATGAAATCAGTGATCAGTATTAAGTGTAAGTCGTTCCAGACTAAACTAATTTCCTCTGATGATGGAGAAGCTAGTCTGAAGTTTCAGAAATAATCACTCAGCAAACAGCATTTACTTATCTTATTCTATTTTCCTTCAATATGTTTTGGTGGCATGCATAGAGAATCACATTTTTAATAAGGAAATGTTCTCTTGTTTTTATTTCAGGAAATGGATTTGCGGAATTTTATTATATTTGCTATTGTTTTTCCTTGCCAGTCACATAAAAAGTGGATGCATTACTCTGTTATGGATGATACCTACGTGACAAATAGCTTTTTGAAGGTCATTTCTCTATTTTGCAAATTTTCAGAGACTGAATTCTAGCAGTTTCTCATTCTTTCCCATGTTATTTTGTGAAAGAAAAGTTCACTTATACAATCAAAAGATACTTTTATATTTAGAGATATTATGTTTGCTTTTATAGTCATACTTTCCTTGCATTGGTTTGCAGTTAATGACATATTATCAAAGTTATTAAGCTAAGTTCTGAACACTAAGCATTTTTTGCTTCATTAATGACATTAATAAAATAATATGTTTGCATCAATGCTTAGTCTAATTTTTATAATGGTTTCCTTTAGAAGTGAAGTTTGTAATAATATACAGTTTCAGCTATTATGGGCAACTTCCATGTTAGATTTCTCACAAATATTATTGACAAATTTTCAATATGTCGTAATTCAAGTCATATCGCTAAAATAATTATTAAACTCTGTTCTTCATATTATACCAAGGTTACCAAAGCAGTTACCAAAAAAGTTTCCTTTTTAAAGGAAACGCATATGGGAATGAGTCAACAACCAGGCAGGCAGCAAGAGAGAGGAAAAGGAAGCATTTTATTTTATGTACATTTAGTTGCTCATGTTAGTTGTTCTTTCATACCTGGGCCATTAACCTGTGTCCTTAGGATATACACAGACTGCACTGTTTCAAGGCAGTAGACCTCCACCAGAGTGTGCCAGCAGATTGCCGTTTCATTTTAATTTAACGTGATAGTTTTGGTGGTTCATAAAAGAAACACAAATATCAATAATTTGTATTTAAAATGTTAGAAGCTTTTCCTAGCAAATTGAATTTCAGGAAAATGCAGGGTTATTTTGCATAACTAAATTCTTATTTTAGTTGTAATTTTATAGTAATCATGGGTTATTTTATTATTTATATTAAATATATTTTCATTTTAGGGGAAAAAGGAAGAAATAAATATTAATAGCATTTATAAAAGCAAGAAAAAGGATAAAGAAAGAGTACTTCCATGAAAAAAAAGAAAGATTTGATTGTGTTTTGAAACAAGAAATTAAGAAATATAAAACATTTATAAATGTGTAGAGAAAATGAGACTAGAATTAAAGATGAATCTAAGAATTTGAACCCAGGCAATTAGCAAAGAATTGATTCCAGTGATATGATTGTGTATCATCATGTCATTGATCATCATGTATATGATCAATATTTAATCTAAAGAGTCAATGAATGATCTTATGTCCTTATTGCCAGTTACTGAAATATATGAGTGGATTAATCTGCAATCATAGGAGCTGTTAGAGCTCCAGAGAGATTGTAAGTGTCCATGCATGGTTTATTCACCATTTATCCTGAATCCAACATATGAGTACTCAGAAATGTCTGTTTAATGAATATAGGATGCACACTCACATAAGCACACACATCTATATCATACTACATGAGAGTTGATATATATATATGTGTATACAAATATATATGCTTTAATATGTATATATGTCTATCTATATACACACCCACATATATACAGATATCTGTGAAAAAGGCAATAGGGAGAAGTGGGTTGACATCCTAACAATTAGGCAATTCAGGTTATTAATTTATAGGAAATGATTTGAAAATTTGTTCCAGGGAATGGTTTGAACTAAAACTAATAATGACGAATCTGTAGTCACTCTTCACCTGTGGCTAGTAAACATATGAAATCAGTCTAGTCAGAATAGCTCATAAATATGAGAATATTGCAAAATGTTTTAGATTGACTTACAATTTTGCTGAGCATATTTTCTGGAAAAAATGTTTATTTCTCATTAACATATAAAATTCATGTTCTTAGTGTTAATTTTTTTTTTCTTTTAGGAATGTATAACTTCTATGGCATGAAAATATAATGATATAATTTAGGTGTCAATTCATTAAAATGATATAACTTAATAAAAAGCTAAAAGCAATCTTAAAATAATAGTAATTTGGAGGTGTCCTGTCAAGAAAAAAGATTGTTTTAAGAGAAGCAATTTAATTTAAAGCAACACATTGCTAATTAAAATCCATTAAATATTGAAATTATTTCAGATTCTCTGGCAGCTATCACCTTGAAAGTTCCATTTAATGTGCTTAAATTAATTCCTCCAGAACAACACCTGAGTACTTCCAGGTGACAAAATAATAAACATAAAATATTGTTTCATTATAGAGAGCATTGATACTAAGCTTGGAGTTATGTAATCTAATTAATAGACACAGCTTAATTTGCTATGACTCACATTTTCATTCAACCACAGTTGCATTTCTACATCCAAGTAACCAGCCCTGATTCTTAAGTTGTATCCATCATGTAGGAGTCTAAACGGATGCATTGAACAAGTACACATCTTTGTGGTCTTCACACCAATCACCCACTGACCCTTTGCACATTTTCTGCATACTCTTCCTCTTATTGTCTAGTTAACTGCAACTAATAGTTCAGAACTAAACAGAAGTGTTTCTTATTCTACTATGTTGTCAGATTCCCCTATATGAAAATTTATTTGTAGTACTTGATGCTACCGCAGTGTCCTCTTTTTTTGTGTGGTCTTTGCATTAATGTTTGTTTTGTACACTGAATGGTTCTAAGTTCAGGTATGAGATATTTGTGATGAACTCCCTATGTTGTATCTACAGCACAGCACATAGTACATAGCCGAGACTCAGCAGATACTTGGTGAGTGATTAGAGTATCTGTATTCATTTAAACTCTCTAAAATAAAGTTCCTGAATGCCTTGTTAGTTTCCTTGCCTAATAGCCACTTTTTGGCCAAAAATTTTGTTTAGGCAATTCAGAATTTCATTGATACAGATTATCTGGCCTCTGTTGTGTTTCTTTTTATTATAGTTATTATTTCATTTCATAGAGAAGATATGCTTATTTTGAAGAGTAATAAAAATAATTTTCTCCTGATGAATAACCCACACAATAAATCAATTTTTCAAAGATATTACAAACATGATAGGAGCTATAAAAGATACAAAAATAATTTAGAGAGAGATTTTTTCCTTAGGATCATATAAAATGATGAAAATTAACATGTAATATTAATACTAGTTAGCCAGTGATATTGTAATTTGAGAAGCATAGAGTTTTTCAAGTTCAAATTAAGGAAACACTGTAACTACAATCAAGCAAGACTTCATAAAGGAGAAGGCACTGAGCTTTGAAGAATAAACAGGTATTGTAATTACATAAGTGTATAAGGGGAAATGCATTATCTCTGAAGGAAAATGTTATGTAAGCAATGGCATGAAGGGAAGAAGGATTGAGAGACATATAAGGTCAACCATTTTTCTCAAGTAAGGGTGAATAGTTGCAGTAGGGCAAATTTGTCCAACTGTAGACTTAGGAAACAGTCATTTCCACTCCTAGCTCTGTGCTCTTTGGGACTTCGTACAAATACTGACACCTCTCTAAGATTCAGTTTCTCCAACTTAGAAAAAAATAAAAGCAATGATACAACTTTTTTGATCTTTGAGAGAAATAAAATCTTTATTAAAAAATTTAGGATAAAGTATCCTAAAGTGGCACTAAATTGTATACAATCTTAAAATTCGTAGTTTTAGTCTGTAGTCATTGAGTCTATGTTGCTTCTATAAAACATTTTAGTATAGTGGTTGAAAGTACATATTTGTAAATAGGCTATATGTTTAAATTGATTTGTTTGTTCCCATGTAAGTAATTTCAGGCAATTTTCTTATACTTTATGTGCCTCATTTCTTCATCTGTGAAATGGGAATGTTGCTTATTTTGTGATCATGTAAATAATAAATATCAAGACTATAGACAGTACCTAGAAATAGTATGTAAGTAATAAATATTATATAAACGCTAACTATTACAGTCAATAAATGCATTTGGGAATAATTTTTCTGAGTCAGAGATGTGCTTAAGAAAGATGTTATATGCTTGCCCTTATGTAAGATAAATTGAAAAGAGAGATATAATAAAAGGTCTACCAGTCTACCAGTTGGAGGAAATGAGGGCAACTCAATTAGAGTTGAGGGGAGATTTAAAAAGAAATAAAACTTAGTATAGTATAATTGGAACTTCCTGGATATGAGGAAAGGGCCTAATTGAGTGATAGATGTCAATGTTGAGATTTTCAGTCTAAGGAATGAGAGATGATGGCTCAGGCAGAAATAAGAAATTTGAAAAATAAGCAAATCCAAGTTGTTCATATTTTTAACATTAAACTTTGCTATTTTTAACATTTCTCACTGGATATGTGCTGAAGGTTAAAATGAAGACTGAGGGCTGGAGCTTTTAAATATAAATTAATAGGTATTAGATGAGGTTATAGAAGAATAATGAGAGCCTAAAGAAATAAAACAATAAGGTTGAGGGAAGTTATATGAAAAAAAATCTAGCAAGTTGGAAGAAAAATTGAAGTTATAAAAGGGTTCACAAGGAAAACCTAAAAGCAACAATTATTTTAACCACTTTATTGATGTAAAACATTGTATATATTTAAGGTGTGCAAATGGATATTTGTTGTATGTATTGCAAGATGATTACCACATAAGTTTTGTTAACACTTCTATCACTTCAAATAACGGGTGAAATATTTGAGAAAGTAATTCCTTTAGCAAATTCAAATATATAGTATAGAATTATTGTACTATAGTTACAATGGTGTATTTTAGACATCCAGAACTTAATCATCAAACAATAGAAAGTCTGTACTCTGACCACATCAACCATATCTCCTTATTCCACCCACGGCTCAGCTCCTGGCAGCCATAGAGCTACACTCTGATTCTATAAAATCAGTTCTTTCAATTCCACACATAAGTAATCACACAGCATTTATCATTCTGCATGTTTCACTTAATATAATATCCTTCAGCAGTTTCATTCATGTTTCAAATGGAAGAATTTCAATTTTATAGAAAGATAGTATTTTATCATATAAAATATCACACACATGTATATGTATATATATGTATGTCAAATCTTCTTAAACCTTCCATCTGTCAGTAAACATGTTGTTTCTGTAACTTGACTATTATGAATAGTGATGCAATGAACATGAAAATGTAATATTTCTCCAAGAAACTGATTTCATTTCTTTTGGATGTATTTCATATAGGACATGTAAGAGTTCCATTTTTAATTTTTTCAGTAATTTCCATAATATCCATAATGACTGCACCAATAAACATCCCTACTATGTAAAAATGCTCGTTTTTCTTTTTCTTTTTTTCACACTCTTGAAAGTACATTTTAGTCTCTTGTCTATTTTAATAATAACTATTGCAACCAGTGTGAGGTGATATATCACTGTGGTTTTGATTTGCAGCTCCTTCATGTCTAGAATGCTGAGCACCTTCATGTGCCTATTGGCACTTGTTTTTCCTTTTTGGAAAATTTTTAATTGTTTATGTGCTCTATTGTTATGAGTATTAAGTGTAGTCCTTGTGTATTTTGTATATTAATAAAATATAAAGTTTCATGGAAACTAAAGAAGCTTTTTTTTGAGGTGACATTAGACAAACAAAATATTCCAAAGGTGTCACATATGATGGACACCAAGAAAATATCATATAAATTATGTTGAATAGACCTTACAGCATATTACATTTTATCCCCTTAGGCCTCTAATTTCAGCAATGCTATATGGACAGGTCCACACAACCTTAACAGTGATTTACAATAAAGTCAAGCCAAAATATTTCTTTCTTTATTTCCTTTAAAGCTGTAAGAAATTCATCTGCAGCCTGCAGGTAAACCAGAAATGTAAGGAAGAGGGAAGATAATACCTGAAAGGCAATCCTCAATCAATGGGGGCTGGCTATTGGAGAATCACTTACCAAATCCTTTGTCTTCTATGGGAAAATGTCAATGACTGTTCCATGTGGTTCTTCAGAAGATATTTAAGAACCTTTTGATCACAATTGTCGTTATCTTATTAACACACACATTTTTCCATTTTTTTTTCCTCATGATTTAATGGCCTCATTTCTGCTTCCTGGGAATTAAATTACCTGCTACTAAGTTTTTGTCCCAAGGTCTGTTTTTAGGGCAATAAATTCTGAAAGTGACTCTCAAAAGTAGATCTTCATGATGCTATTTTGGAATAGTTTTACACACTAGTTATACAGCAAACAAGATTCTATTGCTCTTAGAAAATAAGGTGGCTGGCAGCAATTCTTGACATACAGCGACCAATGTTCACCTGTGGTAGACTGGGATGAGGTACAATTTGGATGGATTGTGGATTAGGTTTGGGATTTAACTGTGAAAGTGGAAGCTTATGGAAAGGACACTGAACTCCCTTGAAGGGGTTAGGAAACCTAGGTCTCTATAGCATGGGATGAGGTTACATTAATTGCTGCGCTTGAATTCCTTGAACTTCCAGATACTTACAAACTTGCCATCCTTGAATATGTATATCACCCTTCTCCACTCACTAAATGAAATCGACCTTTCTTAGCCAGGAAATGAAAAAAATGAATGCCTCTCAAGATAGTATTTATCCTTTTCAAGATTATGCCTGCTTAGCTACATCGCTTTTGTTCTCAGCATCGCTCAAGTGAGAAAATGTTATCTTCCAAATAAGAGAAAAAGCCATACTGTGTGAAGAAGCTGTATTTATTGGCTAAATCTTACCTTCAGAAATCAGGGGGACACATCTATAAGTGGTGATGTATCAAGACCAGCGAAATGCAAGATTAGATAGTATATATTTTGTTAGCGGTGTTCTCTCATTAAGAGTATTCGATGTCCTGATAAGTACACCAAAAATTGGTCCTAATATTGGGCTAGGATGGATTCTTGAAACTTAGATACAGTGATGGCCTACTGAGTATTGAATACACCAGAACTATTGTGGTCATTTATTGAGGAAAGGGTCATAATAATAATAGGTCAAAATGGATTTATAATGTGAAATCAAAGAACTTTTATTGATTTTTTTTCTCCCCAAGGCATCCAATGACACTTCATTGAGTCAATAAAGAGTAAATTAATACTACATTGTTAAAACTCATAGCAGTGACTTTTCTCTACTGTCCATACTTTGGAGTTGCTTCTCTTTATCTGCACTCCCTAGTGTCAATGAGTTTTATAGAATTTCAAATAGCAGAACAGGTGGCTATACTCAACTACTGGAGACAAGAAAGATATGGTTGCCTTAATGAGCCCTCGGCTTGAGTGGCAAGTGGGCAATTTTGACTTATGAGTCTCCATGCAAAGACTAAAAAACAATATTATTACTCAATGTGTGATAGATGGACTGCCAGTTAGAGTTCTGCTTGTTTTGAATAACCAAAAAGATAATAATACAGGTCTATTGAGCTGGAAGTAAATGTCAGTCCATCAATACAACATTATGGTCCTTTGCCTAATATTCTGATCTCTACCAGTTCTCAGACTTAAATTAGAGCTCCTCAATTGAATGGGAAGTCTAGATTTCCTGAAGAGAGATCCTGATATATCAAGTTATTGCATACAGGAATGTATGCTTAATTATTTCTCAAAGGGACATATGGTGACTTACCAGAGTAATTTTATACTGAATAAAGGGGAATATATAATATTTTTCAAATGTTCTTGAGTGTGGAGTCTCTGAAAGAGAAAACAGAAAATTCAAATGTCCTGTATAATCCTCATAGTTATGAAACCCAGAAACATACATGATTTAGGACAAATGTATTCCATAATTATTTCAATGGTCACACTCATCCACTTCATGTTAATTTCCCTCACTTTTTAATGCAGTATAGAGATGGATATATTTAGCAGTTGGTAAAGCAATTACATTGATTTCTTGATCTATAAAGTAAAATCGATTGTGTTAGAGAGAGCAAAATGGGAAATTCTGAAACTGTCAATACTTCTTGTCAAATTGGTAAATTACAATCAATACTCAGACCTGGATAGAAATGTATAACTTCATACTATTCCTAAATACTAAGAGTTCAGACTGAAATTCATATCAGAGCACCATTTAGTACATATGCAAATTGGCAAAAGGCAAGTAAATTATAATAAATATCGGTTGACCACCATACTCTTAACCAGGTTTTCTATTCAGTACCAGATATAGTAACTTTACCACACAAATGGGTATTAGTCCTTCAAAAAGTTTAATGTAAAATAAAGAGAATGAGTTTTCAGATAAAGATGAATCTTTTAGGAATGAGTGTGTAAATAAAAAGAAATGTTATATTAGACAAAAAGTCAAGTGACTATGAGCTAGCAGAATGTATAAGGAATGTAACAAATTCTAAAATTAGAATTGGTGTATCAATGAACGTGATAGATACAGAGAATAATATGAATGTTCTTTCTCACATTCCTAAGACAATGATGATACCTAGACAGTTTGAGGTGGAAAAGTAGAAATCAAGTAAGTAATTTTCATCTTCACATTAAAGTATGAGTCTTTTCACATTTAGGAAGATCAACGATTGTCATTTATTATCAGATTTACTGTCTTGTTTTCATCACATTTTTTAGGTAAAAATGCTATATGCTAAGTGATGCAGTCACTTGAATCTGTAACCCTTGCTTATTTTATTATTTCTAATATAAATTATTACTAATTTTATCATGTACTTGTCTACTTAGCTGACCATCAGCATGAATGAAAAAAGAAAATACTGAGATCTCAGATTTTCAGACAGGACAAACAATCATAAAAATCCCTCTGGTAAGGGAGTAAATTCAAAGAAGTATCACATACCATTACTGAAATTGTTAAAGATGGAACAATGACAAAGTAAAATGGAAAAAAGGCAAGAAAGGGAATATAATACTATCTGGTCATTTAAGAACTGATGCAGTGTCCTGAGGAGATTTAAAGTGATGGTTTAGTATAAATAATAGAAACGTGGTCAATGATTAGAAGTTCAAAATTGAATATTGTAGCATGAATCATCATTCAAAGGTGGAAAGATCAAGGTATAAACTGAACAGTTGATTTAAAGGAAGAACAAAGATGGAAGGTTAAGAAAATTAAGGACCTGAAAGTCTGTAGTGTTTGAAAATTCCTTAATTAAAGTATGTAAGTTAGCAAAAAAATAAAACATTATTTCAAAAGGAATGAAAAGTAGAGTACTGGAAATATGTTGGAAATTGTTCATAAATGATGGTTGATCCACTAAGAAATGATAGAAAAGAGGGAGGACCTCCAAATGTTTTGTTTCTTCCTGCCCTAAACCAAACCTAAATCCTATTTTATGAGGATGGTAAGAAATAAAACAAATGCTGCTTTAATACCATCTATATGATATAGTTCTGCTCAGCCTAGATAGTTGCTCCCTGAATTAATTGAGAAAGTAATAACTTATTATTCATATGGCTTAGGTTCTAATGTCAGCATTTTACTGTGGGTTTATAATTACCATCATCATTATTATTTCCACTGCTATTATTCTAGTATGAAATACATTATAAAACAAAATGGGAATCTAATTTTTGTAAGACCTCTAACAAACTCTGACTCAAATTCAGCAGAACCTAGCTCGAAAACCAATGTCATAAACACTTTCTTTAATCTAGTATAAACAAATTTTATAAATGAGGCAGATTTTTTTAATTAAAGAGGAAATTAAATCTCTGTGAGTTATGCAACTTGCTGAAAATAATGCAGCCTAAGTGTAGTAAAGTTAGAACTTAAATCCAAAACTATGGCACCAAAGCTTTTTAGTAGAGCTTACTTTAAGATACTCTTTAATTAACACTTACTCAGATTATTATTTGGGTTCTGGACAGAAACAAAATTATCGATATATTATTTCCCATATTTTATTTTATTGAATAAAGAGGAGACTGCCTGTTTTGTTTCATGATCATTTATACGTTCTGTGCCCAACTTGCATGTGTTGTGCTGACATGAAGTTTTATATAGTATCAGCTAATAAAACCTTGCTATGCATACCTTTTACAAAAAGATCTTCCACATAGGGGCAGTTGTGCTTGCAATTCTCATTTTAGGACACCTACACATTTATTTTAAGTTGAAATCTCTGTAAAGTTTGTTTAACTGAATTAAGGTGAAGGGTGACATATGCTATTAATGTGGGAAACGGCCTGCCTACCACTTCCAGCAACTATAAAGCAAAGCCATAACACTTCCTGTAACCTCAGCTTGCTGGAAGGTAGCCAGCAGACAAAGAACTTCCTGTGCTTGAAACCCCTCCCCCTAATTTACATCCCTCTCTTCCCACTGTTGCTCTAGCCTACATAAGCATGTTCTAACCAGAAACCAGGGCCCAGCTCTTTGAGGAAGAAATCCCAGCTGAGACCACGCATGTAATAAATCTGCCTAAAATACTCCCAAAGAGTGCTTACTTGGTTTCTCCTGAAAAACTGTAACATTAACAATAAGGGTATGTGATATATTTAGTTATGCATTATAAGAGGAGACAGCGGCTCAAAATGCTAGCAAGCTTTGCTTAGTATAAAGAAAGAAGAAAATGAGATATGCAAAGAAAACAATCCTTTTCTACTTTACCTTTTGTATTAATCCGTTAATGAATTAAAATTTGGTATTAAAACTTGATTTATTGCCTGCTCCTCTCTGTCAGTCTCTCTCTGTTCATATATCATATAACTATATTATGTACAAAGTGTATACATATTATATGTGTATATATATGCTTTATCTGATTAAATATCTCTTTCCATAACATATATGCAAGGATCCATATAAAGAGGAGTGAAACTGAAGAACTGGTTGGACAAAAGTGTCTCTGAAAGTAACAAAGTTAGTAGTGGAGGATAGAATCCTTTTCTTAAATACCATAAGATCATAACTGAAAAAGTAGAGACGTGATAACCTTGGGAAATTCTCTACCATGGAATCCTTGTAGAATTGACATACATGCATATGTCTAATAAAGAAAGATAAAAATTGTGTGACTGAGAATCTGCTTGGTGGCCTATTTCAATTATGCTTGGAGACAGCAGGCACTGGAACTGATGACAACTTGCATCCTTAAGATAGGTAATGAGAGGTTGGTGTGGTTTTCTGCTTGCTTCCAGGACTCATTAACCTTAGTGTGAGGAACAATGTGTACAGGAGCTGTTCCTAATGAAAAGGCATCTAATTTGAACCTTACAGAGAAATGAAATGGACTGCTTTAGTGCAGATCAATAGAAAGGCACACACTAAAAAAATGTAAAGAACAAAAGAAAGAAAAGATTTAAAAGAGAAGAAACACTTCCAGGTGGTGAAAAAAAATTTTGTGGAGTAAAATTTTCACATAGTTTCTCAATATCTAATCTCTGAACTTGAATTTAATTTAATCTCTTTAACAATGGTGAGGAAAAAAGGTGCTGTGCTTTAAAAAAGATGGATGTGATTGCTCTGTCAAAGAGTGGAGAAGAGAGTCACCAAAGGTAGAGGAAACATTATGAGACTTTTATAGTCTTCCAGAAGAGAGATAATAAAGGCGTGGACACTTAACACTGGATATATATGTTATGTAGTATTTTCTGTTAATTAAACTTCTTAGTATAACAGTGCAGGAAGAGAGTTTGAATGTTTTATGGATTTCCAGGAGTGCAAGGAAAAGGGAGTATACTCTACCCAGCAATAGTCCATTAAAAATTAATTTCTGCAGAAATTAAAAAAAAATGAAGTGTTGAAGTGATTATATATCTACCTTGTATGTATTCACTGAAAAGCCCCTTTGAATATATGCATCTAAGAGTCAGATGGAACAGGATAAGATATAGATAGTATTTATATGGTAATGTGTTGGGCAGAAATAAAATGAAAGCATTTAATGTTTAGGAATTTTGAAAAGCTTTATAGCATAAATAAGCTAAGCTATAAAATACACATGCAGATTCTCCTAAGTAGCTGAATATTAACTTCTCATGCATGAATGGAGAGATTATTCAACAATTAAGTGTAATTCAGAGACTAAGAAACTAAGGCCATCTGAAATTAATCTGCTAATTATTAACCATATCAGAAGAGTCTTTAGAATAAAATAAAGTAGTAAATTAAATTCCACCTTGTTGGAAAGTAGAATTTGACTGACTTAATTTGCAAGTGAAAGTGTGGAAGATGTAGCTGAATAACAAAATCATATAGTTTTATTTAGCCTTTTTAACATAAATTGTCAGGGAAATAAAGAAAACTCAAGCAGGGAAGAATTTTAAAGTCATCATTTAGGTATTTCTGTGCATATTTGAGCATGATGGCAGCAAAAAATGGGTAACAAGTGCTTGAAATAAGGAAATAACATGCTTAAACAAAATAACAATTCCACTTCTTGGTTGGAAAACTAAGGGTATGTATTTTAAAGTTGTACTTGGAAAGCTGAACAAAATAATTTAACAGTCTGTTCCCTCAGTTTCCATTTTAAATAGAATGTATTTTTAAGAGCATGAATATGAAGTTTTATGTGAAAATTATGTTGGAACATTACAGTTCATGCACAAAGAGAACCAGTCAGATACTGTGGCCCATATATCAAGGGGCAAGGTTTTTTTCTTCTGTAGAGCCCTGTCATTTGAGAAAGCAATGAATGCTCATGTGACTTCTTTGCTTACAGCCTTTTTATATTAATTTTGCACTAGAAGTTGCTGAAAATATTTTGTCCTGTAAACTAGATCTCAAAAGGTTGTTGCTAGAGTAGAGATTGCTAGTAGTATTCATTTTTCTATACCATTTAAACAACACTTTCCTTTAGAAATATATCTGGGGCTTTTACGTCCTTTTTTAAAATAAGCAATTTTCAGAAATGCTTGACATAATGAAAACATTTAACAAGAAATTTAATATTTTTTCTTTTTTATGTTGAGGATAGTTTTTACTTTAAGCTTTATTTTTTCTAATATAGATCAAAATATGATGCAGTATCCTTAAAGACACACAGTTCATATGACCATTTACAACAAAATGCAGGTAGATTTAACATAAATTAAATTATTTTCCCCATATGTGCCATGTATCTCTACTTAATAAAGCAAGAATGATAGTTTTAGAAACAAAAATTTTATGCACTATATATGATACTTATATATGTATGTTATTATTGAAGTTTGCTTAAAATTAATTTTGGTATATTAAAGGGAAATACTAAGTATACATTTGAAATTTTCAGAAAATAGAAGCAATTTTGATAAGTACACACTTAAGAGACAACTAAAATAAAAGTGCAAAATACAAAGTAGTGTACACATTTCAAAATCGTGCATCTCATCTATGCAAATTAAGATACATGACTGGCATGAGAAAGAGAGATGAAAGAGAGAGAGAAAGTGATACACTGGGAACAAGCATGAGAAAAGAAGTGAATCACTGTCTTTCCCAGTTGATCTTGGTGCTTAAAATTGCCTACGTAAAAAAAAAATCCTTTTGCATTGTCGGTAATATTAGTTGATGCCACCATTGTGGAAAGCAGTTTGGAGAGTCCTCAGAAAAAATGAGAATAGAAATTCCATATGACAGTGTTATTCCATTTCTGGTTATTTACAAAAACAGAAGCAAAACAAAAAGAACCCCCCAAAATGCCACAAAATATTGATAGTATAAATTACATAATGCAATTTGATCTTATCTTTTGTCTGAGACTATCAAGGGCAATCTAAGTTTGGGGGTTATAATATAAACATTCTCTTATTTTTAATGATGAAATAATTGGAAGTACACAAGAACATAAATGCAAAGATACATTGAACTATCAAATTAAAACTTGTCTCTAAAATGGGAATGGACCAGAAACAAGTCTCAGGAATTTCAATGTCTATCATAACTGAGCTTTTATCTGTGTTGTTATAGCAAGGCTACAAACCTGAAACCACTTAACTCTTCAAATTTCTGTTGAAACTGAAGCTTTGTCCTGAAATTAAGCCTAGTTTCTAAGAAATCCAAAATAGCACCTACATTTCTAGAAAGTTTATGCAGGATTTCCATATACTAATCCATTACCATATACTTGTCCATTATCCCATTATCCATGGGTCATTAGGAAATATACCTGTTTTTAAAATCGTGGTTTTTATATTACCATGTACTTGTCATCTGATGTCACATTGGTGTTTTTTATTTATTTTTTTAAGGCAAGGTATAGGCAGGATGAAGGCAAGCAGGTAGAGAGGCAGGAAGAGAGAGAAGGAAGACACATTTTTTAGATCTCTATTTTATTTGTTCAACCTGGTAGTTTTCCCCATGGACCTGGGATTCAAATCCAGTGGCATGTGCCCTGTTGTCCTTTGGACAACCACTAGGCTACCAGCCTGCACCACATTATGTGACACAACATGTGTTATATACTTGATTATTTGTCTCTATGTGCGGTTTTATGGTTTCAATATTTTTCAACAACTTCTCTTACTCAAACAAAAACTTATTTTTGTAATTTCATTGACTTGTTCAGTCTCTGATACATACATAAATATATATGCATTTCTAATTTATTAAAATGAGAGTTAATGGAAGGAAACTATAGGTAAACAGTATCAAATCGATAGTATTAAATAACACTCAAACTTTGATGAGTGCACCTTGTTACAGACACATTGATTGAGACCTTATTGAAAAATACAATATTATAAGCTAATGAACCATTAATAAGAAGAAAAAAATTCAATTTGAATTAAATCACCTTCATGATATATTTTAGTTATATTTCTCTTTAAAATACTCAGTATTTTAACTATTACCCCAACTTGCATCTTCAAATTTACTTGATTTGCTGCTTTGTCTTTGAGTATGTTTCAATGTTTTATACCAAATCAAATAATACATTGAATGATACCTACCTCAGGAGAAGGAAGATAGGACTAGATACCTAAGTAAAATCACATACCTTTTAGGCACTGCAGATTTCAAGTGACTGCATGACTGCTTAGTGTTATTAATGAGCAAGTAATGAGGCCTTAGCACATGTTAACAATTTGAATTAAAATTTTAGGTAATATGTGACCTTTTAAAAATTATGTCTTACTAGCAATCTTTCGAAATGCTAAATATATGTCATGTTTATTATAGCAAATACAGGGAAGGGATTAGGGCTCTAAGAAAGGAGCAGCAGGGGTCCAATGAACAGTGATGGAAAGCTTAGAAATCTGAATGTGTGTGTGGTGTGTTACATATTTTATGAGCAGTGAAACTGCATGTCCAAAATTTAATTTTTTTGTAAATCAAATTTACCCCAATAAAAATAATCAAGAAAAAAATTTAAAGAATTCAGTCTGAACTCAGAATCTAGGTATAAATCCTCGTCCTGCTACTTAGATTTTCTGTCTGCAAAATGAGCATAGTAATAGTATGAACTTCATAAAGTATTAAATGAAATAATTCAAGAAGAAAATTTTGTATATTTCCTGACAAAAGGTTCAAAATATTAATATAAACAAATTCATTATTTCAATGAATATCTGTTTAATATATAAAATTACCCAAGTTTCTTCAGGCTAGACTCTAACATAATTAAAAAGATAAATTAAACACTTTATCTGACTTCAAGAATCTTTTAGTTCAAGTTAGAAAGCTCATGATTTTAAAAGTCATCACAGTAAAAATGGGGGCAAGGATGGTTTAAAAATAAAGCATATTGCAGAGTATAGAAATATCTTCTTTCCTAAGGGTTGGAACCAGAATTTGAATGTTGTTCTTTATTGCAAATGCATTGCCATGAAGAATTTAACTTACTCAGTGATCCTCAGTAAAGTTAAATTGGATTAAGTGCCATTTACAATTTATTTACACTAGTTTAACTATGAATACTATATTGTGATAGTCAAATAATTATCCATATTAATGACTGTACATTATTTTTAGCTAATGCTCTGATATTAAAAATCTACTTAATTGCATAATATAACACTCCTAAATAATAGTCCAAACAGAAAGATAATTTTAAAATTCATATAAAAATTCTTTGACATGTGATTCTACCTCCATGAATTTATCCTCAGAAAATAAATGTCTATTAAAAACAATTTAGCTCTAAGTATGTTTATTTCATGCTAAGTATAATGATAAAAATTGGAAAAAACAATATAAATGTATAAATATTTAATTCTAAAACAGTAATTGGTCATGTTTTTATGTAAATATAATCAGTAAACATACAATCATTAAATAACACTGCAAAATGGTGTCATAAAATTAAAATATTTTGAGTAATAAAATGAGATCGTGAAATAACATACACTGACTTTGCTTTTCAAAAATTAATATAAAATCATACACAGAATGAAAAGTATCACAGAAAATATACGGAGTGTTTTCACTTTTTTTTATTTTGCATATAAGTATTTCCTAATTTATCTGTGCATGTTAAAATAATTTAAAAATCTTATTGCAAGTGAGTTAGGCACAGTGGTTTACCAATAAGCAGAAACAATGGAAACATTCGGCAAAATAATTTGGTTATATTGATTTTTTTTTTTATTATTAAACTTTGTTTTAATAGACCTCAAAATTCTGTGACAGGGCTTTGGACAGGTTGAGGTTTTCATTAAAAAGCAATGATTTTTAACTTAAAACTGATTCCCCACACACAACAAATGGTCCACAAAATATTTTCCTTTCCTTCTAAATATTTTACAATGCCTCATTATCTTTACCCAGTCTTTTACCATTAAACACAAATGATCAATTAAAACAAACATTTTTGGAACTGTTTTTCCACAACCAATAAATATTTATTTAGCCTTCTGAACTTCTGTGGCTCACCTGATGATCTTGCCAGTTCCAATCGTTTTCTTGTCTACTGCTTTGATGGCACCTAGGACAATTTTCTGTGTTATGACATGACAGTAAAACGTCTGAGGAGAATGTCAGATAAGGTGCGAACACACATGGGCTTTCCAGGAATCATACAAATGATGGCAATTTCGCTAGATTTTAAGAATTTGGAGCTACCTTCCACGTGTTCCCCAGAATAGCAATCAATCTCTTACAGCTCAATAAACTTTGAAGCAATTTGAACTGTGGGACAATCTACACCATGGTACATGAAGCACTAATTCACCTGGGTGATTCAGAGCGATCCCCTGAGCCATGAAGCCAGCTGCATCAATGGTGGGTCACTTTTGTTATAACTAGCCACAATGCCAAAATGATGATATCAAAGATAGAAACATTCTTGACATTGAAGTCTACAGGGTCCCCAGGAAGTACTTCACTCAAAGCTTCATGGGGCAATTCAATAGACTTTACTTCAGTTGTAGTATTGACTAGAGCAAACATAAATAGCCTGCAAGGTTTAGAATACTAGTCTATTTGACCCACAGAGATAGTGTCAATATCAACAATTTTGCAGATAGGAACAGAAGAAAGGAATTATTAGTTGAAGGAGGTGGTGTCAGGATACAATCCAGAGCATCAAGCAGTTTGGTTCAACTAGCACTGCATTATGAATAATTTTTCATCCCTTGAACGAAGATACGTTAAGACTTACCCCTAGTATATTGAAACCATTCCAATCTGGTATTTGAAGAAATGTTACTGTGCTGGAACTTTTTTAAATATTGGTACTGACTTCCTTTATCATTTTCTCCTATCTCTTCTGGCTGTAGGCTGTTTCAGAGAAATTATTTTCGTTTATACAACAATTAGTTGTTTCACACCTAGTGCATCCAGAAGTGTATGCTCATGGGTCAGACTATTCTTGGAAATACCTACCTCAAATTCACTAAGATCGTAAGCAACAATCTGGACAGAAAAATCAAGTTGAGATGTGTCTGTAATCATTTTTTTATGAAATGCATCCTGAGGAATCAACGATGGTTACACAGTACTTGCTAATCTTCATTTTCCACAGGGAGATATTAATGGTAATGCTATGATCGCATTCAGTTTTCAATTTATATAAGACCCAGTTATACTTGAAGGAAGATTTTTCCATCCTAGCAAGTTTCTCAACTTTTCAGTATTTCTACGCCAGTCCTATCACATTTGTAGATCAGATGACAGTAGTGATATACTTCTTGAGTCCACATGTCCACATGATCCATATGATAACACTGATTTGAGTCTTTTTTTTTCCATTTTGACTTAGACTTAGCAATGATTTTTAAGATACCTGTGTTCCGGTGGCAAATTCCCTGTGGAAAAAAAGTGATTGTATTGATCTTTAAAAAAAATTATTGTTAAAACAATATCACCTTACACCTCCGAGAATGACTATTTTCCAAAATACTGGAAACAAAAAAATGTGGGAGTAGATGTGGAGAGAAAGGAACTTATACACTATTGGAGGGACATAAAGTTCTGTAGACACTATGGAAGGCAGTAAAGAGCTACCTCAAAAAATTTATAAACAGAAATCCCATATGATCCAGGTATTCCACTTCTGGTTACAAGTCAAAAAAAAAAGATTCACAACAACAAATTTCAAAGAGATTTATTCACTGTCGTATTTATTTCAGCATTGCATGCAGTTGCCAAGAGTTGAAAACAGCTTAAATAACTATTGACAAATTGGTGGATAATGATGTGGTTTACACACGCAATGAAATACTACCGAGTTATAAAAAAACAAAAGAAGAATGAAATTCTAACATTTTCAATAACATACATGGATCTATAGGGAATATGCATAGTGAGACAAGTCAGATAGAGAAAGACAAATACTGTGATTTCACTCATATGTGGTATATAGAGAAAACAAAAAATGAGTTGACTAAATCAAACAGCACTTAATTTTATTCTGTAAGACTAAACTAGTGATTACTAGAAAGGAAGATGGAGAGCAATAGGTAAATCAGGTAAAGTGTGTTAATACAAATATGAAATAATTAAACTTTTAGTGGTAAAGTTAATGTAACTTTTGCATATGTTAAGCTTATATGATGTTATAATGCAACATTACTTTAATAAATCTGAAAAGAAATAGTTGATAAAATAGAAAAAATGAAATTAAAAATACATAAAATATTTATAGCTCCTATTTTATTGTAAAAAGCTTACCCTTTTAAGGGGGAACTAATTGGGCTAAAAGGTTCATTATATGATGAATTGAACTGGACTGTTGGTGTTGAACTTAGTGTTTATGCGTATTGTTGCTTTCTGATGATGCACATCTTAAACCTTTATAAGATTATCATGTAATATCACTTCAACGAAGTTAAAAAAATACTCATTACACTGAGAAACAAAGAAATATACAGTGGCCCCATGTGTCCTTTACTGGTTATCCTCAACAGTAACATTTTAGGAAATTATCTTACAATAACACAAGCAAGATATTAACATTGATTTAGTCAAGATACAGAATAGTTGCACTATCACTAAAATCCTTCATGTTGCCTTTTTGTAGGCACATCAACTTCTGTCTTCTTCCCTGAACTTCCCATCTTTATTCCCTGGTAATAACTAATTTTTTCTCCATTTCTATATTTTAGTCAGGTCAACAGACTTTAAATATGGAATCATAATTTTTTCCACAAAGCATTGTTCTCTGGAGATCATCTAAGATGTGGCGTGTATCAATAATTTGTTCTTTTCATTAGCAAATAATATGGCATGGAAATACCACAGTTTGTGTAAATTTTCATCTGTTAAAGATCATCTGAGTTGTTTCCAATTTCTAGCTATTAAAAAAAAAGCTACTATGAACATTTATTAAAAATATCCTTTTATTAGGTTAGAACATGAATATAGACATCACACAAAGGAAATATATATCTCAATGTGTTATTATGAGGCAAAAACCTTTAATCGCACTACCCAGTTAAAAAATAAAAAGTTGTCAGCACTTAAAAATCATTCCATTCATTGTCTTCCCCAATCTCAATCCCTTTTCTCCCCATGAAGTAACCATTAACCTCTCTTACAGCAATTGATCCCTTGTGTTTTGTCACCTAACTGAGCATTTCTAGACATAATTGCTTAGCATTGTAAATTAAATTTCTTTGTCTAGATGTTACTAATCCCATGATACTATTTGCTTTATTTCTCTGTTCCATGTGTATCTTGAGATTTTATAGTTGATCAAGAGGTCTCATTAGATTTAGTTCTGATGCCACTGGCAAGACTATATAGGTGGTGGTATATTCTTTCATCAAAGGGTACATAATGTCTGGTTGTTCTCTTTCTAGCAGTTATTAGATACTAATGGTCAGTATTTATTTATTTACTTGGAGCTGCATGTTGGTGGTATTCTAGTCCTATTATTTCTTTTTCATATATTAGTTTGACCAGTTTTATAAAGAGATGGTAATTCTTATTTATAATTTGGTGACCCAGTGGTAAAGTTTATATAGGAAAAACAAGATAAATCTGTGATTCTCTAGCTTTGTTTACTACTTTGTAATCATATCTGACGGGTACCTACCTTGCTGATTTTAATCATTATTAGTCCATTTATTTAAACATATCTGATGAATTTCAATAAATTTTTAATAGTAATATTCATTATTTCTTTTGTTCACAATACTATATTCATTTTAGATTTTGAGATTACATACCAAAATATATTTCCCACCTCACCCACCAACAGAGTTTCAGTGTCCTTTCCTATCATCTTTCCCCTCTTTCCATCCTTCCCTACTCCCACAAGCTTATCAGTCATTCATCTTGTGTCAGAAGAAAATAGTATTGTGAAATATCTTGACAATGTGTTATGTGTAAGATAACAAAGTGTCTGCAATTGGAAGATTCTCACTGATATTTCAATGGATCTTGTTTCTAAGTCAATGAATTAGAAACAGAAAATATATCTATGTATTAATACATATATTTGCACATATATGTGCATATGATAATGTGTCATAAATTCATACCATTACTTCTAAATAAAATTTAGAACTATAGATTGATTTTACTTTATTCTGTATTAATTATTTATCTTCTCTCTTCTTCAATAAGAAAACTGTTTTTTGAGGTAGTGGGACATAGTAAAATTAGACTATCCCATAAGTATTTCTTTAAATGTATTCCACATTCCACATACATTAGCTTTAGAAAAGTTCAACTCATATCACCCCCATCAATATAATAGTCTTACATGTGTACCCTCCATTTAATTCTCATTATTTTATAGTTTTATCACAGCTTAGGGTCATTTCATATTCTACCTTTCCTTTCAATCCACACCTAGATTTCCTTCTATAAATAACTATATCACCATATATTTTCTTTATTTTTTTAGTTGTATGAAATTCAGTCTTTATGACTATTTTCATGGTAACAATGTTCTGTGACTTCTTGTCAGTTGTTATATTTTTGTCCATTATACTGAAATTCAGTTTTACTAGATATAAAAATCAATAACTCATAGTTTCTTACTTATTTTAATTTTGTGAGTCTTTTATTTTAACAAAGTATTGCTACTGAAAAGAAACTGGATGATAATCTAATATTTCTCACTGCTTTCACCAAACAAGAGATATTCTTTCTTTTAAAAAATTTAGAAAATTTGACACATTGTCTTTGTATTACTCTCAGATATGTGATACACTTTTTAAATATGAAGTTTCTCTTGTTTTAAGAAATCAGGAATGCTTTCGTGATTTAAATCTTTGTTCTGTTCCTTTGTTTTAGTTTTCTTCACAAATTGCTGTTTCCATATGTTAGAATATGTTAACATTTGTCACTTTCTCTAACTCCTATTTTTTTTCATTCATTTTTAATAAGAAATCTTCTGAATTTCCATTTCTCTGAAGGCTTCATCTTATGTGCTTATTTCTTCTTTTCTGTCTCTAATTTAATATTAATTTTAAAGATTGTTATTTTAGGTCAATTTTTGTTCAATTGTGTTATTTCTGAGTTTTCTAATTTTATTGATATATTTTAAATTTTATTTCATTATTTTATAATATATTTTATAGTTCATTTTAAAATGGAAGCTTTAGAGGTTTTAGTTCTGTTCCATGTACAGATCTTTCTGGCAGACTGCAATGGGCTGTCTTTACCATAGTAACAGTGCTCAGATTTATGTGAAATTATTTTTTTCCCAGAGTTTTAGAGGAAAGTCTGGTTCAAGACGACTTTTCTTCATTTCACAGAAATACTTTATATTATTTTGTGTAGTGTTCAAAACTATGATGACTTTCTTTCTCAGATTTCTAGTTCTCCTCCCTGATTCCTCTTTTCTTGGAGCCTTTATCTTCACTTTTTTTTCCTTCTCTAATTTTCTCCTTCCTGCTGCATTTTAATCTCACAATCAGTTTCTTCTTAGTGAAATTCTTGCTCTGGAAGACAACCTTAACTGTTTTAAGAAGTCCTCGGATCTGGATTTGTCTCCCTCCTTACAGCATTGCGTCAGGCACTTTGTACTCACAGATTACTTGGTTAGGGGAACCCTCTCCTAGCTTTAGCTGCTATTTTCATATTGGTCCAATATGATTTCCAGTAACTACCATTCTACTATTTTAAGTTTCTTCAGCTTCCAAGCTCATCTTTGTCTTGTTGATTCTCTCTGCTCTGTTCCTCACATATAATGGTACCATGTGAGTCTTAGCCCTGTTGGTATTGTTCTCCTTTTGTATTGCATTTGTGAGAATACCATGCGTGGTAATGCTGGTGCAGGGATTTCTTCTGATAGCTAGTTGCTCTGTCTATATGTGGGGGTTGGGGAAGATTCACAATGTGCCACTGCTGCTGTTTTTCATTTTTTTCTAATTTTTTAACCCCAAATATATCATATTGATATAGCCCCAATTAACTAGTTTATTTGGTAACATAAACTGTCTAGTCCTGCATATTTTCTATACCTTGGCAATGAAAATAAAGTAAGATTTTTTTTCTCTTCCTTTCAGATTATAATGGATATGTAAATCACAGTTTGAAACACAAGAACAAGAAAGTCTCCAATTGGCATTATGTAAGAAAAAAGTATCTGGGGTAGTTTAGTTCTTAGCTTAGGTGCTAATTTTGTTGGAATTACATTGTTCCTGCCCTGGTGTAAGGATCCAGCCACTTTATGAAGTCCTGTCTAAGTGCAAACTGTTCTCAATTGCTGGTGAAATTTAGCTGGCAATGTAAGTTATCAGTTATTTCAGTACACATATATCAACGACATGATCTGTTGTGCTTTGGTTTACTCTGCTTGCAAACTCCATCTCAAACATGCATGAACTATGGTCGTAACAATTTGCACCATATATGGGTGACTTAATTAATATACAAACCATAATAATGACTCAGGCAAGAAGCATGTAGATTTAGCTTTAAGAAGTTTTTCTGCATCATGCTCACCATTGCTCTCACCCAAACTTGTCTCCAGAGTTTGGAACCATGCTGATGCCAGAAAGCAAACGTTTTAGAGGTATATCAGTCATTTATTCTGTCTCCTACAGCAACTGAGACTGCATTTGGTGTTTTGGAATCTACTTGCTCTCTGAATCCTTTGCAGTATCCTTTACTTGTGAGATAGCTTTTTAGACCCATGTTATATATTGTTTGTCACAAAATTATCCTTGAAATAAGCAATAGTCAAAAGTCATTGAAAGTTTTCCAATATTTTGTTACTTTACTTGGACTGTGTTTGGGTTTTGTTGTTGGGTTTTGTTTTTGCTTTTGTTTTTTGCAGGGGGTGTGCATGTCTTAATTAAGTAAAAGGCAATGCCAGTTTGGCTGGGTCATCTCATTGTTTGGTCAAACACTGTTCAAGGTGTTTTTGAAAGTCTTCCTTTTTTGGGGGGATAGCATTAAAATTTAAATCAGTGAACCTTGAGTAAAGCAGATTGCTCTCTATATAATGGATGGACTCATCCAATGAGCTGAAAGTCTTTAGAGAAAGAATGACTTCCCCTAAAGGAGAAGGGTTCTTGCCAACAAAATAACTCTGCACTCATTCCTGTGTCTTTAGATTGTGGTTTTTCAGATTTTGGTCATTTCAGCCTCCACAATTGTGTGAACCAACTCTTTAATACACACACACATACACTGATTCTGTTTCTTAAGGGAACCCTGAATAAAACACAAATTATATCTGACAAAATTTTTAAATTAATATGCAAATATTCTTTTTCTCCTATTTTTTTCTGTATGTGATGCTTAGATCATGCTTCTGAAAATTTGTTGTTGAAGATGATGTGTTAAATAAGATCTGGGTATATACCCATATAAGGAAATTAGGATAATTGTGATCTAGACCTCAAGAAAAAGAATCCTACTTTTCTTTTCTGGTTTCATCCCCTTACAGATGAATTTTTAAATTGTGAGACATCTACAGCAAAGTTAAGGTGTAGGGGGAAAATAAAGAAGCAAAATTCCTAGCCTGACTCTAACCTAGCTATAAAGAAATGAAGAAAGGAGTCGTCATAGATCCCTTGTAGTCTGCCTAAGCTTCAAAGGATAGAAACCAGGAAAAGATTGGTGCTAAGACCATTTAGAAAAAAAAATGATATATTTATGAGTCTATGTCAATATGAATTCTTATCTCTTTATTCTCATCCATGTATAGATGAATGTACACACATGCATATTTATATCAGTAACCAAACAAAGGTATTTAGTCAAGAATAAATGATTTCAAGTCAGGCTACATTTTCCTAGAAGACAAAGTGACAGTGATAAGTTCTGGCAAAATTATTTGTTGAGTTCTAACCATATGGTTCTTAATTGTTATCAATGATAAAAATGAAAATATCTATCTAGAGGCAATCCCTATGTTATTTTAGTTATATGAATTAAATTATTTGATTATTGCATAAATTATTCTGAAGGAAAACTCATTGCTAACATTTTATAAATGATGCTCCTGATTTTCAAAGAAGTTACATAACAACCAAGGTTATGTGAGTATATTTGAAGAATGATCTTGACATTTTCAAAACTGTCTTCACTTATTTCTTTCTATCTTCCTTCTTTTTTTAAGGTCAAAGACAACTTCCAGGAAAGATCTTTTAACAGCTCAAGTTTATAATCATACTTCCCTGATTTTCCTTGGTGTTCTTAGCTTGATTTCTTGTAAATATTTCTCCAATATACTTTTTAATGTGTATTGTACTGTTTCCTGACATTCATCCTTATTAAGCAACTTGCCCAAGATTTCAGAGGGATTATGGTAGAACCATCAATTTAAAAAATTCATTCCTCAGTTTCCTTATTTTATTAAACTTTGCTGCCATTCTAAAAATATATTATAGATGACAGTGCATCTTTTCAAGTAAAACAAACTCATTTATCTTTACAGTCTTGCAAGTACAGATACATAAGCACAGAATCATAGAAAAGTTGTTTGTTTAATGTTTCCCTAATTACAGTTTTCTCAAAAAATTACATCCATTCAACCATGCTCATTCTCCAGGTAATCAGAAAGATATTAATTTTAAAGAATGAAAAGAACTATATTATTATATACTTAGTCCTATATTGCCTAAGATCTGTTACTCATTACTATAAGAGATCTTTTGAATTTTTGTTGAATGGAAATTTTAGCTAAAAGAAAGATCCCTCTATCAAAATTAAGCAGGAATATATTTTACATACACAGAAAGAAAGGGGTTAATTAAATCATTACATTTAGAACCATTTTTCTAGGACTTTTCCTTTTGCAGAAGCTATTTCAGCAAATGTATGCAAATTGTACCTGGATTTGGTGAGCAGTAAAAGGATATTGCAAAACTTCATTAATTATAAATTCCAGAAGAGACAAAATGGAATTTGAATGAACTGAATCCATTTGCTCTATTATGTACATTTGTCTGCATGTACATGGAATTTACAGAATTGAAATTCCATTTTTGAACACCTTATACATGTCACAAAATGCTAAGTGACTTACATTTGCTATATCATTTCATCTTTATGCTTAATCTATAAGATCATTACCAATACTCCCATTTTACATATCAAAAAAGTACAATTCAGAGTACCTTGCATAAAGATGTATGGTTATGAAGTAAATATCAGGACCCCAAACTTGTTGTATCTAATTTCTGGGCTTTTAACTGCTATCTTTCCTTATGGAATCCCTTACACATATCCATGAAGTTATACTTAGAAATTTGACATATTTGTTTGTTTCCATTTGCTCTTAATGGAAACAACCCTCATATCTGAATAAAGCACTAATGCTAAAAATCATGGACAAAAATTCTCCGTGCTAAAATGCATGTGCCCTTTCTGACTATGAGTTTACCTGATAATATGAAAAATCAAGTATATACTTGTGTGGTAATAATCGTATATGAGAGATAGGAAGTCATATATAAATATGCTTTTTCAACATTTGTTGTAAAAATATAAAATTAGAAATTACCAAATGTCCACCAGTAGAGAAATGTATAAAATATATTCTGGTATGCTCTATACAATCTATTCAGTAATTGCAAAGCATATATTGAGTCTACATATATCAATAGGGTTACATTTTAAAACATATTAAGGAATAAAATCAAATTTCAAAGTGACACATAACATTTAGTCATTAATGGAAAATTATAAACAACCCATGTGATAAACTTTTAATACTTTTAGAGACAATAAAAGAAAAGACATAAACCACCTTGAATGTGGTACTTAATTCTAAAGAGAGAACAGAAAAAAGAGTGAAAATAAAGATTCAAATCATTTTGTAAAAATTGTTTCTTACAACAGGTATTCATTAATTATTTTCTGTTATTCATTGCATCTAAAACACCTGCAATAGCTTAATCTATGAAGAAAGAGCAAAATTATTTTTAAAAACTTGCAATTATACACCAACATGAATAACTATTGAACACAAATGATATGAGATTAGTAGTTTTAAAGACTTTTCTGTCAGATCAGGGGAACCCATGAAATTGACTCTGGATTGAATTCAGTTAGTTAATATGCCAGAATTAGCTGATCATAGCTTCAAAGCTGCTAACAAGGATATATTTTACTACTGATGGACATTTGGTTTTAGTAATTTTATATTTTACACCAAATGCTGCAAAGACATAGTTATACATGGTTTCCAATCTCTCATATGAGAGAGTTTTGCAACCCAAAATAGAACTTTTGCTAGAAGAATAAACTCATGTTCAGGTTTACTATATTTTGTCAGATTACTCTCTGATTGCAAAGGTGGTTCCACTGTGTCTTTGCAGACTTTGAGGATGCCGCTTTATAATGAGTGAAAAAGAGATTGATCAATAAGAAGTAGCTCCAAGAGACTGATATAATTATATGTGGTAAGGGGTAATAAACAGGTAGATAATACTCACATAATATTTTTTAACTCTGCAAAGAGAAGACAATATTCATGAACGACCAAGAAAAAATGGAACCATATACTTTGCCACATTTCAATGGAATTTCTTTAATATCCTCAGTCTTACAGAAGTTTTAATTTAAAAATTTACCAAGATTTCAAGAAGCAAAGAATAAATTCAGAATATACCTCATCAGAAAATGTTTCATGTAATTATTACAAAGCATTTTTCTACTGACCTTCCAACTTTGTGCAGTTTCAGCTTCTAATACAGATTTACCAAACAGGAGCCAGCAGATTCACTGGCCCAGGAAAATCTGTGTCCACAAATCTTGATAAAATGAGCAAAAATTTTTGTGAAACAGATTCAAAATTGGATAGCAAATCATCCATCTGGATAGTATGCTTCTTAGAATGCAAATACAATACTAAATCATTCCACTAAAAAAAAAAAAAAAAAGAGTATTGGCAATCGGGTACCATTCAAATCTATACAAACTCATTTAATTCATTTAATATTCATCACAGAATTCATTATGATTTTCAGCTCTACTTTTGAAGACTTGAATTTGTGTGTGTGAGGGTGTGTGTGTATGTACCTAGAAAATATGGAAAGATAAAGGAGAAATATAAGAAGGGCACTATTATGTACTATAAAAGTCAACGTCAGTTACAAAACAAATCTCAGTAAATTTGCTAGACTGAAATTATCAAGAGCATTTTTTGCACAATGGTGTTAAACTAGAAATGAACCAGAAAAAAACAAAACAAGAACTACTGCGAATATTTGGATATTAAACAGAATGCTTATGAATACTACTGGATTAATGAGAAAATTAAAGGTGAAAATAAAAGTTATCTGGAAAAAAATTCCACAACAAACAAAAATGAAAATCACTCTGGTAACGTAGAAGTTTTCTGATGGGTGTAGGTCATATATATCCCGATGACTTGGGTTTGAGACCTGGACATGGAAATCAGGGACAGGGAAAACAACCAAGGTGAACAACTAAATAAAATTAATAAATGCTTTTTCCTCCTTTCACTTCCTGGCTGTCTGTTCTTTGTCATCATTCTTGCCTGCAACCATTTGTTTTTAAGTAAGGAAAAAGATGAGTTACTCGAACATGTGGTACATAGCAAACCAGTCCTAAGACAAAAGTTTATAACAGCAATTTACATCAAAAATGAAGAGAAATACCAAAATATATCTAATCACATGTTGAAGGAATTAGAAAAATAAAAATCAAAACCAAAAATCAGAAGGAAATAAATAATAAAAATTAGAGAAGAAATAAATGCTATCAAAATAGGTCATTCAAAAAATCAATAAAATCAAGAAATGATTCTTTGAAAAACAAACAAAACTGTTAGACTCTTAGCCAGAATCACAAAGAAAAAAGAAAAAAAGCACTAATGATAATAATCATAAGTGAAAGAGTGAGATCACAATAGACATTATAGACACACAAAGGATCATAAGAGACTATTGCAAGTACCTGTTTGTCAGTCAAGTTGTCAATCTTGAAAAAATGGTCAGATATTTAGACTATAATAACTTTTCAGCAGATGACTAGATAAAGAATTTGTTGTCTATAGACTCAATGGAATTCTATGCAGCTGAAAAAATGATGAAATCATTCTCTTTACAACAACTTGGATGGAATTGGGAGAGTGGGGGGAGGTCATTCTAAGCAAATATGCCAGAAAGAAAAAGAGAAGTACAGGATGGTTTCATGCATATGTGGACTATAACAAAACAAAATAAAGAAATAGACAAGTCACAACAAAATTCACATATTGAAGGACTGTGGCTACCAGGGGTTGAGAAGGGAACAGGGAAAGAGGAGATAGTATGTTGGTGGTAAAAGGAGCTAGAACTCTGGTTGTTGGAAAGGGAATAAAAATCATATAGTAATATAAATCAATAAAAAAGAAGGGAATGTTGATGTATAATAATTGCTTTAATGACTGGGGTTTAGGGAGAGAAATTAAATATTGCTGAGATCAGAGCAGATCACACATTAAGATGTATGAGAGTGTATATCCAGTTTTTCTCTTCCATATTACTTATTCTCTAAAATTGGGAATGCGACTTTAAAAAAATCTTGATATAAAAATAAAAATAAACATTCATAGATCAATTTTTCTGTCCTATATGCTTCATTGGGTACTTGTGAGATTTTTATGATAACTATAGTAAATTGAGCATTTACCTGTATAGCATATTTACATATATTTTTAAAAATCTTAATGTAACATTGTAAGGTAGGAATTATTAATCTTTTTTAATATAGGGGGAAATTAAAAACTTGTCAAAGACATAGTGACAGATCTGATATTTGAAACTGAGACTATCTGATTTCAAAGCCTGTGTTTTTGCCCATATAGGTTTTCCTATACATTAAATATTCTATACATACCCTTCACTCAAACATCTCAGAGGCCAATGAGGAGAAAGACAGGCAACAGTATCAAACATCATGGTATTCCTTCACAGTATTCCTCTTTCCTCCCTTGTACCACAGCAGGTCTATTTTTGGAAAGTCAATGAGAAGTACTATTTTAAATATATTTTAGGTCAGTTTATACCTCTGTTCAGACCATCCAATTGCAGCCCATTGCTGTTCAGAGAAAAACCCAGGACCTTACAATGGCCTATGGGGTCCTCCACATCTTCTCATTTTCTGATCTCACTTCCTGCTCTTCCCTACTTCCCGCTGCAGTTACACTATCCACCTTAATACTTTTTGCTTCTGGATGTGTTGGTTGAGTTTGGCTAGAAGGTTCTACCCACCACCCCATCCCTTTTTATTTATACCTACCCTTTGCTGAATGTACCATGAATTCTTATCCTCTTCTTTCACTTTCATATTTATAATCATAGATAAATACCGGGCACATATAAAATATCTATTAAGTGTGTGTTAAATAGATACAAATGAATAGTGAATAAACAAATGCATGAGTAAATCAACAAATGGAAATAGTTATATAATAAAGGTATGCACAAGTCATTATACATTCTCCAAGTCTAACTGTGAAATATCTAGAAGTTTTTTTAAAAAAAGACACTTCAAATGGCAGCTAGAAAGACGAGTTGTGTTTATTTATCCTGTTGAATAGGAATGGGAAGTTCTCCAGGTAGAATGAAAAGTGTGAGTAAATGAATAGAGCAGCTCTTAAAAACATTCTTTGTTTAGGAAACTACAAGCACAACTAATATTGAATAGACATGGCAATTAAATAAGGAAACTAAATGCTAGAGGGGAGTCGTATGATGAAGCACCATGAGTAATAATCAAGGTCTCAGCATGGAATAGATGATAATCTTAGATGAGTTACTTGGGGAGACATATATGAAGAGACTCTTTACAACTATATGAGCAGATTAAGGGGAAGCCAAAAAAATATGTAAAGCATTCCTTAGCTATTAACATGAGGGAATATTATTACTTATAGATCTGAAAAGGAAAGTTAACTCATCAGCAACAATCAACATAACATAAAGGTTCTAACTGACCTTAGCCCAGTGAAAATGGGTACCTCAAGAAAAAAAAAAAAAAAAAAAGGGCATCCAGTATCACAGAGAGAGTAATTGTAGTGCTGTGAGAAAGCTCCTTTTCAGTAGAGATAGACAACCAACTTGCCACCTAGGGGAGTCAATACCCTGAACTCATTCTTTCACCTCCAATCTTCTGCCATAACTCTGCTTGATCTAACCAGAACCAAATGGCAAGGTAGCCCATTGATGATATCAATATAGGTCAGGTTCCTAGAGAAGTAAGTGAGGGAGATGGGAGAGTGGATCTGGGAGGAAATAGGGAATTTTTAGAACAGAATCAGAATTTTTACAGAACAGGTACTGGAGAGCAATTGGAGAATTTTATATGTGACAGATACAGGATCAGATATGAGAAAAAATAAAATGGCTCTGGTGACAGATAAAGAATAAATGCAAAGATTAAATGTGGAGAATTAGCGAGACAGTGAAAAGAGAATAGTATTAAAGAAGACTGCAAAAGTTGTAGCAATAAATAATGAGGCTACATTCAGAGCAATGTGTCTGGACCAGGGCAGGAAAGACCCCAAATAAGAGACATTATAGCAATCTATATCACAGTTAAAGACCTGTCTAGAAGGTCTGCAGGAAGAACAATTGTACATTTTTTGAACTGTATATTAGTTAATTGTATATTGAAAGGATAACTTCTTTTTAGCTACAGTGAGACTTTGTACCTTATATAGACAGAATACTTGCTCTGAAATTCAAGTAGTCTTCTTAACTCATGACCAGTAATAAATTTAAAAAAAGTAGAAGGTCCTTCTCTAACTAAATATTTGATTTGGTTATTGAACTGTGAAAAGAATCCAAGTTCATTTAATTGCTTACATTTTTCCTAAGGATAAGAAATATTATAGCTATTAACTATTATTATACCTCTAGCTAGCTTGCTAGCTAGATGCTTAAAGATTATGTGTACATTTAACAAGTAGTGCCCTTTGTATAACTGAAAAATCCTGCAAGTCTTCCAAAATGTCATTGGTCACAAGTCTCTAAATATAGCAAATAATAAATTATGATAAAAGATCGAGATTATGGTTAAAAATATGTTGTTAGACCAAAGCCAGTCAAGGTTTGGAAATTGTTGAGAGTGATGAATTTAATGCAGATGAGATTACTTTCAATTCCTCTGATTTTAGTGCACATACAATGTGAAATGTATGCATAAAATCAAACATATGTTGCAGGGAGAAGATGGGGCACCCTGGTGCCTCCCTTGAGACTTACTGAAGTATGTCTCAAGTCAGAAGTCTCAACAATTCTATCGGATTTAGAAACCTGCCTGTTGACTGGGCTCTAGAACGACAGGACTTCTGTGCTAAATACTCCTTATGCCATGGCTTCAAAGTGGAGAACATTTCAGTACTCAAGAGTACAACTTTTATGAAATGAAATTCTTGCTTAGTCCTAATT
Organism: Solenodon paradoxus; assembly: GCA_004363575.1. Taxonomy (NCBI): domain Eukaryota; kingdom Metazoa; phylum Chordata; class Mammalia; order Eulipotyphla; family Solenodontidae; genus Solenodon; species Solenodon paradoxus. Next base: position 356,476 of record RJWH01000287.1, on the reverse strand, counting down.
ACAGAGTTGTAGCATTCGGAATCCTCACTTCCACTACGCAACTGTATAACTGTGGGTAACTTACATAGATTCACTGTGTTTTGTTTCCTTATTTACAAAATGAGATAATACTTTATCTATAGGTTTATTGGGAGGATTATGTGAGTTCATTAATGGAAAACACTAGATATGTACATAGTGAACACTTAAAAACTGTTAGCTATTGTTTTATTTCTTGTTGCATCACTAAGTCTACCAGGGCTTCGTAGAACAAGGTTTAAAAATGAACCAAGCAAAAAGGATAGTCACAGTATCTGAAAAATATTTACATATCATCTGTCATTTACATCTATGTGTCTATCATCTCTCTATATTATAAGTACTAGAAATAGGAAATATAAGAATTGTGAACAAATTAAAATTAACAAGAAAAAAACAGAAAAAGAGAGGCAGCAAATTAAGTCAAAAAGGTAAACAACTTTAGTGTTAAAGTAACAAGAATCAGGCTTAGATAAAGTAGGAAGAAATTAAAGCAGAGACAAATCCATTAAACATAACTTCTGTCACTGGTCAACATAATTTTTCTACAGGAATAAGTATATTGTTTCAGATAAGTGCTGAAGAATGGGCTTTGAAGTCAAGGATGCTCAAGATAACCATGACCCCCCCCACCCCCACCAGTCTTTAACGTGAATTATGGGCTAAGGCCACTGATCATGAGCACTTGCCTCTGTTTCTCATAGAACAGAATACATGTACCATTGCATTATATGTGCACCAAAAAGTAGACTTGAGAAGTGAGTTTCAATTATTAATGAAGGTATTCACCATTTTGTTTCATTGTGGAAGTTGATTGGTTAATCAAGATGATTCTGAAGGATTATAACTTGTAGGAATATATTCATATTTGGATTTTTTTGGTAAGGCTTTGTAGAGCAACATCACTAGTAATATGGGTCTAATAAATTGCAGGGTGTACACTGATAAATCAATTTTGGGAACAATTTTTTTTTCCATTGTGAGGCCATTGCAATCGTTGGCAGTGGCATACAGCTTTCCCTCTGTCCTGAAGGGAGAAGATAATACATAGTTCACCAAAGAGTTATCAATTCCTTTACTTTAAGGCTGTCAGCTCAGCAGTACGTTTTCATAATTGATAATCTCGAACAGATTACTTGGCAGGATCGCTATTTCTAGTATCTGTGTTTGGAAAAAGGAGGGTTTCTCATCTGCAATTAAATATTTTCTTAACCCCTGGATAATTTCATGTATTCTTTGACCTTCTGTGGTAAAGTATACCAGAATTTACAAAATTTTAGCCTTTATATTTGGAACTTTTACATTATAGATAGTTTGGGGAATGATGGGAGTCTGACTATTAAATTCCTAAAAAGTTTGCAGTTGGTAATGAGCTTAACGATACACAAATATTGTGTAAAAATACACAATATATAAAAAAGGAATACATAAATGCAAGGTGCAGAAGATTTGAGGGAATGATTCATTAAGAAAAGAGACAGTTCAGGGGTTCCTTGATGTCTCAGAAATACATGGTAAAATTTTTAAGGATATGCTTTTTTGGTTAATATTCTCAAATTTGCCAGGGAGATTGTAAATTCCTGAGGATAAAGACCTTATTTTACATACTTCAATTTCAATTACAGTTTCTAAGCATTCTGTAGAACTTTTTGTTTGTTTGTTTTAAAGGAATGGTACTGGCAGCAATGAAGGCAAATAAGCAGGCATGCAGGAAGAAAGAAGAGGAAGAAGGAATTTATTGTATTTTTGTTGTAGTGTTCACAATGGTTATTTCCCTCTGGACCTGGACTCCAACCCAGGGGTATGTGACTCGCAGAAATTTCAGAGGTGATTGATTCAACCACTACTCCACCAGAACATGTCACTGAAGAAGATTTTTGTATGGAAAGATTCTAGAGACATTATTAAAATATTCAGAGAAAGTCTTTAGCTACTATGGACAGTATATTTCATTATTCTGTTTTAAAATAAAAATTCTCAAAAGTGAGATATTAATTATTTGATTAATTCACAATGAAATGATCAAATTTTATCTCTCATGAGGTCCTTTGACTTATCTTGTATGTGTAAGAATATGGAAGGGGTATGGACATATTGTAAGCATCTCCCCTGCAGGTGTTCCTCTCTATTATCTGGTTGGGAATTTTGGGTAAATATTGTGAGAGAAGGTTTTCTTGGACAGCTCTTGTCTTTCTGGTTACTAGCTACCCAGCAGGAACAGAACGTCACCAAGAAGAAAAATAGAAGCTATCATTTCTATAAAAGGAGAAGTGCTACGTAACAGAAACAAAACTCTTATTCTACTCACAATATTTATGAAATCCTATTTGTCCTTAACTAAGTAGAAATGAGCATTGGGTAAGGAAATTATACTCAAAGATATCTTATCATCAGAGTTGTTTTTCAGCATTGCTATTCCAGTTCATAATCATTTTGCAGAATGTCATCATCCCGAAAGACTCTAGAGATGCTATTAAAATGTTCCAAGAAACATTTTAGTGACTGTGCACAGCATATTTCAAAATTTCTCCTCTGTATAATGATGCAGAGGGCACCTAGTAAATGTCTTAAAATAGGTACTTCTCCATTGAAAAGCTAATGAATAATTTTCATTATAATTTTAAGAGAAACTAGAATATGGAAATAATTTAAATCCTGCTTAATTCATCTTCATTTCTGATAATAAACCCTTCTCTACTGAGCCCTGTCTCTGCCATTGCTTTTTAAAAGGATATTTAACACGTACTCCTTACTGGGTAGCCTAATTGGAACTGTTAGTTAAGTCATAAAAAAAATGAAGTCAAGATTCTTAGAAACCATTTACTTACTTATTCAAAAGTTTAGAGTTGAAGGGTCACTAAAAGATGTGAAGGTATTAAGGTTATTTCCAATGTAATTTTGACTTGTTTACTTTCTCCCTTGCACTATACAAATATGTTTCAAACATAGGGGGAAAATAGCTTATGCGCGTAGGCATAGGGGAAAAATGATTTATGCGCGTAGGCAAAGACAGGTTGCTCTCAGGAACTGTCATACCCCTGGCACACTAAATTACATATTTCAGATTCCTTTGCTTTGAACAGAGCAAACAGATTGCTCAACAAGCAAACAGTGGAAAGAATCTTTTGAAGATAAGCACTTGTAGAAGTGATGAACTTGGAGTTCAGTTGCCATTGTCCAGTAATAGGATAAAGGCTATTTCAGGAAATCAGACTATTATCCTTCCTACAAATCTGCATAGCTAACAAAGAGACTTGAAAGTTTAGCCCCAGATATCTCCAAAGAGCATTCCAGCAAACAAGAAGGAATAAGCAAATATGTGTGTAATGAAGGGAGATCTTGTGTCAGACCTGTGGAATTAGTGAATCATTAGACTGAGGTCAGAATAAGTGGAGGAGAATTGCAAGATTTTCCATATGCTTAGTGTATTCCATAGAGGATACGTTTTACAGAAATTCTACTACAAAATATTTCTCAAATGTGAATCAGATCTGTTGAGGGTAAACTATATGTAATTAGAAATATGTTTTATTTGCCGATTTGTTTGGAAAAACGAGTTCACATGCTGATTCTAGTACTTTGTGAGAACACCTCAAACATGTTAATTAACTACTCCTACTGTAAAATTCTTCATCTGTGATATACGTTTAGTTAAAATTATTTTCATGTTTAACACCAGAATATCCCTTAAAAACAAAGTCTTTACCGAGGAATGGATCTTAATGGGCGTAGAGATAGTAACATTTACATGAGTTTGTAAGAAACAAGGAAGGAAAGTAACAGTTAATCTACTTCAAGTAACTGAAAAAAATGCCAAAATGTTTTAATTGTGTAAGAAGAGAGTCTAATGTTCTATTTTAAGTCATTTGCTGTATTAGCTTGCCATGAAGTGGTTATCTCATTCCCACTGAATCTCTTCTCTGTAAAAGTCTATAGCAGCAAACTCTGCGTATCTCAGGAACAACAGTTTTTAGAGGTGTATGATATGGAATAAGAAGTGAAAACTGTGTCATTGGAGAAACTCAATAATTAAAGAGCAAGAGGGTACATAGTAGAAAATCAAGAGTCTATCAGGATCAAAAGTAAATTTGGAACTACACAGAATTAAAAAAAAAGTTAGATAAGGTACTGAATTTCTCATGTGAATGGGTGGGTGTTTGAAAAGACACTATGGAGATCCCAAAGGGCAGGATGAATCTATTACTGTCTTGATAATAAGTAGCTGATAGAGTTGTGTGAACAGAAAGTTAGATTAAATTAGATGACATAGTGCACATTATTTTAAAAACTAATATGCTCTACCTTTCTCATAAAGCTGTTGCTTTTTCTCTCTTTTCTCCTGTATTTTTACGTCATCATGTTTAGCACAACTATTGAAGACTCCTGCTATACTATACTACTTGGAACCATGCTTACTGATGTTCTATTTTGAAATTCTTTAAATGCGTAAGATGGAGATAATAATGCCTTCCTTGAAAGTTGTATTAACTATAATTAAATACAGAAAAGGACAATTAATAGAATTCAAAGTGCTAAAAACAATAGGTTTATGTTTTAGTGGCAGCTCGTAACTGCTCTAATAAGAGAATAAAATAAAACAGAGAATATAGGCTCCTTATACAATTGCTTTCTTCTTTGGACAACAAAGTTTCAAGGAACCTTAGGGGCTCTCCACTGTTTCTTGATTTGACCTTCTGCTTAATTCCCTAACAGAACAGAACTCAGTACTGTCCACCACCAGGCCAGGCCCTTCTCCATTTTCCAGACTTCTGTGTAAAATGATGTATTCCTAGATTCCTAAGGAAAAAAAAAAAAAACATAATAAAGTTGAGACAATCCTAAAATCTCAACCCCTTGACATCCACAGTGTCCTTTAAACCTAACTGTCAGCTGAGTAGTTAATCAAACATGCAGATGGGTGCCTGGCATTTTAGAACAAGTTCTTGTATCAGCCAACCAATTTTCATTTGTTTTTCATCATTGGACTTGAACTATTTCAGAGCTTACTGAATGTGAATAATGGTTAGATTCTTTTCATTTCTTAACATGAAAATTTGGCAGCATTGATTTAGGGTGGGTTGAGATTAGGTAGAAATGAGGCCTGCCTTCTCCATAAGTGTTTCTTCTGTATTTAACACAATTCCTCCTATTTCTGGTCAATGACAGCAACACGTTGCTCTGATATCATTTTTTTATACTTGTTGACAGCACTGATGTTTGTATTCTGTCTTCCTATATACCCCAGACGGAGTACGCACAGTTCTTTTAACCATCCCACATAGATCTTATTTTGCAAATTCTCTACCATCTTGTGACTACTTTCACAGTTTTCCATCTGTTTTCTTTGAAGAAAACTCATGTAGAAAATCAAAAGGGCAGGTAGAAATAAAAGAACAAATATACCGTGTTTTGCTTTATTTGTCTACTTCATTTTCCTTATTTACTCATTAGCAGAAATAGTCTACAAAGAGAAAATAAGGAGTTTGGGTCAAGGTGGCAACCTGGTAGGAGCAAGTCCTGCTTCCTCCATACAGATCAACTAGGAATTCACCTATTTTCCAGACATAAGTAGAGTAAAAGCAGGCCTAGAAGTAACAGAGATCACAGCAGCAACTACAACAAAAGGATAGAGAAAAATGTCAGGGTTTAGAGCTACACCATAGATTTAGGACTTACGCTATGGCAGATGGGATGGAGCTATGAGAAGGTCCCAGTGTCCGAAGAGTCTCTCCAAAAGGAACAGAGAGCTCAACCAGCAGGGCTGGGACACTGAGTTGGGGGAGAGGGTCTTGGTACAAGGCAGAAGGATAACCAGTTTCCTGGTGGTCAGAGTGGGAGCCACTGTGGGGCTATTAATGAAGTACCACTACAATTAGAAGGTAGGTAAGAGAATAATCTAGCACCACCCCTCCCAATACTATATTGCATTGGAGCTACAAGATCCACCCACTAGAAATCACACCCACTGTTTTAAGGAAGAAGAGTCTCACTGAAGGGAGCAACCTTCAGCACTACCCACTAACATCACCTTGTGTGTGGAGGCTAATCTGAAATCTAATTACTGATTGTGAATCAACGACAAGGTTGTTATTAACTGCTTGACCTCAGAAGCTAGGAGAAGAATCTGCATCCTCCACACAAACACCAATGCCATAAGCTGAACTCTCAGGCCCCAATGCAGGAGCCACTTAAGAATTTCAACAAGTCCAACAGTAGTGATTACACAGGATTTCAAGAATTCCCAGTGTTTAAACCAAGATCCAGTCTTATTCAGTGCAAGTAGATACACTACACAAGGGCATCACTACAGGGAAACAAACAGAAACAGAAACAAACAGAAACAAACAGAAGCAAACATAATGCCAAATAAAGTGAAGACACACACAAATATATACAGAGTGGTGGATCCAATTAAAAACCCAGGGGAGAATCTGAATATAAAAGACACATGCAAACTACCTGAGGATGAATTTAGGACAACGGTGATAAACACACTCCTGAAAATCAAGAAAACAATAGAGGAAGAAAAAGAGAACAGCAAAAAGGAAAGATAATAAATGAAACAAAATATCAAAGAAATATAGAACATAAACTAAAGAATTTGATAGAGGAATTTAAACATAGAATTGATGAAGCCTCCAATAGAATCAGTGAGCTGGACTATAGGGCAGAATACACTCAAGCAAACCACCAACAGAGAAAAAATGAAAAGAAATGAAAACAACCTTCAAGACCTATGGGATAACATCCAAAGGAACAACATTTGCATGATAGGGGTCCCAGATGCAGAAGAGAGAGAAAATGGAGAAAAACTGTATTTGAAGAAATAATAGCTTAGAATTTCCTAATTTGAGGAATGAAGCAAGTCTTCAAACCCAGGAAGTTCAAAGAGTTTCTAACAAAAGAAACACAAGTATATATACACCTAGACACATTGTCACTAAAATGTCAAATATACAAGTTAAAGAAAGACTCTTAAAAGCAGCTAGAGAAAAATGAGTCAGATACAAAGAAGTTCCTCTCATCCCCAGCCCATAACACTGTCATCAGATCTCTCAAGTGAAATTTTAATGGTCATAAGGGAATAGCACAATATACTCAAAGTGCTGAAAGAAAGGGATTTTCAGCCTAGGATATTAAATTCTTTGAGATTATCATTTAGAACTGAAGGAATTATAAAATACTTTTCAGACAAATAAAAGCTAAAGGAATTTATCACCACAAAACCAACTCAACAAAAAATACTTAAAGGATGCTTTAAAATGTAAAGAAACCTCATTTAAAACAAGTAAGAAAGCAAAATATAAAACGAGGAGAGGAGAGAAGAATAAAAATACATGTGGTTAGAATGAGTTTAAGACGAATATGCTTTCAAATAAAAATAGGAAACAAACCTATAATTCATATTGCTACCCTCAGGGTAATCTTAAAATATATTTCCAGGAAAAAAGGTAAAATAATACAAAAAGGGACATCAATCAAAACATAACTATAACCATACAACCTAAGAAGAGAAAGACAAGAACAAAGGCATTGTCAGCAACAACACACAGAAGACAAATTACAATATGGCAATTATATTAATATAATATGCCAAATCAATAATTATCTTAAACATCAATAAACAGAACTTAACCAAATGGCACAAAATGGCCAAATAAATTAAAAAGCACAATCCAAATTTCTGCTTCATTCAGGAAACTAATCTTCTTTCAAAAGATAAACTGGCCCTCAAAGTCAATAGTCAGAAAACAATCCTAGTCAAATGACAATCAAAAAAAAAGAGCAAGAATAACCCTATTTATATTGAATAAAACAGAATTCCAATGAAAAAACATAACAAATGTCAGAGATGGATATTTCATAATGATTAAGGGGCTAAACCAGCAAGAAGACATATTTATATGAATATTTACACAGTTAAATTAATACTTATTAAGACATTAATATTTATGCACCAAATGAAAGAGCGTCAAATAATTTATTAGAATTGATGAGAGACATTGACAGCAATATAATAATAAGAAGCTTCAAAACTCATTCAACATAAGTAAGCTATTAATATAATACACCATGTCACCAAGAGCAAAGAGAAAATACACATGATCATATCAATAGATGCCAAGAAAGCATTTGACAAGATTCAATACCTATTCATGATAAAAGCCCTGAGTAAAATGGGGATATAAGGTATATACCTCAACATAATAGAGACCATATATGATAAATCCAGAGACAACATCATAACCATTTTAGTAAGGTCATGAAGAATACAAGGCTATCCACGTTCACCACTTCTATTTGAAATCATACTAGAGGTCTTATCCAGACCAATTAGGCATGAGAAAGGCATAAAAGGAATGTGAATTGGAAAGGAGAATGTAAAGCTATCATTATTTGTACATAACATGATTGTATATATTGAAAATTCTAGAAACTTGTTCAAAAAAACTGCTTGAACTAATCAATGAATATTGTTAAGTGACAGGCTATAAAATCAACTCACAAAAATCTGTTGCATTTTTATATGCAAACACCACCACGCCAGAATAAAATTAAGTCAAGAAAATCACACAGTTTAAAAGAGAAATAAAAGGATTCAAATATCTTGGAATAAATTTAACAAAGAAGGTAAAAGACCTGTGCAATGAAAACTACACATCCTTCTTAAAAGAAATAGAAGATGATACAAAGAGATGGAAAGACACCTGGTTAGAAATACCCAATATTGTTTAAATGGTCATCTTACCTAAAGAAACATAAAGACAACACAATCTCCATTAAAATCCAACAACTTATTTCCAGAAATAGAATTAAAAAAAAATTATATGGAATAACAAAAGACCCTGAATAGCCAAAACTTTTTTTTTTAGCAAAAAGAATGAAACCAGAGGGATTACACTTGCAGACACGGAGCTATATTACAAAGCGATAGTGATCAAAATGGTATGGTGTTGGAATTATAACAGTGGGAAGAATCAGTGGAATAGAACTGAATCACCAGAAACTGACTCTAGCACATATAGTAAATTAATCTACAACAAAGGAGTCAAAAGTATGAAATATGAAATGAAAATCTCTTCAATAAATGGTGTTGGGAAAACTACAGCCATATACAAAAAGTGAAGCTAGATCACTCTCTCTCATTATTCATGAAAATTAACTCAAAATTGGCTAGAGACATTGTAGGAGAAAAAACGGCTGCCATTTTGCCCCTGCCATTTTCCCACTGCCACTTTTCCACTGCCATGTTGCCATTTCCCACTGTCATGAAAATTATCAGAATGAGGAAAGAAGAGGAGGGACATGCCTGGCATTCTAGTAGCCATGACAACTGCAGAACCAATAGACACAAGCTTCTCTAATTATTTGCAAGTGGATCTTATGTTGATTCTGTCTATATGGAGAATTTACAGTTAACATTGAGTTCCTACTTGCCACTCCCACCTTAATTTGCACCCTCTGTCTCTCTAAACCTAAAAGTATACCTCCATTTTCATTAGGGTTCGGTATGAAGGGAACTCCAACTGGGCCTGTGGGTAATAAATTTGCCTGTAATACTTCCCAAAGAACGCACACTTGGCTTTTGTCAGCTATGAGAGCTGTAACAACTTGAACATTAGACCAGAAATCATCAAATTCTTGGAAGATAACATAGGAAAAAAATTCCATGATATCAGCCTTAGAGAGATCTTTGAAGACTCAACTCCAGAATCAAGGAAAACAAAAAGAAAAATGAAAACTACATCAAGCTGAAAATCTTCCTCACAGAGAAAGAAGACATCACCAAAACATTTGACAACCTGTTAACTGTGAGATCATTAGTTTCCATATTTCTGACAAGAGATGTATATCCAAAATTGACAAGGGATGTATATCCAAAATATACAAGGAATTCATAAAACTCAGTAACAGAAAAATGGGCAATCCAATAAGCAAAAATGGGAAGAGGAACTGGAGAGACTTTTTGTCTGAGGAGTATGTACAGGTGGCCATAGGCACATGAAAAAATGATTCTACTCTCTGGCTATAAGGGAAATGCAAATGAAAACAACTGAGAGCTTCTCTAATTTTTATCCCTACTTTTAACTTGGAACCAATTAGAGGAAGCCAAATAAACCCCAGTAAGTAATCACATAGGCTTCCCTACCTCTCATTAGTTCCCTCCGGTGTTTCCTATGTCAACAGCCTCCTATCAGGACATACCTGAAGCCTTCTTGCTTTTTGTACTATGAAGCATTCCTACTTCTTTGCCTGCCTTTGAGTTTTAGGCAAATGCAAATGATGGAGGCTGACTCTCTTGCTATAACAAGCTCTGAATAAATAGCCTTCGATTATTCTCAAAAACAAACATTAGAAAGCACCTTAAACCTGAAGGATTAGCTATTATCCAAAAGTCTGGTAACAAAAAATGTTTGAGAGGTTGTGGATTAAAGGGAACACTTTTATACTGCTGGTGGGAGTGCAAAATTGCTACAACTTCTCTGGAAAACAGTATGGAGATTCTTGAAAAAGCTGAATATGTAAATCCCATATGATCTCACCACCCCACTTCTGCGGATGTACTCAAAAGATACAAACAGACCAATTTTCAGAGATTTAGCTTCACCCCCATGTTTGCTGTAGTCTTATTCATAATAGCTAAGAAATGGAACCTATTTAAGTGTCTGACATCAGATGAAGGGATAAAGAGCATGTGGTACATATACAAAATTAAATACTGCACAGCCCTTAGAAAAGATGAAATACTATTATTTGAATCAGCATTAATGGTGATTATGCTAAGTGAAATAAGGCAAAAGATAAAAAATAGAAGCCAGCTCATCTCTTTCATAAGTGGAATGTTAATAGACAAAACAAAGGAATAGATGAAACAAAACCAACCCATGGACACTTTCAACAGAACTGAGGTTGCCAGTAGGGAAAGGGACAGGGTGGGGAAGGGGCAATTCATGCCAGAGCCTACTAAACAATGGTGACAAGCACTTGGTGATTTTGTAGAGGGCAGGGTCTATTGGCATACATTTGAAGAACAGGAAAACTGAACATATGGGGAACTAACATAAGAGTTTGCTTTAATTTGTAAACCAGTTATTGAAGTAAAATTCTAAAAGAAAAAAAAAGGACTAGAAGTTTGATATCTAATAGAGCAGTTGGCTCTTTTACACGTAAAACCATGGCTAAAACAAAGATTCGAAAAGAGTATAAATTCAACTTGGTGTTGAATACAACAATAAAAAAAATGATTAAGTACAAAAACAGTAAAAAAAATCAATTCTTAAGCACACATACATGCTCACACACATACACAAGAAGAAAAATAGATTTATGTTTAAACCTTTGGTAGAGTTCATTAGATTGGCTTTTGGATATAATCTCGGCAATGCAGACATGAACAGAAGTGTTGATGACATTTCATTTTTTTAAGCTTTTACCTTGGACAAATACAAGATAACTTTAAAGGATGTTTTATCAAGGTAGGGAGACTGAATAGATTTTTAATCCACTCGATATTTTACCTCATGTTGAGTTTTGCTTGCAATCTTACTTTGAGAATGAATATGCACATAGAAAATATATGTTTATAAATATTAATAGATATTTATATATACCATTGTGTCTACATAGATCTATTTTTATGACGTTTGTTTCTAAGTCTGAAGCATTGATTCTGCCATCTCTTTCCTTATTATTATTTTTATAAGTTAGTAAAACTAAATATCTCCCCTATGTCCACGTAACATGTTGGAGGTATTTGTCCTATAGAACCTTTATTTAAAAAATAGTTAAAAAAATAAAAGAACTTGTTACTGAAAAAGCCAGTTTTTAAATATTGTGATTCATCTAGAAACGGCATTCCTCTTGTTTACTTCATTAGGTATTTAAAAACCCTTGAAATAGGAAAAAAGTATTGTTTCTCTTTCTCAAGGATGCATGAGAGTAGCAAACAATATCTTTGATTGTGGTTATAATTACTATGTTGCTTTCAAGAACTAGATTTCTGTTAAATAATTTCATATTTAGTTTTAATCAATATAATATATAAGCATACCACATAAGCTAGCAATTTATTGATTTTAGGAATATTGAAAATTAATTTGAATTATGATTTATTAAAACAGTTCTTTCCCCTACTCCATCCTTTCTCAATATGCAGAAAAGTGACAACTTATTAATACACATGGTATAATGGTAGTATAGAAATTGTTCTTTCTGCCTATATTTGGCATCAACAAGATTTAAAAATAATATTTTTAATGTTAAGCTTAACTCTGTGTGTCAACTTTACAGGGTTTCGGTGTGCCAAAATAGTAGGTTAAACCATTTTTCTGATGTGTCTATGAAGGAATTTCTAGAATTTCTAATTTCTAGGAATTTCTAAATTTATAGCTTTCTAGAACACTCCAATTGGTGACTGAAGAAAGTTGATTGCTTTCTCCAATGTGAGTGGGCATCCATTTCATTGAAGTTATAAATAGAATAAAAAGTAGAGTAGGGAAGAATTCTCTATCTTCCTTCTTCTGAGCTACAATATTGATCTGCTTTTAGATTTGAACCCACACTGGAATTTATACCATCAATTCATCTGATTCTCACATCAGATTTACTTTGGAACTATGACATTAGCTTTCCTAGTTTTGCATTTCTTAGCCTCCATAATTGCATGAGACAATTTTTAATGTTACATTTATGTATGTGTGTATATATATGTCTATAATGTTATTATGCATATTATGTTTTGCATTATGTTATATCATAAATATAAACTATACAAATAAATTAAATATATTAGGTTTCTCCAAGGAAAGTATATATTATAATATATATAATTATACTATATTGTTTTGCATTATAAATGTATAATTAATAATAAGTACATATGTAGTTAATTATATGACTATAATTAACTATATATATAACAATATATTGCTATACAATGATAAAAATAAAAAAGTGAAAGTCAAACGTGTACTATTTTTTAATGTTACACATAATTTTTCTTATTCCATATCATAATTAAATTTTTGAATGTATAAGATTAGTCTATATTTTATAGTATAGACATGTAACTTTTTACATGATCCCACCATGGCAGATTCTGTACACCAGTACCTTTTGTTCCATTAATGCAGTGGAATAATTTGTCGTAGATGGGGTTTGAAATATAAATGCTTCGGAGGAACGCATATATTGACTTCAATTTGTATTAAAGTAAATGGGTAGTATTAGATCCCTTTGCATGTTTGTTTTTAAACAAAGGATGTATTTGTGAAGGAAATGTTGCTTAAAGAGGAAGGCGCCATAAGGTGAGAAAAAATACAGAGGGGTGATGTATATCCTAGTCTCTTTTCATCTATTTCACATTTATATGGTTTCCCTAAGGCACACCATTTTCTCAGTGCTGACTGGGCACATCTCCAATCTTCTCAGACCCTCAAGGGCAACTACAGGAATAAGCAGTTACCCTTTCTTCAAAAACAAAGACTTAATCTAACCTCTACCACTGCTGAAAATGCATACTACTTACCAGAGGCTAAATTGCCACCGAGGGCAGCTTGCTTACTCTACAAATTCTAGGGAGGGTGGGTATAAGAATTAATACTTTTTTTTATTTGGGTTTTTAAAGCATAGGTTCTGGAATATTTTTTCAATAATGGGTAGAGTCATGTGTTGATTGCTAACCGAAGTCAAGTGGACTGCTTTCTAAAGATCATTATTAAGACACAGTATATTTTAGAAAACATTAGGCAAATTATCAAAAAGAAATGGATTAAAGCCTGAGCTTTGATAAGCAACTACAAAGTAAAACTAAAATTCCATATAACTATTTTAAATGTGTTTAAAATGCCAAATTTGATTTTATACCATATTGAATATCACCAGAAGATTGAAGTATAAAAGTCCAATGGAGAGGCATAAAATTCAGTCTTAAGTGTCATGAACAATTCTGAAAAAACAAGTAAGGTGAAGTAACCTTAATGAAGTCACCATCTTAAAGTGTGAACTGGAATAGTGACTACATCCTGACTGGAAGGAAATTGCAATAGCATAATTGACCATTGGTAGCATGTTTTAATCCACAGTGACACTTAAGTTAGAGAAAACAAAATAGAGATATTTCAGGTAGCATAGTTATTAAATATTGACTTTTGGATTCAAGAAGAAGATATTCTTAAGTAACACGTATAATCACAAATGAATAAGTAAAATTCTAGCTCTGGGATTTGATATTTATTAGGAAGAAGTATGCTACATTATTATGGAAATATTCATAATAAAATTAGGAATATAATAAGAATACTCCAAAAACTAATAATAACTGATAATCATATGCAAACTCAAAAATGACAAACCTAGGTTTCCCCCAATCTGCTTAGACTCTTTGAGGAAACAGGACTTTGAATGACCAGCAGATGCCTCTGACTCTCCTTTGCTTCAGTGTAGTTGGGCCACTTATAGTTTTCACCTTGAAAAGCTAAAAGGCTGGGTAAGAAGCTTTTTTTGTGATAAATAAAGCTATTTCTTTAAAAATATTACTATTTTGTTCTAATAAAATAGATATATTAATCATAAATTGTTTAAATAATACACCATTTCCAAATGAAAAGTTTAGTCATTATATAGGCAGATAGATAGATATGATATATTAATGCATGCCAGTTCATTGATTTTTAAATAAAAAATTAGCTAACTAATAGTATAATATTTGGTATATAATCTAATATAATCTATAGTATGAAATAAGACATTATGGGAAAACAATTTTTCATTTTTTTATCTTCCCTCATTTCTTAAATATTTTTTTTTATTTATCAAAAATAATTCAACAGCCTGTAAAAATTAAGAGAATCTCTCCTGATATTTGAGCAAAGAAATCTGGAATATTGTCATATCATAAAAGATTTCTCAAAATTCAGAAAAGAGATTAGGAATCACTGTGCTAAGATGAAGTAAAATTTTCTTAGCTATGTATTTTTATTTAAGATAATACCCATTAAGCACAGATATGAAAATTATCCTCTTGGAAGTCTTTGTACCACCTTTTTCTTACCTCTTGATTTTTATTGTTTATTATTGTTAGATGAAATATTCGTGACTCCCAAGTTCACATTTTGAAGACCTAATAGATGAGGTTTGGAGGTACTATCTTTAGAAGGTAATTACATCATGAGGGTAGAGTTTCCTTTATGGGGTGAGTCCCTTGCAAGTAGAAGCTAGCTAGCCTTCTCTCTTTACACCACATGAGGATACACTTATCTATGGAACAGAAAGCAGATTTTCACCAGGCACTTGTTTTGCTAGTCTATTTCAGTTTTTTCAGCCTCTAGCACTGCAATAAATGTTTGTTGTTTAAGTGACCATGTCAATGTTATATTTGTTTTCACATCTGGAAGTAACTAAGATAGAAATTTCTGTCAAGAATGGGGTGTCTCTAACAAACCCTAATTAATGTAGAGGTGGCTTTGGAACTAGGTAATAGGTAGAAACTGGATTGCTTTTGAGTTCAATACTCAGAAGTGTTGATATTCTGTTAAGGAAATGTTTAAAGGTAATTCTTGTAAGGGCTCAGAAGAATAGAGGAGGTTTAAATAATGCTTCCATCTTATTAGGGAATACATACATAATCATCTACAGATTTTGGTGGAAATTTGAAGAGAAAAGACCATTTTTATCAGAGTTGAGGCAGAGGAGGGAAACATTACTGAACAATGTAGAAAAACATTCAATAAAAGTGATAAAGAGCTTAACTGAATTTTGTCAATATTTTAGTGTTTTGTGGAAGGTAAAAGTGAACAATGTAATGTTATTTATCTGAGGATATTTCTAAGCGTTGAAATAACAGCTAGTTCCCCCACCCCTTGACTGCTAATAGAAAAATTCAAGAATAAAATTAATTAAAGGGATTGTTAAACAAAAAATAATTCGAACTTAAAAATTTGAGAAATTATCAGCCTATTCACATTGCAGAGAACAAGAAGAACGTGGATAAGTGACTTTTGGGGAAGGATATTAATTTGTGTGAGAACCAAGGTCGTAATCAGCCAGAAGTCAAGGGTAGAAATGAGATGAGCTATCATTGAAAACATTGTTAGCTAGGACTAAAGAAAAGTGAGAAATAGAAGAGTACAGTAAACTGCAAATACTTGCTATTCTTCAAGACAAAATAAAAAGACCCAAAGATAATTCAGAAATCATCAGACTACTACCCCAGATGGCAGGGGAAAGACTAGATTATCCTTGGTTTCAAAGGATGAGACTTAAGATAGCTACACTGCCATTTTTATACTATTATGTATGATCTATGTGATCAAAATATATAACTTTGGTTAGATTTATTTGAAATCATTTAGCCACACAAATAACAATTCTGTATAGAATCTGGAGTCAGAATTCTTGGTAATGAAACTTGTTTCACATCTTACTAGTTATTTATATTGATATTTATACACACATAATGATGTGTACATAAATATATGTCTATGTGTCATGTTTTATGCATATGTAACTATGTACGTGTAAAGCTTTTCAATCATGATAAGTGATCAAATAATATTGGATTTTTTAATTATTATGTTGTAGGTATTAAATATATGCAGAAAAACTGACTTAATCAAAGTTATCTTGCCTGAATATTTTTACCTTTCTGATATATTTGCTTTAATACATCTATTAATTGCTTTATTTCAACACTAAAGAAATTTGCAATAGGTATTCATAGCAACAGATGATATATCACTTTGTAAATAATAACTTGGTAAATATTTGTTCAATAAAAATATGCAGATTAAATTAAAGCCACATATTACTACATTCTTTCATGGCTGAAATATTTATTTGTTGGCTTTTTATTTGCTTGCATCCTCATAAAATATGGTATTTATGTGAGGATAGTTTATTTATTTCCTTTAAAATATTGTAGAAATTGATACAATTGAATTTAACATAAGACAGTTTTGAGTCACATCTGTTTTTATTTCTCTTGCCAGTATTTTGCTATCCTACCTGAATATCTAAAGAGCTTTTTTTTAATTAAAAATTTTCTAATTTATCTGACTTATATCTCATTGTTAAGCCATCTATATCAATTTGTTTTTCTGAAACTTGGACTACCTTTTATTTTAATATTTTTATGTCATAATTCTCTTCCTATGAATCTTTGAAATAATATCTGCCTGTTTTTTAAGTTTTATACCTCAGGTCAATTGTCCTTGTATTGTGTAATTTTTGAGTCACTTTCTTAAAATTTTCTCTTTTGATTTCTATTAGCAGTGTGTGCATAGAGATTTTTATGAAGGTTTTCTTCTATGTCAGGATTATGAATTTCATCCTTGTCTCATAGGATTATGAATTTCATCCTTGTTTAATGAGGAAATCAGAATTCTATTCAACTTGAGAGTATAACAAATCAATGTCCCCCTTTCCTTGCTAGAGTGGAGTTGGAAAAGAAACCAAAACAGTACTTTTAAATAAGATGCAAAACCTTATAAAATGGACAGCTAGTAATATAAAACAATATTTACTTGCTAAGAACCAGGGTGTTTTCAATATGAAAAACAAATAAACCCCAATCTATTTCAACACCCAGATCAAAGATGTTAGAATTTTCTGAGAAAGTTTTAAAGTAGTCATGGTAAAATTGTTTATACAAGCAATTATAAAATTTGAAAGAAAGGAAAAAAACAAAGATTCACTAACAAACAACTTGAGCAAAAAAAGAGAAAGATTCAAATAAATTTATACATATTTAAAAGTGAAAGATGTAAGAGCCAAAATGGAAACCTCATTAAGTGAATTCAATAGTAGACTGGAGAGGACAAAGAAACAAATCAGTGATCTTGAAGATAAAATTACATAAATACTCTGAGCAACAAAGAGAAAAAAGACGCCCCAAATAATAAATCCTTAAGAATCTGTAGTATCAAAGCAAAGATCTTACATCTATGTCATCTGAATCTTGGGAAGAGGCGAGAGAATACAGAGCAGAAAAAAGCATTACAGGAAATAATGCATAAAGTCTTCCCAAATTAGAGAAGACATATGCATAGAGCTTCAGGACTCTTAGTGGGTCACAAACAGGATAAATACAAAGAAATTCACATGAAAACACATCATAATTAGGCTTCAAAAAATAAATACAGAGAAAAATTATTGAAAAAAGCCAGGGAAATGGCACCTTACTTCTAAAGAAAAAAAAAAAAAAAAAGAAAGAAAAAAAAAATTTAGAATTACACATCTTACACCATGGAAGTCAGAAACAAGTGGTATAATACTTTTTGTGTGCTGAAAGAAAAGAACTGTTGACTCAAAATCCAATGCCCAGTAAAAACAATCTTCATGAATGCAACTATAATCAAGACATTTTCAGATAAAGAAAAATTAACAGAATTTGCCATCAAGACAATGCCTTAAAAAGAATGGCTGATTACTAAAAATGCTCAAGTAATCCACAGGAAAGAAAGAAAAGAATATACAGAAATGAAAGACACAGAGACCAAAAATCAAATACAAAATGAAATGGCAGATTTAAACCCTAACACATCAGAAGTCATTAAATTTTAATGGTCTAAATCTGCTATTTAGAAGCAGATTGGCAGAGTGGATTAAAACATTTTTAAAGTCCCAAATACATGCTATATAAAGAAACTCACTTCAAATATAACACTTAGGCAGATTTAATGGAAAGAATTGAAAAGAAAACATTATGTAAACATTAATCAAAAGAAAGCAAAATGAACATATTAATGCAAGTTGAAGTGTATTTCATAAAGAAGAAAAGTATCAGAGACAAAAAGGGACAAAATGGCCATTCTACCAAGAAAATATAGTGATTCCAAGTTTTCATATGCCAAGCCCAGAACTGTAAAATATGTGAAGCCAAAACAATATAACTAAGATTTTACTAAACACACAATACAGTCAAATAAATTAATAACTGGTAAAACATCTTGAAAAAAAATCAGCAGCAACACCATCAAAAAACAGGATATGATCAATATTTATGGAGCACTCCACTCAATAATAGCAGAATACAAATTCCTTTTAAAAGCACCAGGGAACAAAAACCAAAATAGTCATATTCTGACACTTACAAACAAGTCTCAACAGATTTTAAAGAGTTAAATTCATACAGAGTGTGTTTTTTCTGGCTATTTAATCAAACTAGAAATTAATAATAAAGATAAAAATTAAAATATTCGAGTATCCAATAACATATATGTCAATAATGCAAGGAAATCTTGAGATAAATTTAAAAAATACAGTTAGCTGATTGAAAATAAAAATGAAAAATATCAAAATTTGTATAACATGGAAAGATGACAAGATACCCCTTTGTCTTTATCCGGCCTCCACAACAATAATTTGGCATCAATCCACACACAGAAGTTCCTTAGCATTTAGCTAGTACACTGTGAAAAAGTGAAGTTCGAAACCGAGGAGAACCATTTTGAGCTCACACCCAAGAGGCTGAGTTGCGAACCATTGTTCGGGTGATATACATGAAACAGCTTTGACTCTTGAGAACTAAGAGAACTAAACTGTCCGTGACAGTTTATTCATAATAGACACACAAACAATCCTCATGTTCTTCAGCAGGTGAAGGGTTAAACAAATGTAGCATATTCATCATAGAAAGTTAGCAATAAAACTGAATGAACTGTAGATACTCGGAACAACCAAGTGTATCTATAGAGAATTATTCTGTTTTAAATATATACATATATTCTTCTCAAAAGGTCACATATTGTATGATTATAATAATGTATCATTTTTTTTGAAATGGAAACACTCCAAAAATGGAGGATAGATTAGTTGGTGCCAGAGGTTAAATAAGTGGTCAGAGAGGAAGGCAGTACATAAATGAAAGAATCTTTAAATGGGCTCCAAAAATTATTCTTTACTTGATGAAGATATTTTGTTTCTCAAGTGTATTGATGTTACCATCTTGCTTGTGATATTCTGCTGTTGTGTTTTGAGACTTTATCATTGGGGAAACAGGGTGAGGGTGCATGAGTTCTGCCTGTATTATTTCTTGTAATTATAAGCAAGTATTCAATTATGTCAAAAATGAAAACTCAATTAAAAAATAGAGTATGAGAAAAATAAAGTTGAGATAAAGCACACAACACCTTGTTAGTTATCCACAGAAAGATAAACATCATTAAAATATCAACACTCTTCTACACATGCTAAGTCATCACAAAATATATAAATACTACATTAAGCATGACATTTTATATTGAAAAAGAAAATCCTCAAAGCTAGAGTGTTGTACTTAATCAACCACTGAACAATGTTTTATTGTGGTACTTCCTATGTTTTGTTTTTGCTTTTTGCTTTTCAAAAATACTACAAAATTCTGATGAGCCTTCATGGAAAGAGAAATTAAAAATGAAAAATCGGATTTTTCTTTTGAGAATCTTAGCAACTGTGGTGTGTGTGTGTGTGTGTGTGTGTGTGTGTGTGTGTGTGTGTGGCATAAACTATAGGAACGGAAATAGAAAGCTACAATAGCAAGATATGTAATAGCTTTTATAAAGTTGTCATTTATTCAAGAGATTTTGTCAGTTATAATCTACAAAAGGTTACTTTTTTGAGTACTAGTCAGTTAAGCATTAAGGATGAAAATACCTTAGAACTTGAGTTAGAAGACATTTTTTCCCTCAGACTAACTGTGAAGGCTTGACAAAAATAGAGAACTATAAGCATCTTAGCTTCACTTTAAGCTGATCTTTGTAAAATGAGATTCTTCCACACTAAGCATTTATAGTACCACTTTGAGGAAGATCTAATATAGAAATATGTATGAATGTACATGAATTTAATCCATGTGTGCCTATGTTTAGCAACCAACTGGAGAATTAATATCTATCCCTTCTATAGTAATAAAGTCTCAGATTTGTCACAATATAAACCCTTTTTTAACTAAATCATGTTTATGATAATAAATTCATATCTTCAAGGACTTAAACACAAGAGAATAAAGAGCTTAACAATCAAAGTTAATGGATTACAATCCATTTCATTTGTATGTTCAGAAAGACTATGCTTCATTGGGGAGCATTCACTAGTTTAAGAAATGAGAATCTTCTGTCCTGCATGTAAGAAATAATCCTGGTTAACTACACAAGGAAAGTCAGCTCACTGATCAAAACACCAGGAGGAAACAGAGAAGATGTTTGAAGGGCACATTATTTTTAGAGCTGGAGCATGATGACATTGACAAAAGAACTTTTTGTATTTTTATTAGTAGATAGCCAGTTATACTGATTTTTGCTTTTGAATTAATTGAGAAAAGGAGATTTTCTTATATGTAAAATTATATATACATGTACTATAAAACCTCAAATTACCTCATCTACTTCTTGTTGATGACATCAAAGACCAAAGTCCCTTTGATTACGGAATGAAACTATTTTGTGAAACACAGGATTTGGTGTTTTTACTTAAGAATCACTCAAGCTAGATTTTAGAGTTAGGTCACAAAAATGCCAAGAGTTTGTTCCATATTTGGATTCATTGCCTAGATGCTTTACAATGCTCTGAATGTTCATTAACTATTCTGAACCAACTCACCAGCCACTCTGAAAATGCGCCCACTCTGCCCATGTGTTTGGTTAGAGATGCACATGGGAGAGAATAAGAAATTAACTTTGTAGTCAGAAATATGTAAAATGGGCAAAAGAGCAAGGTTATGCTCAAAATATAGAACTGGGTGTGAGAACATGACTACCTTGAGTTAAAAAGAAATCTGGAAGATAAACCCAAACTGCATTCTGGCCCTACAGGCAGAGAACAATGGGTCACAGTATGATGTGAGACTGTGTCTGACCATGTAACCAATCAATGATATGTACACACAGACAAGTGGGCATGCAGACACACACACAGGAACACACAGGCACACACACACACAAGCATGCATACACACACACATACCACCCCTTCCTTTTCCAGTCCTCTTCCTGAGTACTTGTACTTGGGAAAGAGGGAACTGTGACGTAAAGGAAAAAATTATTTAACTTTCACTCAGGTTTTCAATGGGACAATTTTAGAAAGAACTGATTGTAAATACAGAGGAGGAAAGCCAAGAAGGAAAGCCACTTAGGAAATCTGCTATGGCAGAGGTAGAGGAAATAACAAAAAGTATAGTGACAATTTTGATCATAGGTGTAGGTGGCAACATTCAACAAAATTCAGATATATTAATATCTAGAACTTTATTGTTCTATTACTCAATTTTATTATTATTTATCTTTGTTTGTTTTAGTTGGTTTATTTAGATCATTTTTTATGAAGAGAAAAGTAACAAACAAGCAGAAGGAATGTCTAGGTTAATCCTGTGACTTCACTGAAACAGAAAACTAACAATAGACCTGCTTTTCTATTACAAAGCAAAGCTGGCAAAGTTACTCAATAAATAATAGGAATGAAATAGCTAGGTTAAACAACGATCTTTCTTTTCAAGTGTCATGCAATTCTTCCATTTTAATTTTCTCTTTGCTTTTTGATACACTCTATACACATAACATTAATAACTAGATTGAAGTGACAAGTGCACTGTTAATATTAAATGTAGAACAAGAAATGTTTTTCACTGTTCAATGTGTTGGCATTGATGTGCCAATTCTTCTTAGAAGCAGCACTGACTGAAAATTAAGTTTTCTTTTTTACAGTCTATTATTGCATGTAAATTAACTGTTTTTATTATCTGTTCTCACTGTCCTAGTTGTTTGCATCCTCTGTATCTGTCAGGGAGAAGGCTGAGTTGAAACAACTGGACAGACAGGAGCTATGACCCAATTTGACACCCCCTGCCCCAAAGCCTCATGGCATGCCCTGGAGACATCACTGCTTCATTTTCAGTATCAGCATCTGACCCTGCACTGATAGAGTAACCTCTGTAGGAGAGCCCCCTTTCTGAGCAAATGCTAGTCCTCTTCGAGTTGCTGGTTCAGAAACTCTGAACTGTCTTAGGATAAAATGCTGTCCTTGTCTGGTATAGTCTTCTGTTTCTCTGCACCAAATCCTTCACTCTGTTTCCATAAAGCAAGTAGGTGGAATAATGATCAAAAATGTTCACTGTTTCACTGGAACTGTAAGACTTCCATGTAGGTACCCGACACTCCTTGTCTGCTGACCGATTTGCATACCGACGTTCTTCTTGCCTGCTCTTGGTGAGGGAGCAATAAGGCCTATTTTCTTTCATATTCGTACTTCATTCTGTGTGCAAATCAGACCTGGTTGTTACAAATGCTGCTCAGGGTTGCACTCTCACTGGCCTCTGTTGCTCCACTTTTCTCCAAGTCAGGAATGTTCCTCCCAGATTCGTGGTAGTGGACCTTCTCAATTCTTCTCAATTGCCTGCAGGAAACTCCAATGATATTATTATTAATTTTTAAAAATTCTCATTCATCTGGGATGGAAGAAACTAAAATAACAATTTCTCAGAGACGTCCCAATGCATACATCTGTGTCTAGGTTATAGGATCTTTATGGAGTTTAAAGGTGGGAGGCTCCTCCTGTCATAGCTTCACTCAGGTGAAATGTCCATCACTGTCGCTGTTCATTAACCAACAAATCTTTCAGGAAATTGTCAAGTTGTTCCATACTGTCCTTCATTTAATCCTGTGTGGGTCCCACTGTTTAAATTTACATATTTGGGATATATTTGGCATCATGGGAATTGTTTTGCCATGTTCTTTGATCCTGATGGGGTAGGGCAGCAAGAAATCTCAAGGAGGCTGTCTCAGTCTGCCTGGACTCACTCTTAGAGCAGCATTGGATCATGTCGGTGTCTCTGAAGACTTCCTCCTTCTCAAGTTTCTTCCAAGAATTACCAGTGCGGATTATCTCCTCAGGACCCTATAGCATCTTACATTTTTCTTTTTTCTTTTTTTTTTCCTTTCTTCTTCAACATGGGACTGATTTTTCTACTTGGGTGACTTTATCAAATAGATATAGATTGAACTGTTTATTTTGAGACTATTATAGTGCCAGAAGCCCTGCCAAAAACAGCTGAAAGTCCCTTAATGATGTAACTGGCATCTTCTCTTTGCATTAAGGACCAAGGCTAGTGAGACAAAAATTTCACGATACAATTTTTTTCCCCTGCCTTGTAATCTGTTAAATCTCTACCATAGGGAAAAGAGTTTGGAAAAGCCAAGATGCCTTAATTTGGGGAGGTGGGTGGAAAGTGAGTAGAGAAACAAAAGAAAAAAATTATATAACATTTTTATAGATATATTATAGAGATAATGATCGATGAGATAAATGATAGATAGATATTAGATACATAAATAAATAAGATACTTTGTCACATAACTGAGAAATTTAGTCTATCATGCTGATGAACATTCAAGAATATTAAATTGTGAATTATTGAAAATGTTAAAAAGGTGTATTACTGAATAAAGTTGAGGGACAGAAACTGCATCTTTTTTATCCATTATTTAGGAAACCTCAGTGACTTTCTTGGTATACTTAGAAAATTCTAATCTTTGGGTTTTTCTATAGTAGTGGCATTGGAGAGTTATTTAGTGCTAGAGTAATTGATCAGAAATTCTAAAATGTGAGAGACAGGTGACTTACTCATCGATAACAATTTTAAAGTTAGTCCACACTTGACAAAAATTCTATGGAACATGAAACAAATGTGAATCAAAGGCACATGGAGATTATATTCATGCTCAGTTTTCCATTTTAATTAATCTTTAAAATACAATTAAGACAACAAATAGTTTAACTATTTCTTGAAATTCAAAGTAAATATCTGTATATTATATGAATGTTTCATTTTTATAAGTAAAAACTTATGCCCATGACACCCATTAAAGCAAGATAGTCAATAGTGGTTGTGTTTGCATAGCCTGCTATAGTTTACTAACTTTTTTAGATGTAGCAGGTAGTGTTAGGAAACCAATTCACTCCTTATAGGACACTCAACATCTCCCACCACATCAAGAATAAAACTGATAGGAAACAAGGTAAAAATTCCTTAACATTGCATTTATAATAAACAATTATGCCAAATTTCACATAACTCATGTAATCCTATTGTTTCCCGATGAGGAATATATTTTTATGATTTGTATTTGCAGGTAAGGAAACTGGCACTGACAGACTGAATAACTGAGTAGGCAGGTGGGTGAGACAGAATTTACAACTAAGCAGTATTATTAGGAAGTTCATGAACTTAATCTATGTCCCTCTACCTCTCAAAATTTCCATTTCCCTTAAACCTCATCAGAAAAAAAAAAATTAGTGTGAACATAAAGACAGCAGAATATCAAATGATGTTTTTATTTTAAAAACAGTCAAAAACAATCATTGTTTTGACTTCAATTATTGGAAATATTTAATAAAACATGTGTCTTCATTGGACTGAAGAAAATTCTAATTTGTTCACTTGATTAATGTCTTATGAGTTAGTTAGCTAGTTATTTAATTAATATAACATTTCTTTAAGGAAAAGACTTTTCTTTCTTCTTAATGACTAGCTATGATCAGTCTGTACCCAGGCACCTGAAATCATAGGGAAATGTGAAGGTGAAGGCAGTAATTAGTATCTTTAGGGAAAAACAAAATTATAACTGCTTTCCTCAAGAAGCCCCCAATGTAGGTTGTTCAACAAAAAGAATTTTCAAAAAAGGTGATTTGCAGTAGAGAAAAAAATTGTAGTCAGGGAATTTGGGGAAGTTACGTGGCTTCTCTGATCCTCAGTATCCTAAATAGAAAATGCAAATAAAAATATCTATGCTAGTTACTATGAAGATTAAAATGAGATAACGTATAAATCTATTTTGGATTTTAATTAATATTAGCAACTGTCCCTGCTTGAGCACAATCCTTACAACGGTACCTAATAAAATTGAGTTTTTGTCACCAACTGTCTTAGGTCAGCAGATATCAGTTGCACATGAAAAGTTCTCTTGATTCTCATGAGTTGCAGACTAGTGTTCCCTCTATGGCCAAACTGCCTAGATTTGAATCATAAAACTGTCACTTATTTGCTGGTGATTCTGGACAATGTGTCTAATGTTTCTATGTCTTAATTTACTCATATGCAAAATACCCATAATACTACTACTCTCAATGGCTATTATAAGGATAATTTATGAATAAGCATCTTAAATCAGTAACTTACACATAACAAACACAGCAGAGGTGTTTTTAAAATAAATACTGTCACAATATATTCTGATTTATGTTCTAATAATGATATAGATTGGATGGTATTTTTAGTCACAGACATTTCTGATATTCTTTGATTTATAATTAAAAAAAGAGACAAAGAGACAAGCATTTCACATCTTGCAGAGGTAATCAGGAGTGTAAGCTTTTAGCTATTTAGTAAATACTGTATTAAAAGGTTGATTAGTTTAGCATGACAATATTGGATAGAAGTTACCTTTTCTTATGGGGTCACAATATATGTGAGCATTTTTTTAATTGAAATTGTGGCATCCTTTGTGCATTTATGATGAAATGAATTTATTAAACATTCCTCAAAATGTTTTATTTCCTCTATCATTTTCTTAAGAGTTTGAGTTCACGCAGGAAGAGAGAAAGAAGCCTGAACAAAAGTGCAGTTAACTTGATGCCAAAGATTGTGATTATTAACAGCAAAGTTACAGAGTATTATGGAAATCGGTGATCAGGAGTACAAGTCAGTAATTTCCTCCAGTCCTCAAGACTTCTGTCAGCTTAATCTGCAATCTGTTTCCAACCAATCAAATTGTTCCCCAAATATGAGCTCCATTCTCCACACTGGATTCAAAGTGTTCCAGACTTATTTCTGATCCCAGTGTATGATTAGATGCTGACTGAATGAGTCTCTCAGACAAGCGATGAGACACCTTGTCAAGGTTATAGTCAGTAACTCAGACACTCCATCTCATACAATTTAGAGTTGGAAGGTGGTGGCTGCATTTATTTCTGTTAAGTGAGTATTGGAGATAAATGGCAGGGTTCATTTTCTAGCCTTAACACTTTTGTGAGGGTGAATAATGGATAGCTAAAAGCAGTGGCAATATCTTAACAAAAGAAGAATGGGAACTGGGATTTAGCTTGCTCCATCTGTCTAAAATAATATCCACTATTTTTACATATTCTTGCCATCTCGATGGTATCACATATATCAAACTTACTTTTGGCAAATGTTAAATATATAAGAATCAGCTAAAAGTTTTTTAATTAAGATCTGTAGAGTATACACCATGTCATATGAACCTTTAATTTTTTTTCTCAGAAGGTAACATCAGCTTGAAAGAGGAATTTAAATAGAAATATTTTTCAAAATATGGGTATGAATAGAAACTGTGATTGACATATAGTTAAGCTTCAAAATAGGTAAATAATATTTTTTTTCTATATGGGAAGCCAGAGTAAGCATCAATATAATCAATTCAGGTGTATATGCCATCGAGAGGGTAAGATTTTTTCTAGTTTCCTAGAAAATGACAAATATTGACTTTCAAAACACTGATGGATAAGACATTTTATCCCTGACTGCTCTTCAGTAGTGAGTCTCTTGATCAGTGTTGAAGATGAGAGGGGTGTGGGGTGGTCAATTGTGATTAAGCCATTGACTTTGGAGCTCAACAAAATATGAGTTTTTAAACTACTTGCTCTCTTTGGCCATTTCTGCCTCTTGGTTTAGCTATTAATCTCATTATCAAATTCAAGCTAAATTCCCTAACTCCTAAGGTTGTTAGAAATTACCACAAGGGAAAGGTTAGTGGTACCCATCTCCTGATAACTGAATGCCTGGGGTCCTTCTATACGGATGGCAGGATGATACATTGTTCGCTGTTTTCCTTGCTACAATCCTACTGTTCTACAACCCAGTATGTAATTTTAGAATCCTTCTCATTATTAACACAGTTCAATAAAGTTCAAATGTGGATAGTCTCAAAGCCATTAACATTTTGTAGCACATTCTGGGGGGCACATTTCTCATTCAGAAAAATGTATGAAATGCTCTTCTGATATATTACACTCCTTGGTTCATCATTTAAAACTTGTGACAGCCACTAGCATATACATCTTATTTAAAGTGTCAAAAGAGGGCAAAAAAAAATTGCTCTGACTTATAGAGCCTTGTTACTTAAACTTCAAGTATCACTGCATCCATTTTCCCATCTGTGCTAACCATTTTCTACTATTTTTCTTTCTATTCTTTTTTTTTTTTAATGACGCTTATAAGGAGGGAGAGAATGGGTAGTCACCTTTTAAAAGAGAGTGTTATTTAAACATAAAACTTTAGGGAAAATAATAGAAGTGATTATTTGCCCATATAGAAATAAATTTTCAATAAAACTGTTAAAGTCTAGAAAGAGGTTCTTGAGTATTTGAATATCAGAGTCTTGATTCCTTTGGTCTCTTTTTGGGAATTCACGATGGGATAAATTATGAAAAATCTCATTACCGTAATGCTGAGAAGAGGCTCAATATCATTGCCTGCTTTATATTACCTGTGTGTGGTTGGAAACAATGGAAGTTGTTAATGGAAAGGGAAAGTTTGGTACTGCAAATATCATAATCTAATATTTATCATTTATGTGGATCTCAACTTTTCTGGACTCTGATTTAACTGGGAAACTTGTTAATAACAGAAATCATCAAAGCCCACATGCTGATGAGTCAGTTTGCATCAAATATTAAGAGTATTGACTTACACAGTGTTAGATATTTTACATGTAGCTTTGACATACATTTAATTTAGGAAAGTCTGAGTTTGTGATTCTACAATGCATTCATGTTAAATACAAATGCTCTTGTGATATAAATATTGTCACACACATATCCTGGATTGAAATACTTTTCTTCTAATTAGTTTCTGCTTCAATGATTACCCTCAGAAGATGAAAATCAGTGATTTGCCAAAAAAGACTGAAGGTGGGGGTGGGTGTACAGGGCTTTAGAAACTGGGTGAAGAAAGCCTTGTTTTATAGCACTGGATAATTTTTGTGGCATAAAACCTCCTGTTATAGGTGATATCAAGTCACTCATGGATTAACAACCAGCTTTTAAAATCTCTGAATACTCAGGCTCTTTTTGTGAACTGATGAGATTTTATATACATATGAGATTATCAATACATACTGAGAAAGAAGGAAGACAAATTGAATATATTACTCAGGATCAATAAGAAGAAGGCTGTGTGTGATGTTCTTGGAAGGACATCCAGGGAAGGATTGTGGTCAAAGCAAAAGAACACACAAAATAGGAATTTTTACTTAGGAAATCAATACAATTTCATTTGGGATATAGCTCTTTGGACTTGGCCAAAAACTGTATGGATTGAAAGCTTCAGAACAGTGCATATAGTCAGATTTCAGGTTAACAATAATGTGTAGGTAGCCCAATCAGAAGATGAGATGTCCTAGAAAGAAGAGATGAGCGAAGCTTAATAGTTCCACACAAAACCAAAAATCCCATAATCACAGATGACATCTCTGAGTAGGGAGAGACATGCAAAGAGAAGAAAATTTGTGCATAAAGTTGAAGGCCAATTCAGTATAAATATAAGCATATCAGATATATGGCCTTCCTAAGTTATGCAGTATGGGGAGCAAAGAAGAACATTCATAGAACAGAGACATATGGATAATTAACACCACTGAAACAGAAGTTTAAAAGAGAATCTAACATCATCCAAACTGTAGTGAAGACTTCCTTATCACTCTTTGGCCAAATATTGCCATGTATAGTAACTTCTTCAGTATACTATAGGAAATTTCATTTATAGTATCCTTAACTTGAAAGTTATATCCCTACTTAAAGTTTTCTTCGTAGTTTAGCATTTGTGGTTTACTTTTCAAATAAAACACTATACAAATAGGTATGTGTCCTGATAATTTCTCTGGTAGTAGGGATGGAACTTCAATTCATATATATTTCCTTATGCTCACAGTAGCAGACCCCTAGCATAATTATAAACTTTGTCCTATCATCTGAAAGTCAGTTGTAGGACAGGAAGTGTTATTATTTTAACTCCCAATTTTCCTCAGGATAGAGTAATGATCTCTCTTATTCAAAGTAGAAAAATGAATGATCAGTAATTTTGTGACATCTTACATGTAGAGTGGGAGGATAAGGGTAGGATTCATGAACATATTAGAAGACAATCAGTTTGTTATTTTCTCAAATGATACTTGATATAACTTTATACAAAACTCATACTATATGCTAAAGATGATATTTCAAAAAATACTTTTTTTCTATTATAATGACAAAAATCTTATGTAATGAATTATAAGGCACAGAAAATAAAGCATATTTCTATGTGCAGAAACAAATGCTGAATGAATAACCTTAGTATCAGCATATAATCATTTTCTTATTTGATATTATTCAGTTGATTCCTCATCCTGACACTTTTCTTGCAATACAATCAAGCACAAGTACTTACAGAAAGATAATACTGATTTTATTGGTTTTGTATGGGAACTGCACCCCAAATTAAATTGTTTCATGAAAGATGATGAAAAGAATTGATACAAGACAGTAAAGAGATGTATGTTCTTCATAACTGCTAGCTTTGAGGGTATCAAATCAAGAGTTAAAAGCAATGAAAAATAAAACCATATGAGCTATTAAATCAGATTATTTTACTTAATATAGTCCAAGGACATTTTCCTACCATTATCTTCTGCTCTTTAATTTAAACCTTATTCAATTTAAGTTGTATAATTCAATGAGTAAATTATAACTTAATCTATAATTGATTATAGGCTTATTGTATTTAAACAAAGGATTGTATAATGCACTCTTCAGTGTACAATGATTTCAGAATAATTACAAACAACATTGAAAAAGTGATTTTATTAACCTGATCACTATAATTAACATTCAAATACTAATATGAAGAAGTAAAAACAGGGATCCAAGAAAAGATGAATTCAATTACATCTATAATGAAGATCAGGATAATTTGATCCTGAGCTTTCTAGAAATCAGAGAGAATTTTAAAAACGGATTTATATGATTATTATTAGAAATGAAAAATCAAAGCAAATAATTTAGGTAATAAAATATTATTTCCTCCTTGGATTTCACATTAATTTATATGAAGTGCTAAGTAATGGCACATTAAGGTTCTCAATGATTTACGATAAATGTAACATGCATATACTATGGTAATTCCACAAAACGTGATTCAAACAGTTCATAAAGAGGATTTACATTTGATCAATGAATCTTAATACTATGAAGGAACTAAATTTTATATAGGTATCAAAATTATGTTGGACAATAATCTCTTCATTTCTTCATTCTTTATGAGTTCCCTCACAAAAAAGGCATGTTTTGGGTATCTTAGTATATGAGAATTCTTGTGTAAGAATATCATCTTTTGATACCAAGAGTGAAAAAGAGACTAACTTTAAAATATGAAAATCCAACTACTTTTTTAGAAAAGTTAATAAAAAATTTGCAAAGCAATTAGAGCTGACATTTAAGCTTATCAGTGAGTTGTTATGTATATTAAAGAAATAATTCTTCAATCAATTTATAATAAAAGCATTTGAGTAAATGTGGATTTAGATATATCATTACAATTGTTCTTTGTATTTTTTCCCCAGAAATACATTAAAGAGGTAATTTTTGTATTCAGATCAGTATTATTGTCACTTAATTTCTTCAAGAACTGAAGAAATTGCAAAAGAATGAGTAAGTACAAAGAGCGAGACAGATTTATTGTTCTGAAAATAGCATTTGTAGCTTTGTAAGACATAGAACTTCACTGAAAAAAATTACACAAGGAAAATCAACTATAGATAATTGTTCTGGAGTTCCTATAGTTTCTAAATACTATATTTTAAAGTTATTGCTCACCTGTAGTTACTTATTTGAAAAATAAAGAGAGAATTCCCAATCAGGAAAATATTACAATATTTACAAAAGTTTATAATTTTCTTAGAAACAAATTTCTGAATCTCTTGAGAAGACATAAGCTCCCATCATATTGGAAGCCTTTTTTTGAAAAATCTCTTAGGATTTATGCTGAAGAAACAATGAGTGTAGTTCATCCTTGAAGTGATAAATAATAAGAGTTGAAATTTTTACTGCAATGAACAATTTAAATCCCAGTCATTAATAAATGAAGGCCGCTGGCAAATAATAACAATAAATGTGAATACAGTAACAGCAGCCTTACAAATGAATTCTTTTAAGAAGAAATGATTCTGTAAGCAGACATTAAATCACAGTGATTATTATCTTGCAAATATTTATCCACACTTCTTTTCATGTCCCTTTAACATCCTGAGCAATTGCATTTCTTTGAATTTAGAGTAAGAAAAATACTATTTTGTCATACAAAAAGATACAAATCCTGAATTATAGCTTTCTCACTGGAGAATAAGTTCCACAGAGTCAAACTTTAGTATTATTCTATTAGTATGCATTTTAGATCAAATGTGCTTAATTGTCTATGGATGTACACCTGATCCACCAACAACCATTGAGTTAAAATTGAGAATTCAATTTTTGAAATTGGAATTTTTCCTTCAAAATATCCAATGGAGTTTTCATGACCCTTATACTTGCATATCTCGTAGTCGAAGGAACTGCTGATGTCATTGCGATGAACAAAGAGTTTTATTTGAGAAAGCAATTGGGAGACTGGGAGCTTTTGAGAGAGGTGGATGAGGAAAAACTGTGATAAAGAGCTGTGGGGTTCCTTTGCTTAAAAGATAGATTGCCTCTGAACAGGGATTTCTTACAAAGAGACAGTACAGTGCTCTTGCCTAATTTTACTTGATAGATTCAAACATTTAGGGTGAGTCCAGTGAAACTTAGAATAATGATAATAGTAATGTTTTTATGATAGAATCTTGTTTTTGTCTGAGTTCCTAAATTCTAAGAGCATATTAAACATTCCAACTGCTAATAATTTGGGGGAGACACACAATAAAAATAATGTGATTTATTAATATTAGACACAGTAAAGTGCTTACGAAGTTTGACAAAAAAATTATTTTTGGTTAGATTTTTGATAAAAATCTACATCTGTCCTCAAAATTAATTGTATATGTTATTTGAAATGGTATAATTGAACTCCATGTTTTGCATTTTGATTATGCATATTATAGCATATTTTGTTAATATAACTATCCAAACTATCCAATGGGGTAAATGAGAAGTAAAAACTATGATATAGAGGATGAAAAATAATATCAGAATTAACAATAAATCTCATGTCTTTTCCTAAGATTGTACTTTTGACATTTAAATGCTACTTGATCTCTTTTTCACTTTTTTAGTTGTTGTTCATTTTCTCCACAGTGATACTTTTCTGAATCTTCCATTCCCAAAACAAATACTCTGTCCAAAGACACAAACTAGAAATATAGGGAACTGAAAGGAAATGAGACCTATGCAGTTACATGTGTATTATATTGACCCAATTATCTCTTATTGTGTAAAATATGTTCAAAATGTGGTTGCTTAGTCTTTTATTTTGTTCTAGATCTTTAGTTTGAGCAGGTCTCTGTGAAAACGTTAATTTCATCTCTATGAGGCATCAGCCCAACTGCAACTGGATGACTTACAAAGGCTTCGAACTATAGCTGACTGCCCATTGGGGTGTCGGAGGCCATTTTCTATCTACATGAACTTCTCCATGCCTTTAATTCCTCAACACATATGTTCAAAAAGTGAGTGTTCCAAGAGAATTGATAGTAGAGTTTTACAGTGTTTTATTTGGAATTGGCACAGTCCAACTTCCATCATATTCTTACTGGACAAACTATCAGATTTAACTAATGTCCAAGTCAAAGTAATATTTACTCTACCTATCATTGAGAAAGTTTGAAAAAATAAAAGTTGATTGTCTTAAATCTCCCACAGATATGGTGTCCAATTTGATATCTCAGAATGTTAATGTGCTTCTGTTCACATTTAAAGTTACCATAGGTAGTCATCAATTTATTTACTTTCTTTCAATTTTATCTTCCCAACATTTGGCAAGAGTGCCTAAAATCTGGTTATCAAGTTTTAGAGGTAAAATGCATCTTTTTCTAATTCTCCTATTACAACAATGAGATGGAAATAAATATGGAAATTCAGGAGTTAAATGCAATTAATCAATAGCAAAATTGATCTGTAACCTGGATTTCTCTCTCCTTTGGGTCATGCAGTGTCTTCAGAAATTTCTCATTACGAATACCCAGGAAATCCAGGAAGTCTTCATATCATCTCAAGATAAATCAACTAGGTTGACCAGTTCTTATCCTGTAAATAAAGGACTTTGAGGACATAAGTTGCATATATTTAGAAGGTGGAAAAATCTTAGAAAGACTGAAAACAAATGTAAATACTTTATGGATCAAGAGTGAATGTAGATAGGGGATAGACTCGATCAAGTACAAATAGATGGGAACATTCTGACACTGAGTTATTTCAATTTATAAACTAGAGAAATAGAAAATACATTTAATGAGAAATTCTTATTTTTCATCCTGAAGATGAAAAAAAAATTAACAGGACTTATTCCAGTTTAATTCAAGCTCAAACTAGAATAAAAATATAACTGTTATTTTTGACCTGTAAATATGCAAAACATTAAAATCATAGCTCATTTGGATATGAACACTTAAAAACAATTTGCATTATGCTTTGTTTAAGAATAATATTTTATGTCTTAAAGATCATATAAGCCCTTTGGAATTGCATTTGCATAGAACCTTCCTTTTTTTAATTCAAGAAGATTTTAAAAACTGCTTGAAAGTGATTAGGCCTACTTTGGTTCCCTAACATAATAAAGCTTAGAAAACAGCTTTCACTGTGCTTCAGTATATTGTAATTTAAACTGAGTGATTTTCTAGCCGAGTCATGTAAATGAGGAGCTGAACCCCAGTATGGCCTTAGGTGAACCTCTTCTAAGAACAAGCAGCTTGTGTGTTAACTTGTTTCAGCAGACAAAGTACACATGACGTTGTTTATTAACCTTGTTCTCTGCAGGCTGAGGTTTGTACTTTTCGGTGCATCTTCTTGGCTGAAGACAAGTTTTGCCAAATTGATCAGTCACCTCAGAGTTAGCGATGCACAACCAAGCATAATTATAATTTGGATGTAGTTATCAGTTCTTTTCTTTTTTACCTCCAATAAGTAGAGGTGGTTTTCCACTGTTATACTAAATCTCAGAGGGAGTAAGTCAATATGTTCAACTTTTTGTTTTTGGTTAACACAAAAACAACATATTAAACACATTATGCTAACTGCATAATCATGACAACCAATATCAATATTTGAAATAGGTACTGATACATGACAGAACTGTTAACTGAAAGCGATAGACACTGTTTCTAGCTAAATTAAGCAAAAGTTGGATTATTCAAGGGAAATTTTGAAAATTTCAGAAATGTGGGTTCAGAAGTAGCAGTGATAAAATCTCAAAATCTTGGCATAGAGCTGATCCAAAGATATCAGTGAGCAAATCCCCCACAACTAGTAACATGGACATACTAGTGGAGAATCCTACAGCTAGAAGGGCTGCCATAACTTCCCATATACCATTCAAATGGATCTTTATGATCCCTACCTCTTATCTGGAAAGATGTAGCTCAGAGACAGAACCAAAGTGTCTTAGTCAACTTAGCCACACACACACACACACACACACACAAAAAAAAACATGGTAGTTGGAGTGACTTAAACAATAGACATTTATTTTCACATAATTCTGGAATCTGGAAAGTCCAAGATCAATATCCAGCTGGGTTAATTTATGAGAGTCCTCTACCTGTTTTACATTCCTAGCCTCCTTGTTTTGTACTCGAGAGAAAGAGGACACAAGTCTCTTCCTGGTCACTAATTCCACTCTGGGAGCCCCACCCTTATGATCTAAACCTAATGACCTCCTCAAAAGTTTCACCTCAGTGTTATCACATCAGTGTTGGAGATGCCAACAAATTTGGGGGAATGTATACTTTCAGTCTTTAGTATAGAGTCTCTCACATCAAGTCATTTACATTTGTTATTTAAACAATGACGTGTGTCTCTGGTGACTCTGAAAGGAGGTAACTAAGAGAAAAAATATTCTGACTTTACTGTCTTTCCTTAGTCTTCTCTCATCTAAAGTTGGAGCTTCCCTCTGACTGGAAACCCCTGGAGCAAGGGATTCTTCTCCGTTAAAGTCCATAATTTCTAAGAATTGCTGGGAGCAGAGCTGCGCAAAGCGGGAAAGTAAATTTGCAATCACAAACAAAACATATCCACTCCTATCTTCATTGATAGATGATTCATCTTCATACTTAATTTTGAATGACTCTTGTGCACAAAATGTGTCATTTTTGTTTTGAGTAAACATAGTATCACAGTCAGACATTTAGTCACTATGATTCTGACATTTAAAACACCCACGCCCTTGTGTCTTTGGTATAAACATGACTATCTCATATTTCTCCCATCTTGAGCATGTCTTTGCCCAGGTACATTCTCCAGCTCTATTTAGCCCTCAGACCAATCAATTGTGCTTCTACCTCAATTCTTCTACCTCATTCTTAACACAGATGGTATCTAGCATTTGGATAGAGAAGAACATCTTCATGGTTGAAATGGCTCTAGAAGTTTTTTTCTGGCTGGTAACTGAAATAGATATGGTCTTAAATGAGTACATCCTTTGAGGAAATGTCTACTTTGTCTTCCAAAAATAAACTATGTATTTTCCCAGATATATGAATTTTACTTGTCTTTTGGGGGTATTAGCAATATGTGCTAAGAGAAATTATAGCAAGAATGAAACAAATCCCATAATATTTTAAGATTATATGTAGAACTTATTATTGCAAAATTATGTTTTATAATTTCAGGGGAATTTTTCAATATAAATACTGAAAATGTCTCAATTATATAATGAAGCAGAAGAACCTACTCTCAACTCATTTAATATCATTGGATGGTTCACCCAGGTGGCCTAGTGGGTTAGTATACCAGAGGCATAGCCACAAACATCCCAAGGTCCTGGGTTTAAGAACCATTTCTGGGGCAACAATCAAGATGAACAACTAAGTAAAAATAATTCTTCTAAAAAAAGTCTGCTAAGAAGTCACAAACTATTGCTTCATTGAAAGAAAATATGAATTGATTGGTTATTCACCCAAAAGTTTATTAAATAGAGATATAATTTCAATAGATTTTTAAAATTCTTTATTGAATTTGATTGACTAGTAAGACAAGGCATCTATAGAAACTCAGTATACCAATATTTGAGATGGAAAATAGTACTCTGTTATCTCTCCACTATCAAATGTGATATGCTCAACTAATATTTTTTCTTGTAAAGCACACAGTAACAATTTTTCTTAAGTTTTAGAAGAATAGCACTCATTTCTTAATACAAGCCTTCCTTTGTCATCAGGAGTGCTAGAAATGAGTTTACTTCTGTAACTAGATCTGTGAAAATGTGAGGGTCATTCATGAGCGAATTGAGATGTCAAATAGAAAAGGTACTGAAGTGGGAGTAAGGAAATTGGGTTCAACTCCTAGATCTTCACTAACTTCTGAATCTTGGCCCAACACTTAAAATTACCTATTCCTTTATTTCCTTAAATAGAAAATAGTGGGATTAAGTTAGGTAATTCCTTAGGAATAAAGGTAAAAGCATAATATGTAAATTAAGAAATGTCAGATCTTATTTTTATATAAATGCTTCCTTTAGTTTCCACTAATTCATTTAATAGTTTAATGTTCCCTTTTGTAGCATCTTCTCTCATTCTGAAATCGCATTATGCATAGGGAATACAAAGGTGAGTAATAAAAATAAATATAAATAAAGGCAAGAAAACAATTGAAAGTTGTATAATGCAACCACATTCCAAATATAAAAATCAGCTAAAATGTGTCATGTTTTTAATAATTGATAGAATGTCAGGAAAAATAATGTATATGGTATTTATTGTAGTATTCTCAATAAAGGACTTGGAAGCTACAACACTGGATGCTTTGAGAAGGATATGTAATTCTAAACTATAAATGCTCTTGAATTGAGCAACATTTACAAATGTAGGAAGCAAACATTGTTTTTCACCTTAATTTTGTTTGCTTGTTTAAACCTAAAGTGCAGACAGAAATGGTGAAAAGAGTCAGGCAGGAAGAATGAGGTGGAAGAAACTTAATTTTTTTTAATTTTATTTAGTTTTTCACACTGGCTCTCTCCTGCCCCCACACCCGCCACTCTAAGACTCAGGACCCTTAGGTAAGTGGCCAGTGCTAATTCGGAGGCAGCTGACCTAACCACTCCTCCACTAGGGCACATCTTGATTTTAACTTTTACTGACAATGTGTGGCTAAATGACAAAGACTTGATTATCACAGCAGACTGAAATATAGTCTTTAACAACTTCCTTGACAAATTTTAATTGTTCCAAAGGGGGAAATACAGAGTACAAAAAGGAGATGATGTGTTCATTTTATGCAGAATTGGTTGGAAATGCTGCCTAGAATGAAAGGAACACATAAAGTAAATGAGTTATATTAAATTACAATGGAGACAAGAAAATAACTGAAAATATTACTTTAACAAGAAAGGAAGAAAAGGCAATTCACAGAGGGTATTGTCTAGATATTTTTAGGGCTGACAAACAGCAAAATAAGTCATGTATTGATGAGATTATTGATTTTTTTAAACATGGTGGAATGATCAGAAGAACTGAAAATATGAATTTCCTAAATGCACTTTGTTTCTTAGGAACAGAAGGAAGAATGCAGAAGAGTAATGCTTGAAGCTGTTGCTGCTCATCTTTTTCCAGTCATATTATATATGTTTGACTCTGAAGACAATATCTTGAATATATATGTACATATGCATCCTCTATACAGAATCTAGCTTTATCTATGTGTCCATATATCCATCTGTCTATTTTCCATCTCTGGATAACTACAGAAGTTCTCAGAGAAAGGGATGCTTGAGCTAAATTTCAAAAAATATACATAATTTAG
Source organism: Solenodon paradoxus (assembly GCA_004363575.1). Classification (NCBI taxonomy): domain Eukaryota; kingdom Metazoa; phylum Chordata; class Mammalia; order Eulipotyphla; family Solenodontidae; genus Solenodon; species Solenodon paradoxus. The sequence goes on along the minus strand of RJWH01000287.1, from coordinate 317,512 downwards.
TAGAGCATAAATTTAATTATACTGAAAAAAGTGGTAGTAAAAGCACACTTGCCTTCTAATTTTCTACTCTAGTATTGATATTTATTAGATCTAATTTACCATATGTATTAGAAAAATGATAAAATTCATTATATTTTAATTCTCTTTCATATATGTGTGTGCACAGATATATATATGTACTTATATTTAAATTATTAGAGGAAAATGTTGTTATTGGGACAACACAACGAATAACAGAAAAGACAAAAATAGTAACAAAAAAAAAAGCAAGAAAAAACTGAATAAAAATATATACACTGGTAAGAATAAAGCTAAATGCATCTATAATCACACTAACAGAATGCAAAATTTTGTATAAAGAAGTAAATTCTCATTTGAGTTCATTTAAAAAGCAAACATAATATAAAAGAGATAAAAGTTTTGAAAATAACACAGAAGAAGTCAATATTAAAAATTACCAAACAGGTGCTAACCAGCATTATGGAGATACAACAATACTGATATTGAATTTAATATTTCTCAACATACACACCTTCAACATGGAATTTTAAATAGAGATAAAAAGAGACAATTAATAATTATATATAATATAATTAAAATATTAGTCATGAATCCTGTAAAAATATATTAAAAGCCTCTAATTTAAATTATAATTCATATTAATATATGAAAATATTTGAAAAGCACTATCATTGAAACTGACTTTAAAAAAACAACAATTTTAAGAGCAAAAATCTATACTGAAATTTGGCTAACATAAATACAAAGTTAAATATGATAAATAGTTTTCTTCATATAGTGAGAATTTTTAAAAGACAACCCAATATAGGGATAATAGGAACAGATATCACACAAAAGATATACATTTAAATGTTTAGTAAGTGGTTAAATGTATAAATGCATTTAATAATCAGGAAATACATATTTAAATAGTCAAAACTTTTTATAAAACTTCAAAGAATGTGATAATGCCAATATTGTCAAGGATACAGAAAAAGAATTACCTCATTTACAGTGCAATCATACTTGGTAAATACTTTTAGAAACAATTTGCCATTATATTAAAACTGAAAACACTCAACAGCAACTTGGTCCCAAAGAAATATTGTGTCTTTATTTAAAGACACTACTTTAGAGTAAGAGTACAGCCTTAAAAATTTTCTAAATTTCTATCATATGAAAATATCTTAATGATTAAATAATTACGGTATATTCAGAAAATATTAACTTAAACTGCATTTATGGACATGAATAATATGACACGGAGATAAATGGTCAAGTAAAAAGTAATTAAAGTTTTAGAAAAACATGTAGAAAATACATAGAAAAAAAAATTATTGTATGTAAATGCCTAAAATATTGTCAAATTTTTTTATCAAATTCTTACTTTTAGAAATTTCTGATGGGGTAGAAAAGCAATAAGGAAGGTGGTGATGAGTAATGTTCATGCTTTTCTCTGCATAATTATTTGAATTTTTTCAGGAAGGGTCTTTTAGTGTCCTTTCTGTGAAGTCAAAAATATCAGGAGCAGACTGGATATGTGTTTACCCTATGGCATAATAAAAATAATGGAATTGCAATTGTGGTCAGTTATCAAAATAAGTGGAATGTTCATGATATAAATTCATAAGGTCTATTCCAAGATCTGTTTTTTTTCTATTGTTATTTTTTTGTTTTTATTTGTAAGCATATCATTAAATCTCTAAAGACATAAGAATTTGGTCATTTCTATTTTTTCTCATGCTTCATTCTTTATTAACTACGCACCTGTGCTTTGTCATATTTCAAAGGTATTGTTGTACCAGACTGAAGTTTGACAAAATGGTACATGTCAGCACTTCAGCAGCTTTCTCTATGTTCAACTCAGTGTGGTAGCAGATTGTCATTCTGCCTTATGGCCCACATCGTTTGCATATGGGAGAAATCTAATTATTCTTGGTATCAGTTGAAAAGAAAGCATTTGTTTCCCACTAAGTTCTTTTAAGATATGGTCTGTTAAAAGGTATCAAGCTAATACACTCATTTTTTATGCTATAAATGTTACCTAGTCTTAACAATTTAATCTGTAATAACCTGAGGTAATGAGGATTTTATTGTATATAAGCTGAAGTAAATCAGCTTACAAAGTCTTTGATAAAAATGTGACCATCTTAAAGGAAAATAATAGTCATGTAACTGTAAAACCTGAAAAGTGTTTTACCTGTGAGTTATTTAGATTTAACCTTATTTTTGTTTTAAAAAGCCAGGCAGTTAACATGAATGATGGAGGGGAGAAAACACTGTCTTCGTTAGAGATAGGTAAGTACTGTTCTGACTGAATTTAAATATTATTCATGGCATAGAGCCTAATCTGTTTCCTTGTACATTTATAGCTTGGGATTCATTGGTCTTCTATTATTGAACTAAATCATTCGCTAAAAAATATAATTAAAATTTGGAGTACTCAAAAATTAGCAAGTCCTAAATTGATTGCTTAAGTGCAGTCATAGAGTAGATCATCAAAAATAGCATTTATTTACTTTATTAATCATCCAAACAAAGTCATCCAGTCTTAGCAACTACAGTTATTTTATTGGGGTCAAAATCTCATTTTGTTGTTTAACTTTGGTATTTTGTTACAGGAAAATAAAATATATGTTTATGTGCATGTGCACATGTACATTTGTGTATGTTTGGGTTCATAGGAGAAGAATATGAAAAGAGAAAATGAGATTACTAAAGGAAAGATAATTTTCAGAATTGTTTCTTATTTCAAGATGGAGAATATTTGTAAAGACAATTTCTACAGGGGGTCAGTTCTGTTCTTTAAATTTTTCTCTTTACTTTTTAATACTGTGCCTCAGATGGCTCTCTTTCTATGTCTTGCTCAAGATTTAAATCAGGAAATACGGTACTGGTCTATAGAATCCTCTAGGACTTTTTGGTGTGGAATGTCTAGGCAATCTTCTTCCTCCCCTTCCTCTAATCAACCTAGTGACTAAAATCTATTTGTTTTCAGAGATAAACTGTTGGGAAATTTCAAGAGATAATGATGAATACCCCCAAACAAGTTTGTCCAGTACTTCTGCTGACTTTATTAAGACTTATACTTAATTAATTCTGTCAACAGCTATATTATCAGTGATAGTAAAGTATCAATGTTACTTTCAGGGGAAAAAAAAAAGAAAAGAAAAAGTAAACAGTGCCCCAGGTGCTGAAATTGCAGAAATATACCTATGCATATCAAAAACTAGACAAAACACAAGAAGTCATTCCTATGGCCAATACTTACTAATTCAAATCTACAAGTAGAAATATGAAGAAGAGTGACTATTCAATAAAATATACATATATAATGAAATCCTCAAATTATTACAGAATAAGCTGTTCCCCATAAGAGAAAGACTGGCATTGTTAAAAATATTATTGAATTAGATTTATTGATGTTAATGCTATGTAGTAGAAGGAACACCATTTGCTACAGAGCATATGAAATTAACCACAGTCTAGTTTTTGTAAAAGTAAGATATATTTAAATGATTTTTTTACCATATAATATGAGTTTAAAAGTTGCATCATCTGTGTTGATTGGTAGATTGAAAGCTCTGCAGATAACGGGGAAATGTTCTTGTTAACTATTGTTTCCTGGACATCTAACACACTGGTACATGAAACATAGTCAATACATATTTTGATGAATAATTTAATAAATCAATATTTTTGAATAATGTTTGTAAATCTGCTACTGCTATGCCTACCAAGTATTATTTGGTTAATAAATGGGAGAGATTATTACTCTTAATGCATATCAAGAAATAGAACTGGAATAACAGCTTGTAATTATCAGAATAGTTGCTCAGCTCAATAGTTTGCACATATGGCACCTTACAGCAATTACATGAGGTCACATCACTGAAAGGACCCATGAGACTCCATATAAGATTTTAATAAAGATGAAGGATACAGAATAACAGAAGAAAGAAAACATAGGCGAATATCAGAGAGGCCCAAGACCTGCAGGCACAGCTCCAGAGACCTTTCTCAGTAACAAAGGAAATGCTTTGCTTTCGGATCATAAACCTGCAAGAAATATGCAAACAGTTTTAGTCTGAGGGGACCCAAATCACTGGTAAACATAGCTCAATACAAGCTGTGTAACCGTATAAATCAGGTGCAAATCATCTTCCTACACATTTTTAGTAAATAATATAACTAGCAGGTACAGGATACCTTCTAAGAAGTTTGTTTTTTAAATATCAGATTATAAATCATTAGCCATTAACTTGCATCCCTGTCCTGGTCAGTATTATTGTCCTGGACATTGATGGAGTTAAGCACAGAGCTACCCAATTAAGCTGCCTGTAAGTTAATTTTTCCTTAGATACCACCTCCAAGGGATTTTGAAAAAGGCCACTCTTGGCTTGATAAATTAATAATCTGAAGGAGCAGGTAAGCTTTCCTTATTGATAAACAGAACTTCAGAGGCACATGACTTGAGAAATCAATGTGGTTTACCTGTCCCTGCTGGTCCCTGATGGTAGTTGCTTTTATGTAGGGTGTCAACTGTGTATCAGTTTATGATGAGCATGAGGTCAGGAAACATGTGAAAGAACCATAACTGGACACTTGACAATTCCATTGCTGTGATCCAGACACTAGGGGACAGATCCTTTTGTAGACAATGGTCAGAAGCTGTGACTAGCAGACATACTTGTTTATTTGAGATCTTTGTAATATCTATTCCTGAAAAGCATGAATAGATGATGTCAAAAAGATTTTAACTCTCAGTAAAGAAAGTAGAGCCTTATAAAAAGGAATGTTTGCGTGATAATGGGATGTCAGTAGGATTCAAGATGGTTATTTGAAAACAAAAGAGACAAGATTTCATGTATCAGAGTTATGGATTAAAGTGAGGGTTTGGTCCTAGCCAGGAGGCACGTGCCTAGGAAGCATACACATAGGAATAATAAACATTATACTTGGATGTTTGCTTATTCATCCTGTTCATCCAGTGCAGCCTTTATTTTTCAAATCCAGACTAATTAAAATGACATTGAGGTGTGCCCTGGTGGAGTAGCAGTTGGATGCAGTCCATATAGATCCCAAGGACTTGGCTTCTCATCCCAGGGCTGGGGCCAGGGGCAACACCAAGATGAACAATTAAATGAATCAGATAAAATGCTTCCCAAAAATGGCACTGAGAAGCAAAATAGCATAACAATTAAAGAATCAAATACTGATGCCAGAGTTTGATTCAAATCCTGGCTCTGTGATTTAACACCTGTGCATCCTTGGACTTGTTAGTGTTGAATTTACTCTCTCAATTTCTCCTTTGGTAAAACGGGAGCAATAAAATCACCTACTTGAAAGGAGTGCTTTCAAAACCAAATGACATAATAACAAACATAAGGTTCTTAGCAAAATATCTGATACAATATAAAATATAAACACTACATATTAGTCACTCCTTTTAATTAAACTTTATAGAGGGAACATTGCATCATAACATTACACAGGTTCAAGGTGTGCATAATTGTAAATGTACATCTACATATAATTAATTTTAGTACCACCAGTCCATTTTTTTACCATACTATTGTTATTTCCAGAGGCTAGAGGGGAGTTAAGTGGCAATGGCAATGTAGAACTTGTCCCAATACTATAAACCAGATCAGATATTTCTGCTCTACTGTGGCTATTAATTGGTCAGAAGAAATCTTTCTCCTTTCATTAAATTTCTCCACTTGCTGAACAGTTTGCATCAAATCCCATTTAATGACATATTCTCTGATCCCCTGCTGACTTCTCTGACTTCTAGGCACAATACGGTTCCGTTTTATGTGTTTCATGCAGTAGACTAACCTTTGGGATGGACGTTTAACTCAACTTCCTTGACTGTATCTATTAGACTACTAAGCTCCATGAAGGCAAGAGTCACATCTACTTTATTTAACATTGGTTATCTAATATCTGAGTGTCTAAAACAGAGAAACCACAATCAATGACTTATTTAAAGAAGGAAGCATTTACCCTCCTGGTACAGATATGACATTGGGTTATTTCTCATTGATAATAACCTCTGATTGACTTACTAACATTATCCATGATTTATTGTCATTGTGACTCATTTTCACTTCTCTTAATTAATGACTTAACCAGTCCAGCTCAATCCCTAGAATTCAAACCAGTAGAGTTTCCCACTGTGGGATCTGTGGGTGCAACTGGACAAGAAAAGTATTGAGATGTCACTATGAGACTCAAGAAAAGTTATTGCACCAAAAACTTCAGATTGCCTCCATGTTCCATACTGAAATAAAATGTATGAGCATACCTCAGTACACTGATTTGGTGCAATGTGCTTATGTCAACAAGCATACATGATCAATTTAAGGACAAAATAGACAGGTATTGTGGAAAACAACTATGTCACACAGTAATGTGATATTTAATAGATTACACCCTCAAGCTATATATAGATGACTTAAAGATTTATTTTGTCTTCTTTCACTCTCCTTAAGTAGATCTAATCATTCCAAATTCATCCAAGTAATAACAGAAAACTTGAGGATAGGCTATCATTGCTATCATAATAGCATAATGTTGCTGATAACATTACCACAGATGATTTGGTCTTTGTGGAAACTGGTTCTAGGAAGATGGTCACTCACTGAAAGTCATATTAGAGCATAATGTAGAGTATGTTCCCTCGATTATATTAGAATGGTTCCTTATGCACTTACCATAATGAAGGAAATTATTAGTTAGTTCCCTTTGGAATATGTAGGATATAGCTCCACCAGGTTCCCTTATACCTTATGTAATGATAATTTACCACACACCTTGGCAATGAGGTTCTTCATGCTTGGTGCTTCAGTCATTACTGATTCACATTTGGCTCATTTATTTTCTTTTCTTTAAAGTAAAGATACTCAGTTATTGGCTTTGACATTGTATGGTGTTAAATTAGTTGTGGTTTTGAATAAAAAAATTGCTTTCTAAGCAGGATGGATCGTTTACTTATTTCATCAAGCATTTATAGCAGGGAAGATTGAGAAGTCTTTAATGACTTGGAATTTTCTTTTTATTATGTTATTGAACAAATTACAGAGCTAATGAGATTTACAATAAGTGGAAAATCTCTGAATCACCTGCTGTTTTATGGGTTTAAGGCAAATACTATTGATAATTTTTTTCTTTGTATAACTAGACTTTTATTTTTAAACAGTATTTTCTCTAAATGTAAAATATAAGCTCACATTTTCCCCCCATGGGCCATAAATTTGATATGGTAAGTAAAAAAGTTCAGGGTCATGGCCTTATACATTGAAATATTGAGTCAAAATAATGCAGTCCTGGGAACTAAGTTTGACATCAAGAAAACTGAGTTCAAATTACAGATCTGCTAGTTTTAGTTTCAAATTAATATCTTAGCCTTAGTGTTTTCAGATGAAAAATATAAATATCCTGTGAACTATAAGGTGAACAGGTGACAGAAACTAGACCAATGCCTAGATATTATAAAAACACAATAAATGGTGATTGTGCTGAGGTTATTCCTTGAAGTTGAAATTAGTTATATATTATTTATAGGAAAATTTAATTATTGGTGTGGGTAGTGATGACTAATACTTCAGTATTGTAAAAAAAAACACAAAACTATATCTGATTCTTCATTAGGAACTCTTACAGAACATGAAGGTTTAAGAAGGAAAGAAGTTTAGGATGATTAAGAACATAGATTGGATGACAATAGAAAGTCAGAGACCGTTATCATAATATGTCAATACTTTCACATGGACTAAATACCTAGGAAGAAGATCTTTCTAAATTTGATTAGGCAGTGATTTGTGTCAAAGAAAAAGAAAGATTAAAGTAGGAGAGGTGCTTTGGTTATTATCCACGTGGAGAAACTATTTTATTTGGAAGTTTATTCATTTGTTTTTCTGCTCTCTGATAGGTACTCAGGCCTTTTTGCTCCATGATGTTAAAGTATCACTGTTGCTTTGAAAGCAAATTGTACCAGATAAACAGGTTCACAAATCCAAATCAAATCTCAAAAGAGATGGCTTTCTCTCTACCCTGGCATAGAGTTTTTATTATTACTATTATTATTATTTATATTTTTTAGTTTCTAAACAATAAAGGAAACTACTTTCTTATTACCTTGATACATATTTTTGTGGAGCTATTTGAGGTAACCTGGGTTGCCACTAAAATCGAGATAAATGATTCAATAAAGATACACAAGAATATAATAGAGGTTCGTGTGGTCTGAAAAAGATAAGACATACTACATTAACCTTCTCCATGAGAAATAAGACAAGCATGCACATATATCTAAATACCTCTGCAAATGTGAGCTCAATGCAGTTATATCATTGACTGAAAAATATGCTGTTGTTGGAATTTGCCCCTTTTTGAGACTTTTCAATCTAAAGCAAATCTCGAGTTTCAAGCAGTACACAGCTAAGCAGTCATAAAGCAGAAGAGGAAAATAAGTCTGTAAGTTTAAATCTGCTGTTTGGTACAGAAAATGAAGTGCAGCATATTCTAATATAGTTGTGGTTTTATCCTTGACTTGGGGTAGCAATTCATCGAAAGAATCATCTCTGGAACATAATCATTCCTGAGATTTTGCTCAGAATGCGTCCAGTTGAATCCCTCCCTCCCCATGCACCCTCCTCCTCTGTCTCTTAATGTTTTAAAATCCTTTAAAGAAGTAAAATCTTTTGACTTTCAGACTTAAAAATGCTTAACATGGAAATATTCCTAGAGCAGATGTGTGAAAGACTTTTTAAGTATTCCTTTAACAATTACATAGTAAACAGTTTCTCTATGTGCTGTGGGTCAAGCATCTTACCAAGTTCAGATGACACAGATATAAATAAGCTTAAGAACTCAAAGCATCTAAATACTAGTGGTGGACACAAAGAAGTGAATGAGTAGATTCAGAAAAACAGGGCTACTTTTACAGTAGGGTAAAGAAGGGGTATTAGGAGAATGTAAAGGAAGGGCTCATAATCCAATTTGAGAAAATTAAGGAAAATTTCTTAAAGTAAAGGCTTGTAACCTGATACATAAAAGAGGAGCGGTAACTGAAAATAAAAGGGAATGAGTTCCAAACGTAGCTCATATAAGAGAGGGACATTGGGAGGAAGTAGGATCAGCCTTTCATATAAAGAAATTGCTGGAGGTGTTGGGGGGGGTCCGTACTTTGGGTGTATGTCAAGTAAGTTGGCATGCTACGGTTAGGACCATTCTGGAAAGGAGACAGGCTGACACAGATGAGGTGGAAGTAGAAATTCAGGTTTACCACAAAGGACATTATAAAGAAGAGCTTCTCAAGTAAGTCAACAGACTTCTACTTTGAATGTGGCTTTCAAGCTAGGTAGAAAGGCAGAATCTGATCCAGGAAGTCTGCTGTGGGACTTGAGTTCTCTAATTCTAATAGACTCCCATATACTCACTTTTAGTAGCAAATGATAAACATAATTAAGACTTTGTTATTTATTCTGTAGATAACTCACAGATGAATGATTTGTATTTTAGAATAACCTAGTTTCATTGAAGAGGTTATATTTCTGGGCATTAAGCTATGTACATGATATATGGTAGTTGAATAAGTGAATCAACCAATCAATAGGTGCCAACGTCTTTTCTTGCAACCACTGGTATTCAGATTATAAATCCTTCTTTTTTAAATAATTGGAATGACTTCTAGTTAAGTGCTTTCTCTGAAGATAGAGATGTTGAAATGTTCAAATTAAATAGTACAGTGCTGGAATTTTATACAGTAGATTAAATATTATGAAGCATTCTATATTCTGATACCTCAATATAATACATATTATGGATTGCTTTTAATGGAGTATTGTTTCTAGCTGCTGTGAATTTTCCTGTGTTTCCAATTAAACCGATTGGAGTTTGAGCTGTGATTGCACAGTCCTAGAGGCCACTGAATAATTGCCAACTGACCGTTGGGGAAAGGTGATTATTAGAAAGAAGAGAGTATCAATGCTCACCTACATTTGGTAGTTCTACACAGCAGACTGGCTTTAGGGGAATTGGCCTCATGTGATTTATTTGCTCTGCATCAGGGTTGTCATAAAAATGTAGAAAGACGGTATTTTAAATTATTTTTTGTAGAGAGGAAAGAAAATGAGAATGAGGGCACACAGCTGCCTATTTCTCAAGAATACTGTTCCGCTCAGAGCATCTGAGTCAAAGAATTCCTCCCAGGCTGTTGTTGATTATGACTTATGAAAGGGCACATGTCCAACCTGACAAGTGTACACAGTGCTGTAGGCTTCAACTTTCCATTAGTAACAAGAGCCCCAAAAGGTTAATTTGTTTTGCCACTTCCTGATTACTTTCTGTGTTCATCTCATTCTGAGACTTCACATTCTCCACCTGATTTAGGGGCTCTGCTAAGCAAGATATTGTCATTTCCCCCAACTTATTGCTAGCTTTAAGTCCTGTGATCTCTAAATGCAGGTAAATAGCTGAAATCAATTTTCAGTTTAGAGGGGTTGATGACACCTAGAGGAATTTGCAGATCTCTCTTCTTGGATGTGTTTGGGAGTCCTGTTGAAGTCTCATGCAAAACGAATGAAATTTGGAGGCCTTATCACATCCATAACCTAGATGCAGGTCCCTTTAATTTAGGCTCATTTTGATTCCTGATAATCTTCCTCTCAAGCATCGCGTCAGCCATGAACTCTTTAAGAAAAACTAATATATCAGTCCATTAAAAAGAGATAAAAATCCTGCTCCGCTACTCTGCTCTCTCACATACAGGACCTCTAAAAGAACCCAAGCCTCTTATCGAATCTTAGTGAGAGCCCTCAGGTGGTTTGGCCTGGTGGAGATCACATTCATGATCTTTCATTTAGCTTTTAAATCTCATTCACTTACTACCTTGATTTTCATAATCTGTGTACCACTTTTCATGCTACCTTTTTATTTACTCATTATTTTAGAGTAAATATCTCTAGGTAAACATCCTACCTATTGATGTTGCTTCAGGTCAGCTTATACTTGGAATCTAAGGAATAACTTCTTGAAATCATCCTCATCCAATTTTGCTACATGTTTATCTATCTTCATTAACTTCCGGCAACTTCCTGTGCCATATATACTGAAACATGGCTGCACCCACTTGCCTATTGTTTCACAGTATTCAGCTTCATTATTAATGTATTCATGTTTATAATATTTTTCCCAAAGGGACTGGAATTAATATGGTGAATAATTTGCTACTGTGAATAATAATAGAAGCTTATGGCAAATGTTTTCCTGTGCAACTTCAATGTTCTCATCTGTGAAGATAAATAATGGGACAGCTTGTAAATCTAAATTTCTGTGGAACTTAAGGTACAATATACAGATACTGATTTGCAGTGATGCACATTTTGAATCTATGTAATATTATCATGTAATAGTTGATCAATAACTGAATTTAAAAAAATCTTTGAACTTAAATACTAATGAAAATGCTGACATTTTGTGTGCTTTTCACTCATTAGTGTCAAGGAATAATATAGCATCACCTAGATTATTTGTTTCAGAGTTGACTCTAATTCTATTGTAATCCACCAGGATGATCAGACATGTTGGTAGCAATTTTAGTACACTTAATACTTTGTCACTGCTACTTTTTTGGTCGCTCAATTGATTTAAGCACTATAATTGGTTGCTAAGAGGTAACTAACACAGTTCACAATATTTCAAGATTAACCTACCTCTGGCAGGGCACATAGAAAACTTCTTGAATGAAAGATCATTTTGGCATAGGTTCAGAAGTCATACACTTTGGTTTATGAATTGCCTAATTCCATCTCACCTTTATCTGGCCTCTTTAAATTCATGAGAGCCTGGATTGTTGATATTTATCCCTGTTGTACCCCTTCAACTTGATGCAGACTTCACCTTTGCTTCCTATTGAGCTTGGCTTTTCTGCTGGCTCAAATGTTGTTCCTTTTCCCCTGAGTTCAGAAACACCCTTCCAAATTTGATCTTACCTGATAACCCAAGATTTTCTTCTTCTGCATTCTCCTGAACATCAGGGCTTGCTTGCCCCTATACAAAAGCAGTACTAAACGCTTAGCAAACAAAACATACAGTATAATCACATTAGAAACTAAATATAAAATCTTTAGGAATAAATATCAAAAGAAATGTAGATGACCTACCTATCCTTAAACTCATAAAACTATACAAATCAAACATGTATAGTGTTGTGTATTTCAATAACATTTTAAAACAATGGATGAAAAAAGAAGAGGAATTGTGTTTCTCACGCACTACTGAAAAAAAACAACAACAACAACAAAAAAAAACGGTGCACCCTGGTGGCCTAGCAGTCTAGTAGACCCTGGGAGCGGTACCATATACATCCCAAGGTCCTAGGTTCAAGATCCAGGGTTAGTAGGTAGAAAAAAACCAGTGTGAACAACTAAATAAAAGTAAAGTGCTACTTCTGATTCTTTCTTCCAGTCTGTCTGCTTACTCACCTTTATTCCTTCCTGCACCTTTCCTTAAAAAAAAAATCCTAGAGAAAAACTGTTAAAAATATGCTTCTATATTTAACTATGAATTCAATGCAATGCAAATAAAATTTTAGTTAAAGCATGTTTATCTCATGTTTTTCAGCATAATAATAGGAATTATCCCTATTTACACATAGAAGTAATATATACTAAATACGGAGAAAGTATGGGTTTTTCAAGGGATGACATTGAGGTGCTTGACTAGCTTTTCATATACATAAAGTTAAAATGAAACTAAATGGAATAAAATTTTAAATTTTAGAATTCTTATAAATCACTTGTGGCAACTAAAAATGAAAAAAATGAAAATAAGATTTGTTTATTTTTAGCTAAGCCAATATTACAAAGTAACCAAAGAGATCGGAGTAACACATCAGAGTTAAGGAGAATTTAAGAGGAGTTTATTATCCAGAACCTGAACGGGGAGAGAGCACCACCCAAATCATGCAGCCCAGAGTTTTCTTAGCTCAGGGTTTTTGTAGGCACATAGCTCCCAAGAATTAGGTTACAGACTCAGACAAAAGCAGTTAATTTTCTTGGCGGGAGTAACTGTGGTTTTGCAAGTTTCCGCGTACGTGACATTTTTAACATTTTTCCGTTATCTGAGGTCTTTATTTACGTGACCAGGAGCATTTTGCGGTTAAGCTAGGGCATTATTTGTTTCACCAACAACAGAAAAATAATCCTTAATATACAAAGTTAAAGAGATTTATGTAATCCATAATGACTTGATAACACTATGGTATAACTTTGGCAGAGAATAAATAGGCAAAACATTAAGAATGGTGGAGTCCAAAAGTGGAAATAGAAATAGTAAATATTGCAAGATGTTTGGTCTCACTGATGTCTAAAGACATAAAATGAATATAGTCGTACATCGGTGGGTTAGTGGTTACTTTCACTGTCTCCAGCCTAGTAAATTCCAACCCAGGTTTATCTCACTGGGGCCTGGGGAAACAACCAAGATGGGTAACTAAAAAATAAATTAAAAATACTTCTTCCTACTCTTTCTCCCTGTCTGCTTGCCTACTTGCATTCATTCCTGGCTTCACCTTCCCTAAAAATAAAAATAAGTAAAATAAATGTAAAGGATTCATTTCGACAAAACATATTGATGAGTGAAGTGATTTTTTTTCATGTATCTGCATAGTAAATCATTATGAAACATAGTGGCTTAACACAACTATTCATTATTTCTCATGTTTCTGTACTCCAGGATTTGAGCAATGACAACCAGTCCATTTGATTCTAGCATTAACTAGGTTCAATCACCTGACTGAATTCCACGAGCATCTGGTTGGGCTGTAAATCTGAGAAGACTTCACTCACATTTCTGTCTTGCTATTCTCCTAATATGATCTTTCTCTTTCCCCTGTGATTTCTTGGCATTTATTTGCCAATCTTGACCTTACTTTTAGCGTCATGACTTGCTTTCCCAAATAATAGGAAGCTGCTAGTCCTCTTAAGGGCATTCCTGGAACAAACGCATACATCTCTGCTATATTCTATGGATCAAAACAAGTCAAAATCCATGGAGATTTGAAGGAAGGGAATTAGACTACTCTCTTATTAAGAGGGATGGCAAACCTGGAAATGATGAAACGTATTGTTACGGGGCCTTTTTGAAGACTGCTGTAATTGGTATGCGGAGTTGTATAGGTACGAAAGCAAAAAGGTAGTCTCATAAACTTGCTGTGGGAAGGAATAAAAGAATAGAATCTTTAAAAGACACTTGAAATTTTGCTCAAATCTGTTTAAATTAATAATATCATGCTCTTTAACATCAAAATGTATCTTTTAGGAATTTATCGTACAGAAATCCCAAGATTTATAAAAACATGAAAAATGACTATTACACATTATTTTTAAAAAGCTGAGGAAAAAAATACAAATGTTTATTTTTGAAAGATAAGTTAAATAAGTTATCATGACTACTTAATTAAATGGTATAAAACTTTTTCAATAGCTGGGATTTTCACTAAATGAAAAGGTATCCAAATTGAAGTTCTACATCAACTAATTCTTATTAACGTACTCAAAACGCATTAGTATCTGCTTCATTAATCAAAAAGCACTTGAGGAAAGTTTAATTTCTGTAAGAATTAATCTTTTATCAGTTCTCAGTATCTAAAATTGTTAACTCTTACATTGTGAGTCTTAATTCTGAATACAAGAGATTTTTAATTTATAATTATTTTCAATTAAGATTTACAACTAATTTACACAACCTTAATCTTAATTTCTTCTGAAGCAAAATTAGTAACCTATGACATCTACATCTCTTCAATATGAAAATTTTATATCTAAAGTATTATTTTTACAATAAGATTTATAGCTACTCCTGGTCAATTCATATTTTCCATGTACAACTTTTAACAAAGAAGACTGAAAAAAATTACTCCCTGATGTGTAAAATATAATTATCCAGTCTTCTGAATGTAAATTTCAAAACCAGTACTTAATTAATACATGATAAATATCATTATGTTATCAATAATGCTCAGAGACTATCATGCTATGCTAGCTATTGTTTCCAAAAAGTAAATACACTTGTCAGTAGTAGCCAAGTTCTCTACTGCTTTGTTTTTCATCCTTAGCCAGTTAAATCTTCATAGCTTGTTGGCCCTGCTGCCTAGTCTCACTTGTCTCACTTGGAGATTTAAGGAACTGACAGAAAAATAATAACCTTCTTTCAAATGAGGGGTCATCTACTGGCATGTTGGCAAACATTAACTGATTGCATGGGACCTTGTGAAAATGGCCCCTCTAACATTTGATTCTGTGGATTCTGGTTTTCTGTATATTATTAGTAAACTTAGCATACGTATTTTTTTTTCTTATAATACTCCAACCCTACAGAAAAGGTATGTTTCTTAAATTGGAATTTTTAACAACAAAGTCTAAAGCTGGATTCTTGAGATAATGGTACATTGAGGGAATGCTCTTAAAAGAAGCTAAGTAGGATAGAGCAGGGATAACAACCTAAGTGAGAGGTGGTCTGCCTTAAGGATGACTACCATCTTAATTTCTTAGGAAGTTCCAGATCACAGAGACTACCACAAAGTTGTTCCTAACACGAGACAAGGGGACTGATGTATTGTAGCCCTTTATTGATAAGTCACTGACTATCCAAGTTGAAGAGATAATGAACTCTTAATAAATTCTACTCCTAGATGCTGGGCCTGGGTGTGTGATCCAGTACAGTAGATCATGGCAGGGCACCAAAGCATCCTGTCTAGTTCTATCAATGACTCAGTGTGACTTGGTAAGTAATAGAGGACTGCACTAATGTTCCTCTTAAACCTAAATTTAACTTTGTCTCCTAGACCTGGTATATGTTCCAATGCCTGATAACTTCACAAGTTTGAAACTACCTGGTTCTCCCAATGCTAAAATTCATGTGGAGATTCTGCTTTGTAGAAACCCAAGTATAGGATAAGGTTGAGGGATTATCGGCTATCATCCATTCCTCCCTTTGCTTTTTTTCACATACTAGGTCACATTTTTATGTTAAAGTGACTTTATAGACAATCAGAAAGGCCTTCACCATCTGAGAGTGACTTTGACTTTTGGCCATACTCATCTTGTTTGTAATGGTGATTTATACTAGGTCTAGGATGGACAGAAGTTTGAGGAGTCTCTGGGACGATGAAAGGCAAGAAGGAAATTCTAAAGACCTCAGAATATATATAATTAATGCTTGATATTATTTCTAGGAATCATGGATTAAACTAGTACTCACTGAGGAATTGAAAGCACGGGAAATTCTAAAACACCCTTGCTCTATTCTGCAACTAGTTTAGGAGTTAAGACCTTAAGGATCTCAGCTGAAATGCAAGAAGACTCCAGAGGTTTCTCATTTTTGAGGAGTTGTGAGTTGACTGTTTCTGGGCAGAAAGCATAGAGTATGGTAGGTAGAGTCCACAGTCACTAGAGAGATGGCATTTTATTGACAACACAGGATGAATGTTGGAGAATGCCAGGCTGTTGCCATTTTAACATCAGTCTCCGATTCTGCTACGGTACAGCACACTGCATACCAGTGGCCAGGTAGGGAAATCAATCTCTTTTAGCTTATTTCATTTGACACATCATTGGATAATAATGAGAGCTAATTTTAAGCAGTCTAGCAATCTGCCTTTGCATGGAATGTGTTCATGATGAGAATATTTTCACTGTGCTTTGGAAAATGTACCATTCTGAGCATGCAACTAATTTAGATAAAAATGATTGTGATCTAATTTAACCTGTATATGTGAATAGAAGGGATTCTTTTTTTTTATGTAATGGATGTACTGTGACTTTCTTCCTGTAAAGGGAATGCCTTACAGTAACTGGAGAAATATTGGGGAAACTATCAGACTTAAATTTTATCTCAAGGCGATTCAGAGTGACCATTTAATTTGGCAGGAATCCATTTAAGATGAGTGACTCAGGTGAAGGAGCTGTAATTTATTTTTTAACCTCAATCACTCAGTGTCATTTTGGCAGGTCTCTGTTGGTAAATATCTATCTTCAGCTCTGAGCCATTTTGCAACAGTGAATCGGAGTGAATCTGTCAGAATTGAGTTGTCAGGGCTAATCACCACGGTTAGATTTGGTAATGCTCCATCTGCAGTAGCTGGAATGTAAGAGTTCAATTGACTCACAAAAATCATCAAGTCTAATGCACCCATACTTATGATACTGGGACATGACAGATTGACTTAAGAACTATTTTTCCCTTTTCTTTCTTCTCTCATACACTCCCACACATATACATTTGTCTATTTGTTATTTAAGGAAATCTGTATGTTTTTAGTCACTATTTCTGTAGGTATGTTTAAGCTGGGGGATGGAGGGGGACAGAAAAGAAAAGGAACATAATTATACCTCTGAATTCAGGATTTGTGCCCAGACGTCTTTCTTCTTATAGACAACAATTTCTCTTAACCTCATTTCCCTCTGCCTACTTCTTCAGCTGAATTTCTTTAAAAAAGAAGCTACTACATGCCTTCACTATCTTCCCTCCTCTTAACTCCGTATTTTATTCTAACTCTAGTTCCACTTTTACAACTTCACTGAAGATAATTTTGCTCATATAAACAAAACTCTTATAAATATTACATCTAATGAAATTAGTACACTCCTTGATGATTTAATTTATTGAAGTATTTGATGACGCTGTTCATTCATTCTGTTAACACACAGAAATCATACCAAACAACCAAACGAAGTCTCTTTTCGTAATCTTGGCTTAGGCCAGTTCACTATCAACTGAATTTCTAAATACCTTCTCCTGGTTATGGCTGCTTGGTATCATTTGAGGCCTTTCTACTTTATATTGTAATTTAAATAGCTTATATTTCTGAGAGTTCCATGCTTAGTCCTTCTCTTTTCTCATTCTGTAAAATTCCCTGGGTGATCCAATAATTGTCATGGCCTCGATTTCACTGTTGTGAACCTTCTGGCAAGGCATACATATTTACTTATAGCATCTATTTTTCTGTTCAAATAGCATGTGTATGGTTCAGGGTGTAACTAATCAGTGAGCACCATTAAAAATATAATCCATTCATATGAAAAGTCTTATGCATTTTCATTCCCAGATACACCCTTGTTACATATCTGATTTAAGAATTAATTCCCATTGGTCATTTGTCATCCTAATACTACTGCTTGCTATTTAACTCAATTTTCTAATGTTTGGCATAAGAACACTAGAAACAAGAATGGCATTAGGCACATTGTAAATTCTTAATAAATGTATGTTAAATCAAACTCATAGGATACGTAACATAGAACAAGACTCTAAACCAAGTGAAAGAATAGCAGAGCTGCAGCTTGATATCCTAGGTGACTGATCAGAGACAAGAGGGTTGGTACAAAGCTGCATAACCTTAGAGAAGATTCGTCTTTAAGATTTAAATCCTCACTTTCTTCATCCATCATCAGACGGGTTTGGACAACATGACCCCTACTGTCTCTTCTAATGCAAAATAATACTGTCTTATCCTATCTGGAAAGGAGCATCATTTCAGAATATCCTTGGGATGTTAGCAATACGATGTTAAGAATCCTATATAAGATATATGCTCAAATATTTTCTTTTCTAATACTTCAGCTGAAGGGGTACCACAGAGATGAGCTTGTCAGAAACTGATATTTCCCTCTTGATAAAATGTTTTCATTATTTCACTCTCTAACTGAGTGGTCCCAAAAGAGTTTGGGTGTTTGCTTTGCACAAGCTGCACAGATGAAGAGGAACACATAGGAAGCTGTATCTGTCTGCCTTCCCATGGAGCAGTTGAGTAAAAAGTAAATGAAGTGTCTAAATAGCAAACCAATTCTTTCTAAATATAGGAACTTAATTACCTCTCTCATTATAATACATAGGGGAAAAAGAATGTCTCTAAGGTATTGAAATCCAAGCTAAGTTTTTGAAGTAACAAGTATTTTCTAATTTAGTCAAATTTGAATTTAGCCCAAACTTTATTTTTCTAGTTAAATGCTTGAAATCAAAATGCAGAGACTCTGTTTTCATATATTATTATGGGACAACGGGACGTTTTAAAACATTACTTCAAGCAAACAACATAAGGTAAATATGTATGGCGATATATTATAAACAAACATCTTGTAGGTGTTTTTAGTTTTTTTCCTTAAGAACTAAACAACTTAATATATTAAGCTTTGGATATCTGCTCTGCCAATCTTAATTTACTTGACTTATAGTAATACAGCCTTTGAACTCATGCACAGACCTTAGAACTAAACAGAAACACAGTTTGAATGAATTTGAGCTTTACTATGATCAATAGCACAACAAAGTAAAATCCAAAGCATTTAACTGCTCAATTCTCTATCTCCACCTTCCTGAACTGTTTTAACTGGAATCAACCAATGAAGACAAACCAAAACAAGTCATTGCATTAGTTTTCATCATTTTATTGTTTTTTGAGATGTCATAAATTGATGCTCCCTGGTGACCTAGTGTATAAATCCACCTGCACAATTCATATACATTTCAAGAAGCCAGGTTCACAAGCCTGGGTTGGGGGAAACAACCAAGATGAACAACTAAAGAAAACTGTCTTTCAACTTTTTAAAAAAATGTCATAAATTTTTCGTTTGTTATCAAACTAATGAGAAAATTTTGTTTAGTAATATAAAATTTAAAATTCCTTTTTTATTCTAAGTATGCATATCTATTGTAAAACTAAATACCATGATCCATAAATGTTCACCTGATTTGTCAACCAGTGGCCCAGCAGGAAACAGATGGCATACTTAAATGGTTTATTTAATGGAAACCAGTTTAAGAACTATTTACAAGAGCATAAATGAAGAACCCAAAAGAGATAGTAGAAATATTAGTAAGAAATCAATGCCAGTCCTCTGCTTAGGGGTCTATAGGGATGGAAGATTGTTGCAGACAATGGACTAGAATCATAATCAAGGGTATGTGACCACCCAACAGGAAATATATTCATACACGGAGAGAACAGAAGAATGAATCAGACAACCTTTCTTTTTTCTGCTGCTCATCTCAGAGTGGTAGATTGTCTCTCATTGGCTGAACCCAAGGGCAAGAGATGACAAAAGAGTCTTAAAGATGAAATATATAGCAAACAACAACCAGCAAATCAGGGAAGAAAAGAATAGAAAATGGAACTAAAGGAGTAGAAAATTACCAAGGCATTGGCAATCTAATCACCTAGATAGAGTCATTGTTAAGGTGCTGGTATAAATCTTTCTAACCTTACCTATTATAATGCTCATAACAGTTTGATTTATAATTTTTAAAACTACTATCAAGTTACAAATATGTGTTTACGTTGCACTTTCAAAATGAAAATGAAATCTGTTAGAAGAACCAGATTATTTTTTTTTTATACTCTTGGACGTAGGAATGAAGTTGTTTTTCACAAAATTTTCATTGGAATAATACCCTTTACATGCTGAATAGGATTGACTGAATTACGTCTTAAAGACATAGTTCTCGAATCCAGGTACCTAATTTCAATTTCTTTTGCCTTCTCTAGAATGACTTAGGATAAATGTGGTTTATATGTAGTATCTAGTACAGCTCTGAATAGTCAAAGGTATTGCTGAAATAAAGAAAAAAAGCAAAGCTTATAGTTGTCTTTTTCAATTTAGGACTACAGGGTTGATTCTTACCTCTAACTGTGATGTACATGGTGATACCTACATTCTACTTGTTTCTGACTGTCAAGTGCTAACAAACTGCCTCTCATATTTGGGGAGTGTGCTGGCTATCACACTGCTATTAGGGAGCCTAGTCTTTCAGTAGTTATCTCTGCCCTACAGAGGGCAGTGCCACTGAGTTTATTAAAAATGTTCCTGCCTATCATTTTAACACACTCTTTAGCACTTTGGTTGTCTATTGTAGTCAGCTTGTTAGATTTCTGACTTCAGATATACTCATTTTAGAATGATCATTGAGAACATTTTACTATTTCTTCCACTCTTGCGTGATAGATGTGCTATTCCTCTTTTTCATGATATATATGCATATATATGTATAAGCATTGCCTCTTATAACCTCATGGGTTATAATTTCATAATTTAATATATTGAATGATATATAAAGCCTCCATATTTACACTCTCATTTTACTTTACATTCTGCTTCCCCTGTGGCCCCCTATTCTCATTCTCTTGTCCTATACTCTCCATATATTTATCCCTACATGTTGGTTAAGTCCTGTAACTCTTTTCCACACACTGCTTTACTTTCCTTCTTAGTAGGCTAGTGATTCCTTGGCAGGGGAGGGTTACGTTGTGAGATCACCCATTTATTGAACTCATATACAGGAAGGTAGAGAAGACAGGTTTTGAGGAGAGCACACATTTAAGAAAGTAAAGAAATTTGCATGATATCTAAGTAAGGGAAGAGTGTTAAAGATTTTATGAGCGCCGAATAGAAGAACATAGGTCTAAGTGTTCAAAGTGTGGGAGATTCAAGACTTCCAACTTTACCAAGCCAAATATGGCCATTTCAAGTCTTCAGCTCCTTTTCCTTCACAATCAGGACCCTGTATCAGAAGAGCAGATCTGCTGAAATTGATAGTTCATCTTTCTTTGCTGATGTGCTAGTATTATGATTTAATCTCAAATAGAACATCAGATTTTTCTGTCTTCTGATAACGTGAGACTGTATGGTATACTACTAAAGAGACTCTCTGTTTTATCTAATTCATTTAATATTGGTGATTAATACACTGATGGCTCTTATCAATCTGATTTTATAAACCTTGTATATACGATTGCTCTTGGACTTTTTAAATGCCTTCGATGTTGCACCTCCTCATATGTTCCCTTCTGTTACATTACAATCCCAGATTCACCACTGATGAAGACTTCAGCTAATATCCTGAAGTTATGTCAAGGTTTTTCAGTATTTCACTGATAAACAGAGGTAGAAAACAAGGTAAGCAGAGGGAATAATTTAACTATAATGCAACTGCAACAGAAGCCTCAGACAATACAAAAGAAAGTTCTAGAACCTGGATGCTTTTTCAGGAATTGTCTGCATTGAGATCTTTTTACTCTCCCTGTCAATCAAGCATTGGATATGAGCTACCTTCTGTGAGAGCAAAACTTGTTCACAGCTTCCACTGCTGGTACTTCCTACTGATGGTGAAAGAATGATGTTGCCAATAACCTTATTGCTTCCAAGTTTCCTTAACATTAGACTGACCATATTTCCTTGAGACAAAAATGAACATTGGAATGGAGAAAACAGGACAGGATTACTTGCTGGCAATTAAGTGGAGGGGAGGAGGTGGAGAATTCCAAACAGAGCAGCCATGTCAGCAAAAAGTAAGCACTCTGGGATGCTGTTGGGTGATTACATAGTAACAACATGTATGGTCTGGTGGGATTCATACAAATGTTTAGGGGCAGAGCAAGAAATTTGTGCACATTAGGGGAAAACAAAATTTGACAAACCTACAACTCCCACTTTTAATGTCCTGCGTAAAACATATACCACTTTAACCCTTCTAGTGTCAGAGACGCCCAATAATCTCCCTGGTGGAGAGATAACCTCCATGGTGCCAGAAATAATTCCCACGGTACTTACCTAATGCTGGACAATGATGCCATATTCTGATCCTTTAGAAGAAACAGGCCCCTGTGAGGTTGGGGGAAATCCTCTTGCCATGGCCCCTGTTTCAGGATTTGAGAACAGCAGAAGAGATCTAGTTCCACTGCATCAGCAAAAGCCATCTTTAACATGGGGCAAAAAGAGGCAGCTGCTTTTGAGTTCCTTCAAACGGACTGAGCCCAGGTCAACTCAACTGTCCCTTTTGCTCCTCATTGATGACGCAGCACAAAATTGACATTCATAGTAAAACAATGGGATGATTGGGAAATATGAAAACAAAAATGGTACTGTCTTGTTTAAAACAATACATTTAGTCAGCTTACTTAACATTGAATGAAATGAGTGGTTGAATAATCTAGCAGTCACTCGTAGGTCTTATAAGCAGACTCATAACGTACTTATGCATCTTATAGGCACACTTTCTTATGGGCATACAGTTAACATCAACCATAACAAGTAAGACTAGTAAAAGTGTTTGAAAAAACTATGGAACTTCTATACAATTTTTCTGGATAATGCACCATTATGAGATCTTGAAGATACACTTCTTTTTGTTAATCACAGAATTTTCATATTTTATGCCCCATCACTTAATGATAACATATCTCTTGTGCTGGCATTATTTTACTAAACAGGACTTTTTCTCACTCATATGTTCAAATCAATATTTTTTATTGTGTTCCTGTAGTCTGGGTACAACTTTAAAATGTTTCCAAATTCATTAACTCTGTGTTAAAAATAATGAAAAATACACAATTATGAAGCAAATATTTTAAAAAATGAAATGATTCAAATAAAATATTAAAGAGTAGTTAGGAAAACCTTTGTAAAATAAAAATTTTAATGTTCATCAAGAAACATAAGAAAATTGGACATACTGATATCTGTAAAACAACAAATGAAGGAAATAATTACTTTACAAAAATGCAGAGCTGATCTTAACAGTCTATCCACTCGTGTCTTTATACAAATTTAACAAAAATCAGTATCTTTTCTAGACAGTCTTTCCTCCTGGAATAAACCACTAGGCAAACATCTTGCTTATTTTTATAAATTAAGAAAAGATTTCCTATATTCTAGACTGATGTGGCACTATTCTTGGCAAGTGTACTTGGCAATCAGAGTGTTATCTAAACGCCAATTCCCATTTTCTCCTTCAGGTGTGCCGTGAACTATCAAGATAACTGCGTGTATGTTCCCTGTGTCCTATAATGGCAATTGAAAGCAATCATTCAAATGGTGTATTTGGAGAGAGTTTGGAGGATTAAAACCTAGCCTGCTTTATGGTCTGCATCTTTCAAAACTGAGTTGATATTAAACATTTATATTCATTGTGAAGTTTTCAAATATCTTTTGCTTATTAATGTATATTTTGCCTATTATCACTTTAATTCTGTCATCTCAATTAACTCTATTGAACTGTATTACTTATTAAAAACAAATGGTAACTACAGAAAGAAAAGTTCTGGTACAGAAAGCAATGGCTGGATCAACTAGAATAACCATTCAGAAATATGAGTCAAGGAGGGACTTCATATAGGGGAGTCATGTAATATACTGGTGTAATAAAAGGGAAGACAAAATATCTGCTTAAGGAACTAGTCTAAAGGTACAGAAAGTAGAAAGTAATATAATACTTTCAGTTCCTAAAATTAAATTTGTCATTTCTTTAAAATGATTGATATAACTAGTTCAATCATGAGAGGAGGAAAAATCAATATGTGGAGGAAAAATACAACTGGTTTGCATAAAGATGCAGCTCAGGGATAGCTCAAAAGTTGGAAGAGGAAGAGAGAAGTGTTTCCTTTCTCATTTAGCACTGTGTCAGTTTCTTCTCAACATCTCTAATCAAATCACAGTACTTATTTAATAACCTTGATCTCACTTATCACTGATTTGTGGTATTTTTTTTAGCACTTCTTCTGTCTAAAATTTTTCAAAGTAACAAACATATTTTGCACATTGGTAATCAAGTGATAGGAGACAGATAATCTCATTTGGAGCGTTATTTTTAAATTTTATAATTTGTGCATAATTTTAAATCATACTTCAGTGAAATAAAAGCAAACCGTGTAACTGAATAAGTAAATGAAGCTACCCAAATGCATGCTTATCAAATTATAAGGGGACTTAAATAAATATTTCTAGCATTTTGAGACTGAAATAAAAAATATATTATTATTCCTAAAGCTAAGATTTATTTGGCTTCTTTTTCAAACCTGATTTTGTGGAAGTGGCTGAATTTTGAAGCAATGGACTAGAACTACCCAAAACTAGTTTGTAAGGCAACTGGCCTAGGGAGTCATTCTTAAGTCTTTCTCCAGAACACATATTTTGATGACAGAACCTTGTTCTCCTGATCACCTCAAAGACCACAGACTGTAGAATCTAATTTTAAAAAAATGACAGATGCCCTAGGTTACAATAACCCAAACCTATCACAAGCTGGAGCATTGTTTCATCTAGGGACAACCAATAACCAAATGTCCTATTCTCTACTTCCTGGTCTCAAATCCTAAAAAGGCTTATTGTGATCCCAACTTAGAAAGATAGATTTGAGCTCTGACTACTGCCTTATTGACCACTGACCTTCCAATAAATTGTTTTCTTGTTTTGTTTTGTTTTGTTTTTTCACAAAACCTGGTTGCATAGTATTGACTTCATGTGCATCAAGCAATGTGCCCTTGTGTGTTAACAGTCTCTAAGAGACACTGTTCATAGAGTATTTCTCCATTCCTCCTTTATAGGATCCCTAGTTCAGAACTGAAATTTGTCTATGTGACATCATTCTATCTGACACATATTTCTAATAAGAAAGCACTTTGTATTAAGGAAGGATTCCACACAATATGGATGCATCCTTTTCAAACTTGGTTTGAAAGAGATTGATTTTGAGGTGTGACGAAATCTTTCAAATACTGCTAAAATCGTCTTTCTAAATTCATCAACATTCTTGATTCATTCTTTCTAAATTCATCAAAGGTCTTGATTCAAGACCTTTGTCAAATGTGGAAACTAGTTTCAGTTAGGCTATTTATTAGAATAAGTACTAAAAGAATCGAGTACTTTTATCAGGCTAGAATTAAGATAGAAATCAGAGGCATTTAGTGCAGACATAGTGTGGGGAGTGGGCAGGAGAAAACTTTAAGGGCAAAATTCAGGACCTGTATTCAGGGATGGATGTGGTCTGAACAAATAAAACGAAGTTCACATAATGGTCTAGAATTGAGAGATTAAAGTACTAATAGCTAGGGTGTTCTTTTAGCAGTAGTGTTAGGTGAGTTAGCTTAGCAGGGGACTGGAACAGAAAGGGAATATTTCAACACACCAGACCTTGAAAATTTCAGATAAAATTCTGACATAAACAAGACCCCAGAATGGTCAAGGGACAGATAAAATCTGACACAGCCTAAGCCATGAAATAGTGAGATAAAATTCTAACCAATAGAAAAGCATTGCAAGTACAGTAGCTCATAAAGTTATCTAAAACTGACCTCTACCACATTATAATAAACTTAACATAAAATTGCCTATGGACCCATACATTAAGCTCATTATAGAAGACTGAATTATGGGTAATGAGAATGCACACTTGAGGGAACAATGTTCCTGGAAAAGAAAACCTTTTTCCTAAAAATATCTGCCCAGAAATGCCTCTGGAACAGAGAAAAGGAGGGTCATGGAAAAGCGCCCCCTCATAAATATGTGTACCCTAAATAAAATAGGGACTGGTATGCCGTTGAACCTGACCTATTTCTCCTCACCTTCAGGAGTATGTTATCTCTATCTTGCTTGTTTCAATAAATTCCCTGCTTATCCTATTCTCTGCTTTGCCTTGCATACTAATTTTACAAGGATGGAGGCTCTAGTCTCTTCAAGTGATTTCAAGTATAGAGGTTGGGGAGAAGCAAAGTATGTTAAACATTTACTTAATGCACATTCATTGAGCATGGGAGAGAGCACAACCTACCTTTGAGGTCTAGGCTTCCAACTGTCATTATCTGTCTAATGCAGATAAAAAACTTGGAAATCTACATAAGGAGCAAAAATCAGTAATTTATAAAGAAAAAGTTTTTAAAACTCAGCACATCAAAGAAGATTAGAATAAAAAAGCAGTGATTAGAATAAATTACTTTAACATGGCTGAAAAACATCTAAATGACCCTTTCTTATCCTTCAAATAATGTTTTCATACTCCTAATTTATTATCATTTTAAAAGTAAGAACATAAAAGATTTCTAAGGATAGAACTCCTATGCCGGAACACAGTGGGTCTGTTTCCTTGGTGAACCTCAGCCAAAAGACGCAGATCAAAATTTCTTTAAATAGGAAATTCTATCACTTGTAACAAGGAAGGAGACAGCTTGCTAAAACATTGTCTCCCAGAGGGATCTACTCAGAGGGGTTATTGAGGTTCATCGAGGAAGTGAATAGTCATTGGTTAATGACTGGTGGAAGAAAGTCCCAAGTCTACTGTGTAGGTGCCAGCCTTCTTCATGCTTGGTCATGCTTGCACATGTTCAAACATGATGGCGAAAGGTCAATTTTAAGTCAGTTGTAGCTGTTTTGTGATTGTTTAGACTGAGAGTGCTTTGGAATCCCTTAGTCTGGTCAAAGATTCTGTTTACATGCTTTCCAGTGCCACCTGCCCTCTCCACAATTGCGCCCCCCCACCCAAGGCATCTATGTATTCTGTTGTTTAGCACTACTAAGTTTTGAATGGCCATTCAATAGTCTAGGTTTCAGCGCTTCTTCATGTTACAGAGGTGACTTCCTAGAGTATTTTCCATTCTACCTTTGGTTCTATTATTAATAACCCACTAACACTTGGGATGCAATTCTCATCCTATTCTCTTGTATTTAAGCAATCATGTGGTGCACATTGCCCTTGTGTCTTTTTCATGCATTCATCTAAACTCCTTAAGTAGCTGGTATTTTTCAAACCCAATATGTATTTTTCTATGAATGTGTAATCTGCATTATTCATAAACAAAGCACTTCTAACTTTTTACTAATTTTTTTTTATCTTTGATTCATAAATTGTTTCATACTGAAGGGAAGAGATTGTTTATCTAGAGAATTATCAGCATTTTCACTTATTAATTCAATAATGATGTTATGGACAGATTATTGTAATAGGTTCTGTTCAAAACCCCTCAAGAATAGGGGAAGTCATTAGTAGACTATGGGTCAATGTAAAGCAAATAAGGAGAATACTAATTTGTTACATGTGCTATGCAAAAAATCAGCAGGGCGATCTGATAGTAAGAGAGGAGATCAGGGAAGAAAAAATAGGTATACAAAAATGTGTAAAAGTAACAGAAAAACAATGAATGATGAAAGAGAAAGTTTTATAGAAGTTTAGATCATAGAACAGAAATTCTTTCTGTGTCCATTAACAGAGCAAGGAAAGAAAGTCTTAGAGAACAAGTGAGATCTTTTCATGAAATAAACGAATAACTCCAAAGTATAATAGCCTTCCTTACATGACACTCTAAGGAGTTCACAATTTTTTATTCAAGTTCTAAATATATCTAATCAGTGGCAAGGAATCACTGCAGATTTTTGAAAGCTTTCTAGAAGATGGGATATAAGGATAAGCTTTGGCTGTTACATTACTGAACCTGCTCTGAAGTATAATTAATATCCATGTTGGCTTCTTCTTCAATTTCTTATAACAGCTCAACTATTACAAAACTTGAGATATATTTCTATATTCTTCAATCATATTATCATTTAATTGTTGCCTTCTTAGCTTATACAATAAAATTGAAAAAATGTTCCACATATTAGAGGACATGGCTGTAGGTGAGCATTTATTGAAATAGACAGAATGGCAGTCCTATTCTCTTTCTTATTTTTATTTGATACATTAGCATTTGAACAATCATTAACATGTTATTCCAAAGACTAGGTGACATAATTTCTTTAATCTTAAAATAATTCTTTAGTAGTTGAAAATTATTCAGACAAGAAATTAATAAGTATCAATTCCCAGAAATGTTCTAGTTATTGTAGAATGCAAAAATGCTCCAGGAAACCATGAATAACTGCTAATGTTGATACTGAGGATTATTTTATGTCTTACTGGCTCTCATAAAGAAAATGATATGTAATGAAATTAAACAGAAGTTTCCCTAGTTAATCTAATAAGTACAGGTAGCAGTAGTGAACTCCTTCTCTTGTTGCTGCTTATTTTATTTTCCCATCACCAGTGTTGCCTAATGAGCTTTAGATAATAAGTAAAAGAAAGAAGTGTTAGTTTCTATTAATTGGGAAACATTAGAATTCAAAGGCAAGGATGCAACAAGAAGTAGAGAACACTGAACATTCAGCATTACATCCGATACCTGAATGTGTAAAGCTCACTCACTTAGCAGGCAAGGCTTCTCTAAATTTTCTCACTTGGTTAGGGCAAGGGAGGAAAATCATATTCAGTCCTAGAGCTAACTATGATTGTTCCCATCATTTGGTAGTGGCAGCAGCAAAAGAAGGCATGTGACTAACTCTGCTAGAATCATATTTTGACAAACTTAAAAATACATAAATACATGTACTTTTTAATGCTTATACTTAGTGCTTTATTAATTGCACTATTTTCTATATGCACACACACAAAATGCTGAGCAATGTGGAATTTTATTTGCAATTAGTATGCAACCTCATTAATTTGATGCTGCTACACTGTCAATTAAAAAGATGAGGAAATTAAGGTCAGATAGTTTGTCATTTATCCAAGATCAGCTAGGTAACTAGTGAGAAGCTGAGATTCAGAGTCTTGATTCAAGAGTCTTGATTTGTAGCACTGTTCATATATGGAACAAGTGGTAGCTGCTGCCTAAAGTTTCCCTGTTTCCAAGAAAATCTGCCCTGAATTTTTAACGCAGCCTATTGCTCCATTTTAAAAGGAAGAACATTGCTAGAATACACATAATTTTAATTCTAATCTTAGCTTTTAATTTTTTTCTGGTGAAATCATTATTTAACTATACAAATTTGCATATAATTTCCTTTACCACTGACACCGCTTCTTTAAGATAAAATTCCACAAACTTCTGAATTAAAAAATTTCCTAGAATGTTTGAACTGTTCTTTTAAAATTTGACCATTATTACTTTCTTTTGAGATGGTACTGAGGTTATTTCAAACTCCACAGTATGGAATGAGTTCAGGGAAACAAGATGAGTGAAATTATCAGTAATGGGATATACTGAATCTTTCACCTCTAGGCAACTGGTTTAGATTTAGCCTAAGGTAGGAGAAGCAGTGAGCGCTTTTTGTCTGACAGTTTCCTGTTAGCCCAGGTGAAATGAGTTGGTGGTGTCATATCAGTTCCTATAGTGAGTTACACATCATAATTGGCAATAGACTACAATCTCCATAGTGAGTTCTTGGAGGGCAAGCAGAATTATTCTCTCATTACTCTGAGGGACCCACCAAATGAAGTTTTAGTCTCACTATAAGAGATATGCTCTTGTTATCTAAATTCTATGTACAAATAAATCAATGTGCTTTGTTAAAGAGTAGTCATTAAGCTAGTAAGAAAGCCACTGCAATCATCCAAATTGTTTTAATGACTTTAAAAATAACTATTAACTCCTTCCTTCCATCCTTCTTTTCTTCTTTCTTCTCTCCTCTTGGCTTCTTTTCTCCCTTGTTTCCTTTCT
Source organism: Solenodon paradoxus (assembly GCA_004363575.1). Classification (NCBI taxonomy): domain Eukaryota; kingdom Metazoa; phylum Chordata; class Mammalia; order Eulipotyphla; family Solenodontidae; genus Solenodon; species Solenodon paradoxus. The sequence goes on along the minus strand of RJWH01000287.1, from coordinate 287,208 downwards.
CACCCCAGAACCCCTACACACTCTCAATAAAGTAGTAAAATACAAGTAAATTACCTAACTCTAAATAAAAAGTTGCACAAAAAGATCTAGTGCTACAATGGTGAAATATCTGTGTCTGTGTGTGTATAACATATTTTAGAGAGATTAGAATATTGCTTATGTTTTTATCATTTTTTCCTTAGCACGTATACATAAACATCTTCACTTTCAGAGACAACTAGAGTCTTCTATTTGACAGCCATAGATCAAAAAAAATTCAAAATAGCTGGTTTGAATTTATCTGCCTTTTTTGGCATGCCTTTACTTTTCAAAGGCAGAGGAATTTCATTCTTCATTGCCCAGTAATTTTCTGAGTGATCTGTTACATGTTCTTTGGTTCCCTACCAACTCACTAGAGGCTACTTCAATTTGTCTCACTTTCCCGCAGTTGCCCTGTTACTTGGGCTTTATTTCGAGCTCTGAATTTTGGAAAGAGGGCAAAAGAAAGAAAGTCCACAAAGCTATCTTTACAAATGAAACCATTTAAATTTGAGCAGTTAACAAATCATGGCTCAACAATCATTCCCATACTTGTTCTCCAGATGTGCTCCACTTGGTGCACTGATGGAAAAAGTAAGAGAATAATGATTGAGAAATTTCCCTTCTCTTCCACCCAAGTGATGTTTATGATTAGCTCATTGACTACAACCTAATCTTACCATATCAGCATAGAAATATTACTGGAGAGTATTATTTTGTATTTTGAAAAATAGAGTGGGCATAGGTAGATTTATTTTTCATAAAAATAATAAAACAACATTAGGTATGGAAAGATCTTTTGATTTCTTTACATTTTTAAATTAGAGCAGTAGATAAAGAAGATGAAATATGTATAGAAGCAAGAGAAATTGAGTCTATAAATTAGTCTATTGTTCTGTTGCTGTTAAATTTTAAGGACATCTTTTTTAAAAAGAACAGTGTTTTATGTCTTATCTCCATGGCAGAATCACCTTCCAAAATAGGTGCAGAGTAAAAAATAGAAACTATGATTAAACAAATGTAAGGTGGATTCTAATACAGTATTCCACCTAGTTTGTATCCATTAAATGTCAAGTTTCTCTTCTGGTTTTTGTAAAAGACAATTAAATGCAGCAAATAAACAAAATCATTATGAATATATGTGCTCTTTCCCTATTGGAATTTCTTTCTACAAACAGCAGTTGAATTAAATGCATAATGTTATGAGATGTAATCCATGCTATCTTGTTTTATGGGCCTTCCACAAAGAATTGATCAATGGCATCAGTAATTTTCTTGCCAACTACTTCAAATGCAAAAAAGTAATATCCTAACTTTCCTTCCTTTTTGAAATCTCTAATCTTCTCAAAAATATAAACTGTAAATTATTTTGGAGAATAATGTAGCCTTTCCACAGGTTTTCCTTGAAAATATAATCAGAAAACAAAGTAGAATATGTGGTACAGATATATATACATTTATATATGTGTGTAGGTGTGTGTATACATATATATTTAATTTACAAAGTGCTTGTTTTTGAAACAGTCTATTTTCCAACACATACAACATGATTTGTTTAAATATTTAAACAACAACACAACTAATAATGAAATAATGTATTTGCTCCAATTGATTCTATCACAAAATTCAGGATATCAGTCTTATGTTTATCCTTTGTTCTTACTCCCTCTATGATACACATCAATTCTTTTTTAAGAACATAATTACATTCCAAGAATGAACAAATATCTTAGGTCTTACTGCTATTTACCTATCTGTGCCAATTATAACACAAAGTAAGAGATGAAAATTATTCATGAACATAAAAAATAATCTGATATTAGGAATCTATAGGCTACCTATTAACCCCATGCTATCATTAGACAAATAAAATAGTTCAAAAAGAGATCACAGGGTTAGTGACATTAACTTATAAATTCATCACTGCAAATCAGTTATAATCTTTCCTTTATAGCTAAAACCTTCTTTTTTATGTTGTCATGTGCACCCTTCCTTCCAAAACTCAAATGCATTCTCTTGAATTCGAAATTAGATTAATGAGTCATTAGCAAACTCTGCAAGCATGCACTCTCCAATCACAATCAACAGTTCTTCCTCTCCCCCATTGTATATAGAAAGTGTCTAGGTTCTGAGAAATAGTTATTTGCTTAATTGATCATTACTTCCATGCTAGATAATATGCATTCATGAAGTAATAGCAGAAGCCTTAACTTTCAACAGTAACAAATTGCTACATATAATGGAAATAGCACTCAAGCAGCAGCATAATAAACAAGTTGTTGTGTATGATGTGTTTGTTTATGAGTCATTACCACCTCAATATTGTACCTTTTCTACACATACTCCATGTGATCTTCTTCAGAGTTGACTCTCAGGAAAACGTCACTTGATTCAACTCCAAATCTAATGTCACAAAGAATGTAAAAAGGTCAATGATATCTGTGTGCCATGGCAGTCCTGGATCATGACAAAACTCACAAAATTGACTTACAATGTTGCCATGTTATGGTAAAGACCACTCTATGAAATTTTGCATATCATATGAGAGGCCAAAGGATCTTCCAATATGACTAGATCTACACATTTAAAATTGGTTCTATTTATGAATTGACTGGTTTTGACATGATGAGTGTCCAACCTGAAGGGTAAAGAACACCAAGATTTAGGGAAGGTAAATCAGTATTACACATGAAAAAATGACCTGGAGTATATGTTGAGAAGGTCAGAGACGCACATGCAATTGTTGGAAGGACATCCTTGGCAACGGGAGTGAAATTAAACAAAAATTTGCAAAGACGGCAAAGAACATTTTGGAAAATGAAAACAAATTTAGAAATTCTAAAATAGTCCCTATTCTTTAAGATAAAGGCAGGTTTTTAATGGAATAATGTTTCTGACATGTTAACTGACATTTTCCCTGTATCTTTTCTCTTCATATGAATGCATATATATTGTCGATGTTCTCATTACCTCAGCATATGTAGCAAAAAAATAGAAAGAGAAAAGAAATCTCATCCTTGAATTGGAGTTTCAAAGCCTAGAACTTTAGGGAAATGGTGGTGGCTCAGATCATACATAAGAGATACGGAAAACAAAAAACAAAAATAACCTCATCTATGTAACCAAGGCTTTTGTCACTTCTTCAACTTGAAGAACAGCAAAGCACATTATTCCTCAATTGGAGTGAAGAAAGTCAGAGAAAAGGACATGAAAAGACTGTAGATATGATAGAAGAGGGTAACATGGGTTCAGAACATTGGTCAGTTACTTGAGAGGAAGATAAAAACATGGTACCAATAGACATCTGGAACAGGCAGGAAGCACCCTTCAGACACATGGAGATTCTAATTGTGTACAGAGAAATAAGGACCAGGACAGGTAGGTGGGAAAGTGGGATTCTGATGGTATTCTCCTACAAGTGCCCAAGCTTACCTAAACTGAAATGTAACTTCACCTACTTTCTCCTTAATATATGAGGGTATGGATTTGATTATTCTTAAATGAAACCTGGAGTAACCCAGTCTCTTAGAAATGGCAAGGATCATATACCAAATACTACACAGAAATGTTTCACAAAATCTGTGTTTCCCTTGAATCTTTTTCAATTGCTATAAAACATCATAGAATCCCCACAGGAAAATTTGCTTCAAAAGATAGTGGGTATGAGGTAAAGATTTGAAAGGTGAATTAATTTACAAGTAACTAAAACTCTGTAGGCAGTTTCAATATTTGACAATTATAATTTTAACACTTTTCTTGTATTTAATTCCATAAATCACCTCAATATATGGGCACATGTTCAAATATGCTTTTAAGTATTTCTCATAAGTCACATACTTATTAAGAGAAAAATGACCATAAAACACTTCTCCTTTTGTCATAGATGCCTCCATCTTTGGACCCAATTCATTTCCTTGCTTTTCCATCCAGTCTGATGACTCCTTCCCTGGAAGGTTCATCTCTAGTCATAGGTTGTTTAGGCAGCCAGGAAAGATAATGCTTAGGTGAGAAGCCATTGTGAAGTCTGAAATCTAATTAGTCTGCTCTTAATATTCTCTGGGCTCTTATGGCCTGCTGCAACTCAGTTGCTAGCATTGATCATTGATTAGAACTCTAACATGGTATAAACAGAAAAAAAGATTTTTGAGAAGAATGTATTGTGAAATATGTGAACTAAATTGAGTTGTTGTATTTTATCTTCTGAATAAAAATTTGTGATTCAATAGGCAGGCATACACTTGCTCACTATTAATTGTTTATGACCTGCTAACACCACTAGATCAATTAAAACACCAGATTCTCAAGCTTAGCGTCATTTCCAGTGACTAATTGACCAGTTCCTTGATGATTTATGGGGACCTTTCTCATGAAAAGGTTTGCATTTACTTTTGTTTTTCTTTACTTTTTGGAATTCCACCATTTATTTCTTTAAAGAGGATTTATTTCTTATTTTTGAATGACCCTAAATTTCTCCCATGGGTGGGCATTTTCAATAGATTTCTCTTCTTCAGATAATTTTTGAAGCAGTCTTCTTCCTTTCCAGAGTTTCTTGTTTCTGTCTTGGTATTGTTTTGCTTTAGCTTGGTGGAAACAATTGTAAATATGAGAGGCTGCTGGCACTATTGTCCTCATCATGGGGGCTGGGAGATGGAGAAAAAACTTGACTGAAAAAAACAGCTTGTTCTAATGACTGCAACACTTGCTTGGGAGAAATTCAAGTTGACATCTCACATTTTCTGCTTTGCCCTCCTCCTCACTGGGTTCCAATTAGTTCAAAGTACATTTTTTTGTAGCACTGTTTATAAGGCATCAGGGAAATGATATTAGCTCTCCGCCAGCAACAACAATGTTTAAATACAGATTTAACCAGAAAGAGCCAGCTTTTACCCTCAGAAAAAGGCTTCTTTGCATGAGCTCTGCATAATAATATGTTTTAGTATGTCATAATTTCTCTGATTATCAATTCATGCATTCTTAGACTATAATTTCAAAAAGAGTAGATGTTGAGAAATTTACCAGTGGCTTTATTTGTGTACCAGTTCTTTCAAATCTAATTCCTTTGCATGATTCATTCATTTCAAAAGTTTTTTATTTTATTTTATTATAGTCAAAATGAATAATAACTGCACTGTCCAGGCAGCAAGTCCAAAAGCAAGACTGAAGACCTGTCCTCTTCTCATACTTCTCCAATATGATTCCACAGGGGACAGAGAATGCTTGGGAGAGATGTGGTACCATGGGGGTATTATATATAAATTTCAGTTGTTGAGAAGGCTATCAAAGTGGTATATGCAAAGACAGAACAGTTGCAGGCAGAGTTTTACAACAGGTGGTTAAATATAATGGTTTAATTCAGATTTAAACACTTAATTCTTTCATACATGCACTGTGAAAATAAATTGTTGATGTTCAAATATTATCACTAATCCTGGTGATCCCAAGAGGATTATGCTCCAAGAGTAAAGGCAGATGCTACTCAATTAATATATTTTGATTTTGCTCATACTGGGAAAAACAAAAACACAAAAACAACCATAAAAAAACACAAAACAGACTTTTATCATCTTCATTTAACCATAATAGCTGCTAAAGGAAGACTATACTGTAGAGGTTAAGTACAGGATCTCTAGAATCTAATAACCTTGTACTAAACCCCAACACTTCTGCCTAAAAGCCCTGGAAAGCTGAGTAAATGAGTTCATCTTTTAAACTAATTTCTGTGGCAACACATGTTTTAAGAATTAAATGAAATATTTCTTAAGTGCATAGCATATTGTTTGTACTTACTTCAAAATGTACTTATTTCAAATTTCTTCTTTTGGTTATTAGTATTATGTGGTTTGCTATGATTAGCATGTGCTGAGACAAAATACATCTGTTCCTTCTTTCATTTGCCTCAGTATTGGTGAAAATAGATACGGTAAGACTAGGCAAAATCATAAAATTACTATAAAATGTTTATCATATTCTATTTTATCTCATTGTAACTCCGCTTTATCAAACGTTTCTGCCATTCTAGCACATAAATTCAAACTTACATAAAATTGTTTATACAAATTCACCTTGTTTTAAGAAAAAGTTAAACCCTACTTCATATTCATAAACACACACAGATATACACACACACACACACACACACACAGACACACACACACACACACACACACACACCACTTTGGCCCTGTTCTCTACATTTAAGTTTTTTTTATTATCAAAAACAATCCTTAATTACATGATCAGATATACAGTTTAAAAGTAAGTTTAGGGACATTATTTTCAAAATGACCTGGTGATTCGAGATCTCTTTTCTGGAAAAGGACAGAATTTAAGGAAAGCAGAGAAAATGGCAAGATTTTTTTCACAAATTTTCCACTCAGGGGAGCTCTGTCTCTTGTTGCTTAGCATATTAAACGTAACAGTGCTGGTGTTCATTAAATTTAACTTCATGGCTCTTTGCTATCTGGATTTAAGTTAAAACTAGTCTAGAATAACGTAGGCATGATTGTGACATAGATCACTTTTTATGGTTCCCTTCTTTTCTCTGATGAGCAACCCTCTCTTTCAATTAATCTGCAACAAAACCCTGAGACACTGACACAGCTCCCCAGATGTCCAAGTCCCCCACTCTAATGAGTCATACACTTATGATAATACCGAATCCTTAAACTGGCCTTTTCTCTTTTCCTATACCAAATGGATCCACAGTTAGCATGTCACATTCTAAGACCACTTCTTTTTAGATTTATCTACCAGGGAGAATTTCAAATATTTGGAAGAATAATAGAGGAGTATTCTTGGAACGGATATTTTTGAGAAAAAATCATTAACCCACAAATTGGTTTTTTAGATACATTTTTATTTAGCTTCTAACGTTTAGCATTACCAGTAGAACTATAATATAGAATCAATGAACCTAAGCTCTTACCTGTATGGCTGTGAAGCAATACTGAAAAAGGCACCAGGATTCATAAGGGAAAATGCAATCAAATGGAAATATCTACTCCACTGAAAAGGATCACAGAAATCTTGAAATTTCATTTATTCAAATATATAATTTGTATTTTTGATCATTACTCATTAAGGAAAGCATACATAGGATACCAGTTTTGAAATCTGGTCAGATTACAAAAGCTGGAAAGTATATTCCAAATATCTGCTAATTGGATGAATATCTTCATAACACCTTAGGAAATCATTTTCTTTTTATTAGTCCTATGCTTTGCACACATCTTTAAGGTCTTCTTAAAACCAGGTTAAAAATAAATGCACACCAACTATACAAATTAAGGGGAAAAGCTTGGAGGTATGCATTCTATATATGAATATTACTGTCACACTTTATAAGTCTCAAGAACAGTTTATCTTCATGATCCTTTCAAAATTACTCACACTCCTTGGGCAATGACATTTTAAAAAGGGTTTTACTGAGAATAAAAGACTTTTTGAAAGAGGTTAATTTATATCAGAATTGCACCATTCCAAAAAGTAGCCATCTGGAATTTACATTATTTTATCATTGATATTTGCCTTGCCTCCAGTATCCTGCCTTTGGGGCCTTGATTTTTTAGCATTCTGTAAAAAAATGACAATATATTTAAGATATTTAATAAGTATAATGTAATATGTGTGTGTATATATATATATTTAAGATGAATAGAACTTTAACTACCACATAGTCAAATGTGTCAGAGATATGGTTGACATTCCTAGTCTACTCCTTCACTGATCACACTCTTAAAATCTTTGGATTCTACTTTTCTCTTTATGTTATCATGTTAGCATCATCGCAAAATAAAGGACAATATTTTCAAACATGAAAAGGGGATTGTAAACAATAATGATGTTAAAATCTAAATAAAGAACAGTAAAAAAAAAATGTGGTCAATAATTATATTCCCCATATTTGTTTTAATGTTTTGCCTATTTTTTAATCTTAACTTTCAAAAACCTGAGAAAAGCTCATTATATGAGTCATTATATGAGAGTATATCTCAGATAGACATATATTATGCATATATATATATTATACATCATAATGTATAATATACATGATCTTATACCAGGTATATGTTGAAATCTATCATCTATCTCCAGCTCTTATTCTTTATATACATATCTATGTTATTATATATAGCACATACATTTTATAGACTTGAAAATATAGTACAAAATTCAAAAGTCTCAGAAACAGGGGAACTTATGGCGTAAATACCAACCTGAACCTGAAAGTCTGAGAAATGGAGGGTAAGTTTTCCTAAGGGAAGGTTTCTATCCAGTTCAAATTTACCCTTTCTCTATTTTTTTTGTTCTGTTCAACCCTCATTGGATTGGATGATGCCCACCTACATTGGGTAAATTTAAATGTTAATCTCTTCTGGAAACAACCACACAGGCACACCTAGAAATAATTTTTTTTTATTGTTATCTGAGTGTCCCTTAGTACAGTCCAGTTGACATAAAATAAACCATCAGTCTTCTTAAAGAGATGTTTGAGTGACAGATTCTGAAATGCCCATTTTAGTCAATAGCTCCATTCAGATTGCATTTGTTTCCTATAAAAGCATGAGGTCTCTTACAGTAATTTTGAATGCACCTATGTTAGACACCATCTTCTGATCCTTACAGTTATTTCAAGTCATTACCAGGGCAAGAGTGTCGCAAATTTTTTCTGTAATATCCTTTGAGTCTAAGTGAGATGCTTATATCAAAAGGCTTCCTTCTTTATACATTTGAGGATATAATTTAATTTATAATTGTAGAGCTTTCATTTTTTCAAGACTTCCCTGAAATTATACTAACATTGTCTTATTTCCATCCTCACATTAAACAAGCAAAAATATATGATTTCACCTAGAGCTGAGAATACTTCACATTGCTTATGACCATCAAATATGTGATTGTAAAACCTAAATTAGAATGTCCTTCTTGGACATAAATTGCACAATTGCACTATCCCATTAATAAGAGCATCCACTATCTCAAAAATATCAACATTATCCCATCATACAGAAATCACTTTAGGTGAACAGAGTTTTCTTTTAAAAATGTACATGTATGATAATTAGAATTAACTCATAAAAGTGAATTTATATTTATTGATTTACTTGTTCTATAAATTATGATAGGCATATCTCAAATTGATAAGCTTATCTAGTCTTTCACAAATCTGTAATTAAAAAAGGAAGTTTATTAGAAATGCAAGTCTAATTTCTTATCCTGGACACTGAGAAATAATGTTATGTTGTGTCTTACAACCTATTCTACTACACAGGTCAATATACAAGATATCACAGATACACTTGTAAACAATGAGAGGTATGTTTGATTGATCAAATATAATGGAGGGGGCAAGCAAAAAATATTTTTGAGTAGGAGAAGATTGCCTGCATTTTGGGGGGAACTTTGAGATGTAAAAACTGAGTGTACATGTAAGGGTAGAGATAGAGTTCAGGATATAATACCTCTCAGGCCTTGTAATCTGGCAAATCTGGATTCAGTATTTCCAGTGTGACTCTATTCTATTGGAAGAATGAGTAAGAAATAATATTAGGAGGAGGAAAACAGAAGAGTAACAATGAATGTTTCTTGGATATGTTAAAACCAGGAGCTTGTGCTGTATGCTTAAAAAATAAAAACAAAACAAAACAAAAATCTATGAAATAGCTTAAAATAGACTACTGCTATGAAATTTTAAGATTTCCTTTGAATGAATTCACTATTTTCTCACTGCATCAGTTTTAAATTGCATGAGCACTACGACTCAAATTTTGTCTTCTCCACAGTCATTTGAAAGTTTAGCTTCAGGATAGATTCAAACCCAAATTTCATAAAATGGAAAAGTAAAGTATGGAAAAATTAGTTTTATAAATAAGTTTTATTAGAATGGGATTATGAAACAAATCATCCAATTATTTGAAAACTAAATGCCTCCCAGAAGGCATTTAGATAATCTAGTGACACAATGTAAATGTTACACATAAGCTTCTTGAAAGAAAGAACACAAACTTTTCAATGAAGAGTTTACCATGGTAATATGGAAGGGGATAAATAAAAAAATATCATATTTAGAAGGTGATTGAATTGCTAGCATTCTAAAGTTGTATCCCATGGTCATGGATATTTAAAGACATATATTATCACAGGAATCTAATAATTCCAAATACTGTTTCAATACCAGTATTCATCTATAAGTAGATCTGCTGCACTACTAGGAAACCTGTCATTTTGGTTTTAGTTCTGAATTCATGCTTCTTAAAGGAAGGAAACTTGCCAGTGATCTCAACACTCCATTCTCAGGGTCAAGCACAGAACCTGGCACAAAATAAATACTTAACCAATATACGTCAAATAGAAGACTATATAAAGTTACACCAGAATAATTAGCCATGTCTTCAAGAAATCTAAACCATAATTTAAAAGAGATCATATTTCATATTTAGCAGTTTATACTAAAAGCTATTTGTTGAAAATTCATGAATTAAAATGTACATTTTGAATCTGTTTAGAAACCTCGCACTGAAAGTAAATTTAAAAAACCTAACTATTGAAAGCAACTAAAAGATATGGATACCAAGAACCTTCTATATGGTCATAGCATTTTCCTCTTGTCACCAATAGGTGACAAAAATGAACGATTATTAGAAGCAGCCTAATAGGCTTGTAAGATTCTGTCCACACCTAAGCACCAGAGGTATTCTTTTCCATGATCTTTTGACTACAACCATTGTAAAATCATGGCATTTATTTTATATATTATTAAGTTCTCATTTCAAATCTGTGCATATATTATAATTTACATAGAAAAATGAATTTTTATGCTTCTACACATTTTATGCATCAGTCTACTGTATTTATCCATCTATCCACTAGCTATATATTGAATGTTACACAGAGACAGAATAGACATAGCATAAAAAGTAATAAGCTGTCTATGTCAAGTGTTCACAAAGCTGCAAATTATTAGCAAAATAAATTGTTTTAAGTCATGAGCTGGGGAGCCAGCTCATTTAGTGGTGGTAATTAATTGAAACAGATTTGGTGCCTGGACACAGAATTCTGTTGTAATAAAAACTTAACAGATATTACTATCTTTGGGATTGAAACTGGGCAAAAGGTTAGATTTGAATAATCATTAAGTACACTGTCAATGAAAGCCTAGAATGTGTAGAGTTATATGCTAGGAATCTAAAAAAAACCCTCATCGTGGGTATCAGTGAAGCCTTAGATGAAATGGATAGAAAGCTATTAGAAGATAAAGAGGATTCTTTTTATGTAGTGGCAGCAAGTTTGGTAATACTGATCCATCTGGTAATGAGAAAAATAGGAAGTGCACCTAATAGCTTCCATGTGAAAATATTCTCTGGCTTGATGTTTTCCATGTCTACTGTAAAATGCAAAAGGAGAGAAGTGAAAGCTTTTTTAAAAAAAATTAAAAAGCTATTCCATTTTCAATAAAAATGTAAAGGAAATGTAAACAAGCCAGGACTTTCTGGTTAGAAAACAATATTTTCTCATTTCCAGCCTTTTAAAACAGCAAGATATTCTTAAATTAAGTAATAATATCATAACAAGGATAAATGATAGATTGAGTCTATAAGGTTCTCTGTTAATGCTTCCAAAATATTAAAAACAGTGCCTTGTTGATATTGTTAAAGAGACAAAGTCATTCTAAATACCTTCAGAAATACCTTCGGGATACGCTTCATAGATCAACTCCATTATATGACAGGTCTTCTAATAATCTTACGTTCATTTTCCCATAGTGGTTTTATGGGAGAGAGAGAGAAGTATTATGTAAAAGATATTCTGGAATTATCTTTCTCTAAAGGAATAGACTATAAATCAAATCACAAGAATCCTATAGCTTTTAAAGGAATTGCACCAACTTGCACTGAAAAAACAGAGAATAAAGAAGGGAATAGTTGCCTTTGAATACCCTAAAAACTCTGGAAAAGCAGTATATTGAGAAAATTAATCAACTGCAAAAACCTTTAATGAAAAGGAAGACTGACTTAGTGGTTGGAACCTAGAATGTTGAGGACAAAACAAGGTGCTATCACAAATTATCTCAGGGTTTTGGGCTGACCCTTCATCAAGGAATAGGTAATACAGGCCTGCCTCAAATCAGAAATGTTATATAAAAGCAAAATCTTTTTCCTTCCAATTTTTTTTTTTTTGAACAGAAGTGTTTCTATATGTTTATACCATGTCTTCCTTAGTGCTATATACTTGCTATGGTGGGGAAAGTGTCTATATGGAGAAAGAGAGCATGTCCTTTTAGTTCTCACTTCTTCATAAGTCTGTCTTATACATACACTTAACACATGTAATTATAATGTTTGCTTATTAAAAGAATAAGCCCCTTATTTTCTGCATACATTTTATAATAAACATGTATTAAGTAAGAGTCTAACAATATAAAAAATACATTATTGCTTTACATTATTAAGAAAACTGATCAGTTAATTAATTGATGTTATCTCCAGGAAATTACAGAAGAGAATAATTACCAGTTAGTAAGAATGAACTACAAAGGCCTATTGCTTCCCCCAAGTTCTCCAAATAAAATACTTTTTGGTGGTAAAGTTAGATTCTGTTCACTTCTATATGCTTCAACAAATCTAAGAGCATTGATCACTGGCTTTTCTAAACCTGCTTAATACATACATATATATATGTATATATATAGTATATAGTTTTTGAAATTACACATAAACTATGTATGCTATATTAGTATATACTAAATATGAAATAGTATACTCTTCTCAATAGTGTTATAAGCTCCTTAAATAAAGGCAAGGAGTTTGCAAGGTATATAGTGGTGAACAAATCAGGCAAAGTTTTTACTATAATGCAGCTCATTAGTAAACACGGATAAGTAGCACATAACTATATAAATTAGTAAAATAAATTCAGAAAAAAAATTACAAAATTAAAAATTGATTCAGAGATAAAAGTCTCATACTCTACCACTCCAATCTTTAAACAAAAAGTTTAAAGGCTAGATTTTCTAACCTTGTTTTTTATTTCTTTAAACACATATTTTAGTAAGTATGTAACAGGAAGTAAAATAATGAAGCAATGCTATTCTTTGAGTGTTTGTTTGCCCTCAAATTCATGTTTAAGATCTAACGCCCAATAAAATAGTATTAGGAGAAATGATCTTTGCTTGGGTGACGAAGGTAGAAACTTCATGAAAGAGCAAGTGTTCTTATAAGAAATTCCACAAAGATCCTTTGCCCTTTCCAAAATGTAAGGATATCAAGAAGACTCTGGCCACTCTAAGAAGAACACCTTCACCAGAAGACAACTCTGTGGGCACCTTAATATTGGATTTCCAGTTTTCAGTGCTGTGAGATATAAATTCCTATTTTTAATAAGCTACCCAATCTGCAGAATTTTGTGAGAGCAATCTGAGTCACGGCAGCATTATAGTTTCATGATATTAATGCATAAAAGTTTTTATGTGATTTTGCCAAATATAGAACATTTTCATTCCCAAATCCATTTTCTGAGGCAAGTTTTGATTCCCACCAGAAAGAAAAAATAAATAAACAAAAAGCATACTCTCTGCTTTCTGATGGAATAAAAGCACACAGATATATCACAAAGCATCATCAGGCAGAATCAAAGGACTGCAGTGACACTAAAAGGAGACAATAGTGCTAATTACAAGTATTAGTATACAGGGTATTTGAAGATTCTTATTATAGAAGATTCTTCCTTATAAAATTTCTGATTAGAAAGATAAGGCTTTAAGTATTACCTAGAAGCTCTGGTAATCAAGGATTAGAAAGTTCTGCACTCAATGATAGAATTTTAATTCAGAATGACTTGGGGAAAAAAAAATAAGACTTGAAGAACTTTGTGGGCATGAAGAACTTTGAAAAGTTTGCTAGTATGCACTTCTGTCTTTAGTCATCAAGATTCTTCCTTGTTTTCATTCGCAGAGTACAGCAGGATGGAATTCATGGGTGTCTGAAGAATGTTAAGTTGGTTTTTCAAGAAAACATCAGTGCATATAAACAATACCAAAGACATAGTGCTCAGTTAAATTTCTCTGGTTGAGTGATTCTTTGAGTGTTGTCTTCACGTAGTCTTTACTCAGAGCTCTGCAAAATAATGACAGTGACAGCAACAACGGCAAAACCCACCCATTTCTGAGTCACTTTTCTGCCATAAACAATGAATAATACTACACAGAATGGAGACCTTTGATAAACAGCAAATCCTCAAGTCCTTTGACTGTATGTGTTATGTGTTATGAGTATGTTATATGTCTTATTCAGAAGTAGATTTTGGTTTTGGTGTTCAAAACATTTGTTTTTCTTAATCAGTCTAAAAGCAAAATTCCTACAAAATAAGAAAAATATCTAGGAGCACAATTTCAACATAAAATGTATTGCATCTGACTTCAAGTGTTTCTTTGGGGCAGCAGAACTATCTTCTTGCTTTACTTCATACATTTAACTTCATTGTCATAGTAATCTATCATACATTAATCTACAGAAATTTGTTTTTGAAATTTCTCATTATGCTGAGATAAATTGAATTGGGATATTACCACTCACTTTTGGCTAGACAACAGCCTTCTTTCCATGAACTTTATATCTAACAAAATCATAAAGAACATAAATGAAGATTTCAAGCTTAAAGTGTTTGGTATAACCAAGAGTCAAATGTATTTATTTTACTGGTGTGTGTGTGTGTGTGTGTGGATTTATCAAGTAGATTGGCCCATCAATCTAGCTAACAATGTAAAATTAGTTATATGTGTATTCTCAGTCAAAAATTCAATTTATCTTCAAGGACATAAACCAAAGCATCAAATGAGAAGTTCATGAAAAATACATAAATAAATTTGACATGTTGGCCAAAGACCATTAATCATCTTGGGAAATAGAAAATCACATGACTTTTAATGAAGAAAGCATTCACAGAATGTGACATTCAATTGTCTTAAGACACACAATAAATTCCATTCTGATACTATTCATTTGAAAACAAAAAGAATAAAGCAAGTTTTTTCTCTAATTATATTCATAGAGGATTTAAAATCTGAATTTGGAAGTAAAGAAAAAGCTATTCCAAAGAACTGTAATTGAAAGCAATGTTTATTACTATCATTTCTATTAAAACTTCAAGCACTCTTCATTGAGTTTCTTAAGATAAAGCATAGACGTTGATATACTGAGAGATAAATGACCTTGTATTCAAGTTTGAAACAAAAATTCTCAGCATGGCATGAGGCTATATATATATGATCTCATTTATTTTATTTCTAAAAATGCTGTATATTTACAAATTAGACCTTTTCTAAGGAAGAAAAATATCCCTATTCACCATAGCTTTCTAGTTAATGGTCTTTTTCCAGGAGTCTTAAGATGTTAAAATTCTGCTCGCAAATAGTTATAAACATTAGCAGTGGCAATGAATAAAAATGAATGCAAGTGCATTTAAACTGACAAGTTTATGACTAACCTTATTTTGAAAGGAAATGCTAGACATAAATGTGCAGTCTAATTGAGAAATAAAAATGGTGGACCAAAACATCTGTTATTCTGCTATGCAAGTACGTAAAACAAAGAAGGAATGTACTAAGGAGAATTTGAGAGACTATCTGACACAACACTAATTTCTTTACTCAGGTTGAAGAAAAATGAAACCTTAAGAAGAAAAAATTACTTTTCTTTTCCACTTTGTTCTAAATTTTTAGAGCAATTTGAACTGATTGCTTCCTTCATTTCTTACCAATCCCATTGCAGTTTCAGGTAACTATGAAAGAAGCGATAGCTCTATCCTACATCAAAAACAGTAATACAAAGTAAGCGGATAGTCCCTTGATTTCATTAGGTAAATGGAAAAGACCACTGAAAGATATGGCAGAATTATTATTGTTGTTCTGAAATTTGCAATCAGTTGTCCTATTTTCCAGTGTCAGTCCAACTTGTTTCTAAAACAAGCTATTAACAAGAAAAATCATAAGACAGTTTGGTTTTCATCCAATCTTGGTTGACTAAATCATCCTAGTATAGGTTAGCAATACGTAAATGGTCAATGAGGAATGCACAGCAGAATGTAAGCATAACTTATGAACAAGAACAAAAAGGTAAAATGCCCATCTGATTCTGCTCACTACTGTCATAAAATCTTTTTTGTTAAACTGCAGATGGGTTTCATGGAGTCCTGTAAGAGTCTATATTTCTATTTTCTAGTGGACATCTTCCTGAACATTTGTGTTAGAAAATAGACCTTCAGAATTCTGCAATAATTTATTGAACCTGGGTTTGTTAAGACGAACTCCAAAAATGACTTCATTTCTCACATCATTGATTTCCAAACAGGTTATTTTGAGTTTATCTTCATTTTCCCTGCATGTTATTCTGGCAGAATCATAGGCTCTCAATCACTTTCAGCCAATGACAATTCCATTGCTAAGTTTGAATGGACAAGTCTTATGCTTTTAAATTTCTCGTTCAATTGAAATACTAAGATGAAGATTTAAAAAAAAAAGAAATATGAATTTCCTACTTGAATGGTCTATTGTTGGTGTACTCTTAGTGTAGTAGATGGTTAAATGCTTTTCTTTCTTTGTTTACTGTTGTGTTATCACGACAACCGCTTCCCACTTCCTCTATAAGTTCCTTCCCATTCACTGTCCCGTGGTTGATCTGCCTGTTACAAGAATGGTCACTGAATACCTCTTCCTTAGTTCTTGTTGCTTCTACTAACTCTAGTTCTAACTCAATTCTAACAGGCAGATTACTTAAATCAGGACACTTTGTCAGGGATTCTCTCTACTCAGAAGGTTTTTTATCGATAGAAGTGAATCATGCTCCTCTTTCCTTGTTCTGTAATTACAAGCAATTCTATCTAACTTTTTGTCAAAAAGTCTTCCAGATCAGTCAAGCACTAACTTCTGATTCTATTCATTCGAAAACAAATAGAATAAAACAAGTTTATGCCCTAAGATTACAGATAATGTGTCCATCCGCACATTTGGTCTGTGGCAGATAAAATACTCAGGATTCATTCAACTCTTTTCAAGAAAATTCTCACTATCCTTTCTCATACACCTTTAATCTTCTCTTAAATGATTTGGTGGTAGGTGATTTGTTAAAGGTTTCTGAACCAACTAAACCAGTCTTTTAATATGTTTTATATGGATGGTTTAGTACCCATACGAAGAATTTGGAACCTCTGGCAGAACAGAAAATCTACTTAGCTCCAATTTCAAATTAAGTAATATACAGGTGGAAATTGTGCATTGTGATTTTACCAGTGTCATTTTATTTAGAAATATTTCCTGGAGTGAGACTAATCTTAGGTTTAAACATTTGTTTAATCCAATATTGCACTCTACTTTCCTCCCCTCTTCCTTTCTCACAACTCCATGCATACTTATTATCCATAGAAGGTATTTAAACAAAGGAATATATCTCAGCTAAGTAAACAGGAAAGGCAGTTGGGTGGAACCTAAAGGATAGAATCAAAAGTATCTTAAAACATGCAAGTACTGGAGGTATAAAAATCATAATTAAAAAAAAAAATCACACTAACGGGAAAGTTTAAAAACAAAGGAAGTTTATCTACTTAGTGTTTGTAATCTCTTGGGTTTATATTGAAGCTTTTTATTTTTCTTTAGGTGGATTTTTTGCTCATTCTTCAGTGGGTGCAATACTATCTTACTTGTTTATGGTGGCCTCAATTCCCAAATTCAGCATACCTTTTCAAGTTTAGGTCCCCAATGTCAACTGATTAATTTTTCAAGCCTCAAATCCAAATTAATGAGATATAAAATGCAATTAGTCCTGTTTAAGTCAGGCTCACAAATCTCTGGATTAATTAAAAGGTGATGGTAGGTTTGGGAAGAGTGGGTTAATAACAGTTCTAGCAATTTTCAAGGAAAGGGTCTCCCAGTATTATCTCTAGCACATATGGGCTAAAAAGTTCAATAACAGACTATACTGTGTGGCATAGTAACTCTTTTTCATCATATTGATAGAGTGTAAACAGCATATTTAAAACATGGTACAACTTAGAGTAATTATGAATCCAATTATCACCAACATGTTCCATAAATTTATGCTAGGTCTCATTCTTTGCTGTTTGTAGCATGACTGACAGATTTCCTTAAGGCCAAATATATTCATGGAATCCTGGAATACCCTAAAGTATTAAAAGGGATAAAACTAGCAAGAATACCTGTGGTGAGACAAAGTGCTACCTGGTTAAGAAAAAAGTATTGCAAACAATAAATCATGATTCAATTATTGGCAAATTATAAACTGTGTTCCTATCAGCCTCCTATTGTCATAACTGCTTGCTGTCAGTCAGAAATGCTTTCCTGATTGTATATATTAATATATTTTCCAAGTTTTGCTCTCTCATGTAATATGCAACCCCAGCGACACTGTGAAATCTGAATACACATCAATTATGTTGATGGAGCTATTCAAAACAGAAACTCTTGGTTTAACAAATGGATATTTTAAACTTCATTAAACAGAAACAATTTTTTACTTGAAAATATTCTCTTCTGCTGACATTAACTACTATGTTGGCACTTAAAGTTATGTGCTTGTTTGTCAGTCAATCCATTTTAGAATGTTCATGACTGAATTTTACCTGACCTAAAAAGATAACAATGGTTACATATTTTGATGATGACATAGTTTGAGATCTGGTAGTTTATAAATCTCATTAAGAGGCAGGTATTTATCTTTACCAGCATGTCCTACTATACCTCAAGAGTAAGAACTTAAAAAAAATTAAAGGATTAACCATAAACCAGAAAGAAACAGAGAAGTACAAGATGATATTATGTAAAGAATATAAAGAAACAAAACAATAGAAGAGACAAAGGTCAAAATGTATAGGATGCAAGACTATGGATACCAGGGAAGTGGTTTGGAGAGAAAGGGAAGAAGTTACAAGGACATTGGAACTCTTGTGGTGCGTGTGGTGTCAAATGCACACACATTAGTGCAAGAATTCAACATCCTAAAAAAATGCAGCAATGTAAGCGAAGTAATACAAGAATAACAAAAAAATTAATAAAATAATTATATGAACATTAAAAATGATAACACAAAGCTTCTATTGAATTCCTACTGTAAGGATGGTGTTACCATATGAGAGATACTATATTAAAAAACAGAAGTTAAAAGAAACAGTAAGAATTTGCCATTATTTCATTCAAAGTAATAAATGTGTACCTCTCAACAAACACTAAGAAATTATATACTGCAATATTTTCAATCTTGCTGGTAAGTCATATTTTTTCAAAAATAAATTGTCTCTAAGAAAGCTAATGATAATGCTTGTTATTAATAAATAAGAATCATATAATGATCTGATAAAAATTCTGCTTGTTTCATGAATTAACTGCACTATAAATGTCACTTCAACGCAATTGTCGTATTTTCTTTAATGAGTTCATATTTTTTTAAATATATAGGACAGTAGCTGGCACCAAGAAAGTAGCTAACTATATGAATGTTCATAAAATCAATAAAAATAAAGCTTCAAAAATGAAAAACATTTCAAAAATGAAAGGAGAGAGGAGTGTGTAAATGTTGATTCATAAGAAAATCATTTTAGAGCTATCCTTTTATTTCTTTATAGATATCCTGCTTGAAAAGATGACACCATCTTTTAAAGTTCAGGTATAGGCATAGAGACAAGGCAGAAGATCAAGAAGCTGATCTCTGAGAAAACTCAAAAGTATAGTACAAATTTCATGTCCTATAACTGATCTATACATCAGTAAACTTAAAATTAAAAAAAGATAGTTAGGATATTAACCTGTTAACTAGTGCTATATACATGATTAATGACTAAACTGCAGCAACTACACATAGCAATTAAGATAAATGAGAAAACTCATGGATTTTTCCCCTGCTTTTAATGACAAATAACCTTCATTTAAAACCAGACGTGCTATAACTTTTGGTTAGTCTTGATTAGGTTGATAAGATTAGTTAATTCTGAATGTTCAGTAAACTAAACAGTAATGGAATCAAGGCAAAAAGTCTTAGTTCAGTGAAGAAATAGCTAGCCTTAAAAATGCCCATGCAAATAGGAGCAGATTCCCACATTATTTTAATATTATTAAGACAATGCTTAATTGCCTGCCTGTCCTCATTGTAGTATTCATAGTACATTGCATTTATAATAAAACCTCACCACCATAATATAACTTAAAAGATATGATGCAATCTAGTCCCTTCTGGTTTCTTTGGCTTTGGCTATTAACATTTCCTTGCTTGCTTCCTATGGGTAAGCTTCACTAAGTTGTCAGTTTTTTTGATACTTAGAACATTTTTGTTAAAGACACTTCCTTTCTATCTCTATATTTAATGTGTTTTGTTGCCTTCTTGCTCAAGAAGCATTTAGCTATCCATATTACAAACTGCCACTTTCCCCAACCACAAAGACTTTTTTAAGCATGTGACCCTATTTTATGTTCTCCATAGCATTTATTACTATGTGAAATTATTTTTGTTTGCTTATTTTCATTAAAAACACTTTCATTAGAATCCAACATCCATGAGAGTAAAAATATGCCCACTTTGTATCTGACTATATCTCTGGACCATAAGCTACATCTGTCTCCCCATGAGCACATACTTAATATTCATTAAGATAATTAAAAGAAGAATAAGGCAGTGTCTTTGTGATTAAAGAATATAGATATCATTTCTGCTTCTTTGCTAAATATTTCCTGTTGACCACACACAGACCCTAAAACTACCAAACATATAAAACTGTAGATCAATTCCAATTAGATAAGGTCTATGATCATTTTCATATGGGAAAGTAGCTTAGATTTTTAAGCAACAAATTTTCTCTGGGAAGATCATTTTTCTTTCCCAACCTACATATTCATTGCATATGAAATCACACAAAGAATATGTTCAAAACAAAGGAGAAAAATTAATTTCAGTAGGCTCTTCCATTTTCTGCTGATATCAGCCTAACTTGATGATAATTATAGAATGAGACCCCCTAAAAATATTCAGATAGATTTTCTCCAAGATGTCCGGAACAGGCTTTTTTCCAATGTATGTTACTTTGATATGTGGAGTTAAAAGTCAATTTGAAGCACATGGGTCTGTAGAGAAACTGCTGTAATTGCCTTATAGAATAAAAATGCCTATATATAGGGTCATCTGCAGAAATACATTTTATGAGAGAATACTATCTTCCATCAGGTCAAACATCTAGAGGCAAAGTTTGGTCATATGAAGTCATCTTTTCATGTAAATATCCCCTCGTCTCCCCTCGAGGCCCTCGGTCCTATCTCAGAGTTAGCTGAGAATATAAATTCTTGGTATGTCTCATTTATGTTTTTATAAATTTACAGTCATGTAAATTCCCCGCATGTATATAATTAAATCTGATCCTCTTCTCCTACTAATATATTAACTTTTTTTTTTTTTTTTTTTAAGAAAGGTACAGTCAAGACTGAAGACAAGCAAAGGCAAGCAGGAAGAGAGAAGAGTAAGAAGCACTTTATTTTTAGTCATTCATCTTGGTTGTTCCTCTGGCCCTGGGCTGTGATCCAGGACCCTTGGGATGTATGTTGACTGTGACAGTCAAAAGCGGCTAATGAAACCACCAATCCAACAGGGCATGCCTCTGAGGTTTATTTGTTTGCTCCACTAATCTGTGAAAAACCTGAGATGTATGGGGGAGTTTTCCCTGCTCCCTTACAAGGTCTGTTGAAATCAGGGAAATACCTTTCCTTCTAAGACCATATGTATTGGAGGGCTTCAGAATCAGGGATACTTTGAGAAGGAAATACAAGTAATATTTTCTTTCCATGAACTAATTTTCTAGAGAGCACACATCTTTGTTTCATACTCCTTGTCTATGTTATCTGGTTGTTTATTTCTTGACATTTGAATGCTTAGGAATGTGGAATTCTTTGGAGATTCTAGGTAATTCCTCACTGTTTATCTTTATCGCCTCATTTCCAGATATATCTTTTGAAGGTACCCCTTATGTTCAAAATTCTACACAATGTTGTCCTGCAGGGTACTGAGATTTTCCAGAAACAAAGTCCTATCTTTGGTTAGGAGAAATGAAGTGAATTTATTTCCTTAAAGAAGATCCAATACATGTAAAGCAAAATATATTGATGCTTTAGCATTATGGAAAATTCACAATGCCTAACATCACAAAAATAATTACTAAATAACCATTTTCTTGTACATGACATGTTTATATGTTGTATATTTTTTCCATATTTCTATACAGAAATGTGAAGAATAGCTGCTCCTGTGACCTACTTCAAAAGAACTTTGCCAGGTCATTAATTGTCTGGTATGTATTCATGAGGGAATATATGACTGTATGATATACTCATATATATATATATATATATATATAGACACACACACATAAACATATAGTGGATATTTTTTAGCATATTTGTTTCTAGGGAAAGTATACTCATGCAGACTCTTTGTATTGAAAAAGTCAGAGACCTAAATATTTTACAGAATTTATGCAGACACATGAGATAACAGCTGGAAGCCAGAATAGCATCTTGACTTTTAAGAAATACTCTTAAAGACAGTTTAGAAGATAATCTAGAGAATCTATATTAGCTGTTGCTACTGACAGTATCTATATATAAATGAAAGCCTGCTGATATGTGTATTGATTATTTAGGGTATATGATATCCCTACAATATGCTAAGTGACAGTAAAACAGAATCTTGAATACAAACTATGAGAAAATTTGAGAAGATTTGTACTTATGGCAGTCATGATATCAGCAGTTTTAATTTAAAAATGAATAACTAGGTTTGAGATATTTTGCATAATTATAAACAACCGTAACTTGAAAATGAGAGTTGAATTTCATGTAATTTTTATTAATTCTATCATACCTTTCCATTATCCACTATTACAGCACTACAGTATAGAACATTAGGAAGAGAAAACATTACTTAGGAATGTGAAAGAGGCAGCATAAATAATAACTAACACTTGAGTGACATAATTTATGAAGTAACAACAGTCATTACCATGAGATATTTATTTGATTCTATTGACATTGTAAATAGTTTATATAACTAAAGTTTGATGTGAATTTGAATATATTCACATAAATATATTTGCTTATACATTTTTTCTTATTTTCTATACTGAAGCAGTAATAGACATCAACAATAGCTCTAATACAGCACCCAATAGCCTACCCATTTACCTCTTCTTTTCTCTCACTGAGTTTTCACTGCCTTTCCACCATCTTCTTTACCAATTATTGTTTGATAGGCTCAGTCTTAATTCTTTGCCTTCATGTCCAGATTCTTTGCTGAGACTTGAGTCTTTGGCTCTCCTCATCTTGTCTGCCAGATTATGATGTAGAGGGAATATAGTGGATGCACACACTGGCCAGAATGTCAGGGGATATCCAGGATTATAAATACAGCAACAACAAAAGCATAGCCTTCTCTCTGGACTAAATAAAGCACATAGAGATAAACAGATAACTAGAAACAGAGGAGAAAATAAGAAATGACTGAAAAAAATAGAAAAAAAGAATTTCAAGTAAGCTGCTGGGAAATACTTTCTAGACTAGCTAAAATCTGTGGACTCAAATATTTACAAACTAAACAATGCTTACATTGGCTTGGATATTGGAGACTGGCTGCTACCAATTTCAGAGTCAAATAAAAGGCCAACACAACCAGGTACCTATTTTAGGAAAGACACATCTATGTTCTCCACTGGCGTAAACATCATCTGGCTTTCAAATGAAGGTATTTAAAATATGAATATGTTTATCCTCTTGAAAAAGAAGGAGAAGAAATAGGAAAGAGTCTTCCAGTTCTTGTTATTAGTGCTGAACTGACCGTGAATAACCTGATAAATTCTACATTAATATAATTAATATATAGTCCTTTGCTTCCTAAAATAAAAAAGCAAGGAGAAGTTGGAAAGCAACTGACTAGGCAAATTAAGGAGTATGGCATAGTGGGTTTTCTCATATGATGGAGACAACAGTGAGATACATCAAGCAATATGAGAATGACATTGACTCAATGAAAAATGGTAGACTAATTAGAAAATAACCAAAAAGTCACACATCTTTGAAGATGAAATGGTCATCTATAAAAAATTCCAAGTGATCAATGAAAATAATTCCCCAAATAATGAACAATTATAGTGAGGCTGCAGGATCCAAGACTAATATGCGATTTAAAAAGAGACATTCCCAGATACCAGTAATAAAAAAGTGAAATTTGAAATTAAAGATACATTATAGTTTGCATCAGCACACCCCAAAATAAGGTGCTTAAGTATAGTCTAAGAAACTATGTACAAGATTTATACAAGGAGAAGTGCAAAATTCTCATAGATGTAATCAAAGAACTAAATAATGAGATAATCAATGCTCATGTATATGATAATATTGTCAAGATATTAGTTCTTTCCAAATTAATCTATAGATTAAATGCAATCCTACTCAGAAGTCCACCACTATTTATGGACAACGATAAACTTATTTTAAAGTTGTTTGGATTGGCAAAAGATCCAGTAAACAAATGCAATATTGAAAAATAGTGAAATTAAAGACGATGCTCCCAAACATCAAAATTTACTATAAATAGCAGGTATCAAGACAGGTGATATTGGTAAAATTGTAGAAAACTAGATAAATGGAACAAAATAAAGAGCCCCTAAAATAGACCTCCATAATTGTGAATTAATCTTGACAAAGAAGCAAAAGCAATAAAATGGAACAAAAAATAGTCTTCTCAGACTTCTGGCCAAGAAGGTGACTCAGTAGGAATGAGACTCATATCCTCCCCACTAGAACTAGAAATTCACCTGTTTTCCAAAAACAAACATCAAGGGAAAGCAGGAATAGACACTGTTGAGACACAGCAGCAACCGCAATGACAAAGGAAATGTGCAATGTCTAGGTTCAGAACGACATGCAAGACTCAAAATAGGGATTCCAGCTGCAGCGGATAGTGTTGAACTGTGGGAAGCAATGTCTCTCCCAGGAATCACAAAAGTAGTGGAGAACCCACCCACTGGGACCTGGAAACTGAACCGGGATTGGGAGAGGATCTAGGCACAGGGCTGAAGAGGCACCAGTGCCCCAGTTATTTGAATGGGAGTTCTGGCAAGAAAATTACACTAGGCATCAGCATAACCAGAAGGCAGCAAGGGGAATCACTCATCCCCACCCACTGTCTCCCACCATATTGCCCCAGCCCCATCACTGGAAATCCCTCTAATCAGAAATTCCACCCTCAGTGTTAAAGGGAGATCATCTACCAGACAGGGGAAACCATCAATGTTAACAACTAACACCATCTTGTGGGTGTAGGTGAAATTGCAGTCTGATTGCCAACTGTGTCAACAGCAAGGTATTCATTGTGACTGGGAGCTGGAATACTAGGGGAAAGCTCTGCATCCCCACACAAACTCCATCCCCCTAGACAGAAATTTTGAGCAGCAGCAGAGAGTCCACAGAAGGACATGAACAATTCCAACCAGTGGTAACACCAAAAACTCAAGAAATTCCAGTGTCCAACCAAGATCCAGGCTTACTCAGCACAAATCAATACCCTACATCACTACAAGAAAACCCAATATACAGAAACATAAACAAAATGCTAAACAGAGTGAAGACACAGAGAAAGATATTTGAAATGATGGATAAATCCAAAATCCAGGGAAAAGTCTGAATGCAACAGTTATCTACAAACTACCTGAGGATAAATTTAGGGCAATAATGATAAAATAATTATGGATATAAAGAAAACAATAAAGGAAGACACAGAGAGCAACAAAAAGAGAGAGAAGAAATGAAACAGTTCAAAACAGATGTCAAAGAAATAAAGAACACAATAGTTCACCTAAAGAATTCAAGAGAGGGACTCAAGAACAGGATGGATGAAGCCTCCAATAGAATCAGTGAGCTAGAAGATAGGACATAAGAATGCACTCAGACAAACCAGAAAAGAGATAAAAGGATTAAAAGAAATGAAGAGAGCATTCAAGATATGTGGGGTAACATCAAATAAACAAGATTCTCACTATGGTGATCCTGGAAGGTGAAGAGATAGAAAAGGGGTCAGAAATTGTATCAGGGGAAATAATAGCTGAGAACTCCCTAATCTGAAGACCGAAGCAAGCCTCCAGACCTAGGAAACACAGAGACACTAATAAAATAAACCCAAGCATATCTACTTGTAGACACAGTGTCTTTAAAATGTCAAAAATACAAGATAAAGAAAAAAATCTTAAAAGCATGGAAAGAAAAATGAGTCACACACAAAGGAGTACCCATAAAATTACCAGCAGATTTCTCAAGTGAAACTCTACAGACCAGGAAGGTCTGTATGATATATTCAAAAGGCAGAAAGAAAAGGATTATCAACAGGATTATCATTTAGAATTGAAGGAATAATAACAAAAAAACTTTTCAAATAAGCAAAAGTTAAAGGGATTTATCACTACATAACCAGTTCTACAAAAATTACTAAAAATGCTATATAAAGTGTAAAGAAGCTTCACTTATAAACAGTATGACAGCAAATTTTAAAAATGGGAAGGAGGAGAAGAGAATGAAAATGTGGATGGTTAGAATGAATGGAAGACTATTTTGTTTTCAAATAAAAATAGAAAATAAATAAAATTCTTGACGCTAACTTCAGGGTAACCTCAAAATAAATCTTCAGGGAAGAAGCAAAGAAGAAAACAAAAAGGGAACCTAATCAAAACACCAACACACCCCATCCACCTACAAAGAGAAAGAGAAGAACAAGACCACTGTCTGGTACAACACAGAGAACACAACCTACAAATGGACACTAAGCAACTACATATCAATAATCACCCTAAACATTAATAGACTGAACTCACCAGTTCAAATTACACAGAGAGGCTGAATGGATTAAAAAGCATAACCCAACTTTCTGCTGCATTCAGAAAACTCACCTTCTTTCAAGAGATAAAAGAAGATTCAAAGTCAATTGTTGGAAGACAATCCTACAGTCAAATGACAACTGCATAAAAGCAGGTACAGGCATACTTATATCTGATAAAATGACTTCCAACTGAAAAACATAACAAATGATAGATATGGACATTATATAATGATCAAGGGGTCAATCCAGCAAGAAGATAACATGTATAAACTTATGAACCAAATGAAAGAGCATCAAAATTTATTAAGCACACATTATTAGAATTGATGAGATTTCAATAGCAATACAGTCATAGTAGGAGACTTCAGCACCCCTCTTACAACTATGGGTAGATCAAGCAGGCAAAAAATTAACAGAGACACAGCAACTTTAAATGATCATTTGGAACATTTAGGTTCAATAGTCATATACCAAGTACTTCATCCAATGATTATAGATTTCACTTTCTTCTCAAGTGCACAAGAAGTATTCTCAAGGAAAGATGATGTGTTGGGACACAGAATATGGCTCAATGAATTTACAAAGATTGAAATCATACCAAGGATTTTCTCTGACCGCAATGACGTAAAACTAGAAGTCAACCTCAAAAAGAAAGTTGGAAGCCCCCAAATTAATCGGAGACTTACCAATGTGCTTCTGAATGAATCTTGGGTAAAAGAGGAAATCAAAGAAGAACTTAAAAAGTACTTTGAGACAAATGAGAATGAAGACATGAGCTACCAGAATCTATGGGATGCAGCAAAGCAGTATTGAGAGGGAAGTTATTTGCAATCCAGGCCTACCTCAAACAAGAAAAATCACATATCAGCAATCTAACCATACATTTAAAACAACTAGAGAAAAAAAAAAAAAGAATAGCTAAAGACAAAATCAGTAGAAAAAAAGTAAATAATCAAATATTGAACAGAATTAAATGAAATAAAAAACTAAATGACAATCCAGAAGATCAATGAAGCCAAAAGTTGGTTCTTTGAAAAAATAAGCAATATTGGCAAACCATTGGCTTGACTCAAAAGGAAAAAAAAATAGAGAGAAACTCTCATAACTAGAATCAGAAATGAAAGGAGAGAAGTTAAAACACATACCACAGAAATACAAAACATTCTAACAGACTACTATGAACAACTCTATGGCAACAAAGTAGGAAAGCTTGTGGACATGAACAGATTTCAAGAAAAATACAGTCTGCCTATACTGAATTGGGAAGAATTAAAAAACCTGAACAGAAAAATCACAATCAAATAAATTGAGGTTATAATCCAAAGAATCTCTAAAAGTGAAAGCCCAGGTCCAGATGACTTTTCTAATGAGTTTTACCAAACCTTCAGAAAAGAAGTAATACCTCTTCATCTCAAACTCTTCCGAAATACTGAAGAACAGTGAACACTCTCCAATACTTTCTACAAGGATAACATCACAGTGATACCAAAAGCTGATAGAGACATCACCAAGAAAGAAAACTGTGAACCAATATCTCTGATGAACATAGATGCAAAAATTCTCAATAAATATTAGCAATCTGAATCCAACAGTGCATCGATGACATCTTCCACAATGATCAAGTAGGATTTATCCCAGGGATGCAAGGATGTTTCAACATATGTATATCCATTAATGTAATACATCATATCGACAAGAGTAAGAGGAAAAACTGCATGATCATATCAATAAATGAGGAAAAAGCTATTGACAAGATTCAACACCCATTTATGGTAAAAAAAAAAAACCCTGAAGAAAATGGGAATAGAAGGTACATACCTCAAATTAATAAAGGCAATGCATGACAAACCTAGAGCCAAAACCATAATCAATGGTGAAAACTTGAAAGCATTTCCACTAAGGTCAGGAGCAACACAAAGCTATACACTCTCATCATAGCTATTTAAATACTAGAGATCTTCGACAGAGCAATTAGGCAAGAAAAGAAGCAAAAGGAGTCTAAATTGAAAAGGAGAAAGCAAAAACTCTCATTCTTTGTAGAAAACATGATTATATATATTGAAAACCCTAAGAACTCTTAAAAATCAGTAAAACTAATCAACAAATACAGTAAAGTAGCGGGCTACAAAATCAATTCACAAAAATCCGTTATATTCTTATAAGCAAACAACATGCTAGAAGAAAATGAAATCAATAAAATCACACTATTTAAAATAGAAGCAAAAATAATCAAATGTCTTGGAATATGCTTAACAAAGGAAGTAAAAAACCTGTACAATGAGAACTATAAATCCTTCTCAAAAGAAATAGAGGGGGATACAAAGAGATGGAAAGAGATCCCCTGCTCTTGGTTGTGAAGAGTCAACATCATCAAAATGGTCATTTTACTTAAAGCAAAATAGAGGTTGAATGCAATTCCCAATAAAATCTCTCATGCTTATTTCCAGAATATAGAACAAAATATCTTAAAATTTATATGGAACAACGAAAGACCTTGAATAGTCAAATCAATTATGAGAAAAAAAGAATGAATCTGGAGGGATTACACTCTCAGACATCGAGCTATACTACAAAGAACTAGTGGTCAAAATTGTATGGTACTGGAAAAATAGCAGAGGTGTAGTTGCCCAGGCCATGACCTCTACACAGTATGCTTGGATATACAATGTGTGATTGCACAAATGACAGCAGAAAACTGCTTGGATGTACTGTGTATGATTTTGCAAATGCCAGCAGAGATGTAGCAGTTCCCTCTTTACAGTTGCACCCAATGCCTTGACTTCAGTGAAGCCCCAACAGTTCTCCTGAAAACAGGGGAACAGGCTAGGGGGATATTATCAGCTGAAAATGGCCCAGCATCAGCTTTACTGTAAGACTTGACATTGTTAGTCCTGGTTGGCTCAACTGATGACATCCACTAGTAAACATTGTTACAACCACATTCTCTACTGCCCAGTACATCTACCCAAGGTCTATTGAATATTTGTTCCCTTTCCCTTGCTCTCTGTCACATATACTTGGTAACTATTTGCTGAACTATACTGCTATACCTTTAATGTTACAATCACTGCCAATAAATACAGAGGTCTGAGGATACTCGGAAGCGATAGTGGGACCACTCCACTGGCCTCCTGCTCACAATTGCTCACAATTGTGGTCTTGAGTAATACTTTTCCGTCATTCCTGGCCCTGCTGGACAGGCCCAGAAGACCCTGATGCCAGGTGCATGGCACAGAGGCACAGATGAGTGAACTAGAACTGAATCACCAGAAACTCACCCACTCACATACAATTAGTTAATCTACGACAAAGGAGACAAAAGCATACAATGGAGAAAGGAAAATCCTTTCAATACATGGTGTTGGGATAGCTGGACAATGACATGCAGAAGAATGAAGATAGATCACTCTCTAACACCATTCACAAAAACTAACTTGAAATGCACTAGAGACTTGGATAAAGCCTGGAAACCATAAACATTTGGAAGACAACAATAGGAAAGATGGTATCAGTCTTAGGGAGGCCTTTGGGAACTCAACTCCAGCATCATGGGAAGCAAAAACAAAGTAAACAACTGGGACTACATCAAACTAAAAAGCTTCTTTACAGCAAAAGAAAACATCACCAAAACCAAAAGGCAACTTACTTGGAGAAGATATTTGCATTTCATATTTCTGACATAGGCTTAATATCTAAAATATACAAAGAACTCATGAAACTCAATGACAGGAAAAAAAAGCAATCCAATCAAAAAATGGAAAGAGGAATTGGAGAGATACTTTTCCAAAGAGGATACACAGATGGCTAACATACATATGAAACATGTTCCTAATCCCTGTCTATCAGGGAAATGCAAATTAAAACAACAATGAGATATTACCTTATACCTGCGAGGCTGGCTATTATATAAAAGTCTGGAAACAACAAATGTTGGTGAGGATGTAGAGACAAGGAAACACTTTTGCATTGTTGGTGGTAATGCAAGTTGGTGCAACCCCTATGGAAAACAGTTTGGAGATTCCTCAAAAAGTTGAAGATGGAAGTGCCATATAATCCAGCCATCCCACTTCTGGGTATTTTCTCAAAAGACACAAAAACACTCATTCACAGAGATTTATGTACCCACATGTTTACTGCAGCCCTATTCACAATAGTTAAGAACTGGAAACTACCTAAGTGCCCAATGTCAGATGAATGAATAAAGAAGCTGTGGCACATAAATACAATGGAATACTACACAGTCCTTAGAAGAGATGAAATCTTGTCATTTGTATCAAATATGTTGAATACATAGGGAATTATGCTTACTGAAATAAGTCAAAAGAAGAAAAAAAGTAGAGGATCTCACTCATAAGTGGAAATGAATACATAAGACAAAGGAACAGATAAAACAAAACCAATCCTTGGATACTTACAACAAAAATGAAGTTACAAACAGAGAATGGGACTGGGTGGGGTGGAGAGGGGCAAAAAGCAGTGGAGTCCACTGGACAATGGTAAGGAACAGTTGGTGATTTGGTGGAAGTCAGGGTATGTTGACATATATATGAGGAATGAAGAGCCTGTGCATATGAGTTTACTTTAATGTGTAAAAATAAAAATAACTTATTAAAAAATATAGTCTAAAAAAAATTGTTGTTAAAACAGCTGAATCCACATTAGAAAAAAAAATGCAGCCAACATAAACAACATACTTCCCAAAATTAACACAACATGAGTCATAGACTTAAATGTAAAATGTAAACTATAAAACACATAGAAGACAAAACACGAGAAAATTTAGATGACCATGCTTTGGAGATTAGTTTTTTGGATAGAACACTTAAAGTATAATCCATCAAACACATAATATATAAAATTAAATTTATTAGAATTAAAAATGTCTGCTCTGCAAAAGATGTCAGAAAAATAAAATAAGACACAATCTGTGAAGAAATTGTTGCAGAAGATATATTGATAATGTACTATTATCTGAATTATAAAAAAGGTATCTATAATTTAAAAATAAGAATATGAAAAATGAATAAAAATGACAAAAGACCCAGACAGAAACCTCACCAAAGAAGTATATAGATGATAAAGAATGTGAAAATTGTTCAATATTAATATTAATGGAGAATTACAAATTAAAATAATGAAGAATTATCACTACATACCTACTAGATTTATCAAGATCCAAAGCAGAGACACCAAATGTTGATGAGGCACTGAAGCAATAGGAAATCTCATTCTCTGTTGGTAAAAAGAAAAATGGATTAGCTATATTTTAAAGACAATAATTTCTTACAATGCTAAATATTTCATTACCATATGATTTGACTCATTATTTACTAAGTGATTTTAAATCTTATATACACACAATAATCTAATCTTATATATTTATGGCAGCCAAAACTTGGAAAAAACAAAAATGTCCTTTTGTAGTAAATGGGGATTATTAGAATTATAAAGAAATCAACTAGGGAGCCATGAAAAGGCATGGAGGAATTGTAAATGCCTGTAGCTAAGTGAAAGACATCAATATGAAAAGGTTACATGCTTTATTATTTTATCTATATGCTATTTTAAAAGAAAGGCAAAGTAATGAAAGCTGTTAAAAACAAAAATGGTGCTTTGCAACTCCTAAGAAGGAAAATAAAAGTGAATAGGCAGAACATAAACAATTTTTAGGGCAGTGAAACTATTCTGTGCTACAAAGGTGGGTATATTATTAAACATTTGTCAAAATCCATAAAATTTGTCAAAATCCATAAGCTTACTGTAAGATGATGAACTTTGGGTCATAAGGATGTGTCAATATAGTTTTATTTAGCAAATGTACCGATGTTGTTCAAAATGTTAATAATGCTGGAGAGTATGTGTGGAAACTGGAGCTCTATGAAAACTCATTATTTCCTGTTAATTTTGCTGTCAATCTAGCACTTTGTTTAAAAATAAAGCTTATTAATTGAAAAATAACAACTATTAGCAATCTCATTCTGGACCATGTGATGTACTTATCCAAACCCACTTTTTTTTTTAATGCTTGTCTGATTTGACTTAAAATTTTTTTTGACTCAAGTTTCTGTGGTGCCATGTTCCTAATGTTTCTAGCATACCCTCTTTCTATTTGAGCAACTAGATCTGACCATAAATCTTTCGTGGAAGCTCAGAGTCGTATCTTTTCTTCGATCTCCCTGAAAAGATGTTTTACTTTGAGTGTTTTTAATATTACTGATGGAATTGCTGATCATTTTACAATTTTTACAGGAAATCTCTTTTCCTGAGTTCAAAATTTCACTTTCAAGTAACACAGATAACAAGTTTACTAAAAATTTTGCCACAGAAAAATATGAGATGCTGTTTTTTCACCCTCACTGTTACAGCTTTATCACCATGTTTCTCGCAAAATATAGTTTTGTTTTGTTTTATTTGCCCATGCTGCCTGGTCCTTAAATGAGTCCCACATGCAGTAAGTTTTGTGACATAAGCATTTCATTTTCTAAGCAAAAGTGCCTATATTAGTAATTGATTGTTGTGATAGTACTACTTACCTCCACAAATTTAGGGCACTAAAATTATAAATTTCAGTTAAATCACAAATTCTCAGCTCAGCTAGTTTGCGACCACTTTTGTTTGACTTAGCAGAGCAATTCTACTTCTCTGGAGTCAACCGAGCTCATACTCATGCTGAATGGTTGCTGGATTGTTGACCGATTATGGAAGGCATCAGTTGGAATTAGTGCAATTCAGCTGTGTTTTACGTATTTCATGCTCCAGTAACCACCTTCGCATGTTCCTCTGACACTGACAGAAATTTGAGAATCATAAAACAGAAATGCACAAGTGTTTTTTCATGCCTCTGCTTGTATCAAGTTTCATTACATCCCATTGGTCAAAGCAGTCATATGGCTGAGACCCGCTTCAGAGTAAGATGGCAATATTGAGTAAAAAAGTAATGGACTTAGCTACAGGGAGGGGAATTGGGGTCTTTTCAAAACACACCACAGACCCTATTCTATAAAAGGCCTAAACTATTAGTAATATACTTTGTGTAAGAGCAATCTTCCAAAACATAAATACACTGAAGCAATAATTGCTTATAATTAGGATATTTCTAGTTGTTTCTAACTAGTTTACTAGAATGCACAAACTCAAAATCCAACAGGTAAAATGTAGGTACTAGAAATGTTTTAAGTGTGCCAGATGCAAACAGAAACAAAACAAAAGAGATAATAGTTTTATCTGATCCTTGATCTTAAAACTTGAACAACAGGAACAAAGGAGAAACTAAATATCAGATTATAATTTTTAAAAGTTGGAATTTAATTAAAAGTATACAGAAATATAAAAGTAAAAATATAAACTGTACTGGCAAATTAAAACTTATCTCTAAAATAGGAATGGTTACAGAGACAAGTACAGAGACAAGTTTTGGGAATTTCATTGTCTGGACTTTATCTGTGTTGGCAACTGGGGTACACACCTGAAACCACTAAGCACTTCAAATTTCTGTTGAAACAGGTCTGTCCTGAATTTAAGCCTAGTTTTTATGAGTTCCAAAATAACAACTATTTTTTATAGGAAGATTATCCAGATTTTCCATATACTTATCCAATGACCAGGGTGATTGTTACCATGTCATTGGGAAACACAAGTGCCTGTCTTTAAAACTGCAGTGCTCATACTGCCTTGGACTAGCCACGTGATGTCCCATTGGTCCTTTCTGAACGTATCCCAGACTAAAGCAAGCCCTTATATACTTGTCTTTGAACAACTGGTGTTAAACTCAGCCCACCCGAAAGGCAATTTTATGGTTTTACCATTCTTGAACAACTTTTCTTCTTTAACCAAAACTTGTTTTGTATTTCACTGACTTCTCTAGTTCTGAGGTATGAATTTCTTATTTATCCAATTAGAAGATAGGGGGGTGAGGCTACTGTAGGTTAAAGGCACCAAATTGAGAGTAGTGAATGGCATTGACACTTGTGATGAATGCATTCTCATATACATATGGATTGAGGTATGAGTCTACTCTTGCAATGTATAGTATTGTAAATTAAAGAATCATTAATAAGAATTAAATGATACTAGAGGTTTGAATTAAATTACCTTCAAGAATTTTTTAGCTGTATCTGTAAAATGCTCAATATTAAACTACCTCCCCAACTCTGCTCTTCCAATTTACATGATTTACTGCTTTGTCTTTGAATATGTTTCAGTGGTTTATATCTAATCAAATAATACATTTGATGATAGCTGTCTCAGGAGAAGGAAGTTAGGATAAATACCCAATTAGAATCATGTGCCTTTGAGACGCAACAGGTTTCAAGTAACTACATGACTCCTAGTGCTGTTAATGAACACTAAAAAGGAAGACATCAGAACCCATTAGTTGTTTTGATTCCAATTTTAGGTAACATGTGACCTTTTAAAATGAGGTCTTGCTATGGATCAATTTTTCAAAATTGTTAAAATAGGTGATTTCTATTAGCAAATATAACACAGATCGTCAGTGAAAAAGCATTTCCCTGTGATATTATTCTGTTAGTATAGATTTCTCTTTAACTCTAAAAATTCTAAAGAAAATAGTATGACACAATAAATTAGTATACATTATAAAATATTCTAACATACCCTAGGATATTTACATGATAGATGCTCTAATCATACAAAAGAAACTTTCTACTTAGTACTGATAGTTCACATTCAAATCTATTTAGCAGTACATTCAAGCATACAGATAACATGAGCAAAATGAGAAATAATACTGTGATTTCAAGCTTCACTGAACTACAGTATAGAAATTCTGAACTAAACAATTGCTAAATGCTTGCCAGATAAATGACTGTGGATGAATTGTTTTAACTCACTCTTTTTTAAAAGCAGCAAATGGAAATATGCATTTCTATATGATGCAGTCACCATATTTTTACTAATATTAAGCTGGTTTTAGCTACTCCCATTGACTTAGAAACAAGAAAATTAATAGAGCTGTTGGAATGTGCTCTAATTGAGCACAAGAGAATGTTTTAGTCACCCATATGGTACCTTAGGTGTGTATGCTCAGTAAGGTGATGTAAAAGAAGATATTTCAGTGATGAACCAGACAAATCCAGCAATGATCATTCAGTTGCTTTTGTATTGTTCTACATCCTATTTTAAGATTTAAAATTGACTATGACTAAATTACATTGACTTAGCACATGTGTTAATTTGAAGATATTTAGGAGATTAAAAATGCATATAATTGACACTTCAGGATGTATTACAATTTATCATCCTTCAATACAAAAATATTGTGATTCCATATTATAGTGGAGGGTAGAGAATCATACATATATGAGAAAATAGTGAACAAAATATTGAGAGGTAATTGCAATGGGAAACATAGTTGCAATGACCTGTAGAGACATAAAGTGGCTTACAAATTTAACATACTATAATGTTATAAATGATAAGCTGTACATTTGGAATCAGCT
This sequence comes from Solenodon paradoxus, assembly GCA_004363575.1. Classification (NCBI taxonomy): domain Eukaryota; kingdom Metazoa; phylum Chordata; class Mammalia; order Eulipotyphla; family Solenodontidae; genus Solenodon; species Solenodon paradoxus. The sequence continues at coordinate 250,826 of RJWH01000287.1, read as the reverse complement.
TCATGGTGAGGGTTTTTGGGGCTTAATTCATCACTTGGGTCCACAGCTTCTACTTTATGGATAGTTTTCACCAGGATATCAACGTTTGGCTAATTAATGACTTGTAAGTTGTAGAGCTGTTTGCTTATTGGGCAATGATGATTTCAGGATTGTGGTGAAATAAGAAGTGATTTTATAGTGACTCCAACACTAGCTTTTGGTCTCTGGTCCTCTCATGCCACCCAGGGAAATGCACGGCATTTGAGAAAGGAATTTTCATGTCAGATCCTAAGCACTTCCTCATTTCCTCTATGTTGTTATCAAAGCCTAGCTATTTAGACACAGAGGAAGAAAGAAAAAGAAATGATTTCCCAGAGGTATTTTTATCACCTATGTATGGTCCAGTAGATTTACAGATAGGTTTTCTTCTGCTTCCTCTGTTAGCCTAGCATATTATTGCTGACACTAATAAATATCAAATGGCAGTGGATCGATTCAAATGATGTGCAAATTGTTCTCTTTCTACACATGCCCCATTCTTTGTGCTGAGGTCTTTAGCTTTGGAATAAAAAAGCACTATATAATTTATTAATAATATGTTGGGATTTGTTTTGGTTCATTACTGCAATATTTTTTTCCTAGATTTATAGTCCTCATGAATCACCTTCTTGATATTAAAATAACATACACTCCCTTTTTTCAAAACAAACTTTTTAAGGTGCCAGAGTGCAAATGCATTTATTGGAGAGGTACTTAGGTACTTTAAAGTGTGAATAATAGCCATACATTTATGTACTTTGTATATCCGAGTACCCCTAGGAACTATTTATTGAACTTCATCAAACTCACACTAAAATCCACCCATTCAAGAGATAAAACTTAGCGGGCTTTTAAAACTTAAATATTTAATGCAGTTGATTTGGTCTTTTAGGCCCAGGAGGGTGCTAAGTGTCTGAGACGTTCAAAGTTACCATCACAATAGCTAAGTTCCTTTCTCTACTCCCTAGGGAGCTGGCATAAACTCAATCTTTGAAAAGGGATTTTTAATCTTTTATTCATTGTTCTCCAGAAAGTCCTTGCCTGATAATAGGGCACAACTTGACAGTAAATACCCTTTCTTTTCCCAACTTCAGAAATCTATTTTCTCCACCTCTGCACCTTTTCTTATCTAAAATGACTTCCTCCTTATCCCACCCTACCTTTTAATTTGATCACTTTTTTGCTTTTTAGGTGGGAACCCAGAGTATTCAAACAATTGTTTCCAACATTAATGCTTTCCAAGTGTTGTTAGAGTTGAAATATACTGACTGATCCCTCAAGTAATAACTATGTCTTTTCCTTTACTTCATAGAATTTCCTAAAATTAAATATTTTTTCTTGCTCAATAATGTGAAGTGTTGAATAGGGTTTATTGAGCATTTACCTTACATTAATTAAATGACCAGAAGAACTTAGAATGTAAACAAACTTACATGCCACCTGGTCATAATTCTTTCTTCAATAACTCTATGAAAGTGTTTAATCTCTGTATACAGATGTTGCTTATAATGATGCACATCTGAAACTTACGTAATATTATTATAAGACATTGTTATTATTAATAAAAATTATAATTTAAAATTAAAAATAAAAAAAGAAGCTTACTTCCATCTATAGAAAACTTTTGCATTGTTGGATAATTGTTATCAGAAATCTCATGAATGAAGCTTTCCTATTCCTGCATTCAGGCAATGGTAAAAACAAATCTAAGTAACTTTAAAACTATTCCTACATAACATTTCAAAAATTAATGCACTCATAAATTTTAATAGTGTGAGAATTTTTCAGTACAGATTAAAATATTTCTATATAAATTAGTTTGTATTCTTAATTCACTTATGTATTGAGAGTAAGAAAGAGAGAAATATTCTACAGGCATATACAAAGGGGAGAAAATCCTGAAGGAAAGTAAGAAAGTAGTACAAGCCAAATAATGGTATTCTATGGTTATTTTAAGCTCATTAAATAGTTCCTGAAGTTTTTGCAAATTATGCAAATCAGAATGGATACAACTAATGTTATAATACAGTGTTTTGCTTTAATTTCATCTAATATAAGAACCATGATATTGACTTTTAGCAGCTTGCAAAAGGGTGAGGCTTTTTTTTTTAATCACCTCAAAAATGTCACTTATTGAGCTTCTGGTAGGATTTTCTTACAACGTCTAGATTTTCCTTGGAGATCTCATTTGTGCACAGTCTCTGCTTGGCTCAGCTTATGGGAGCTGATATGATCTCATCTGAAAGTAAGGCTGCAGGGAGCCATTTGTCTTATAAAAATAAGCAATATCGTTATAGAACATTGTGATTTTTGGGAAAAGGCATTTTCTTGAATAGAATCTTGAATAGAAATTAAAAAAAAAAACAAAATGCATTGCAAATATTAAATGCAAAAACATTTACATTATGAAAATGAATGCAAATGAATCTCAAGGAAGCTATCAATCACTAATAAATGTAGAATTTCACCTTTTAACATCTAATTTTTCTGTTTATCTTCCATTCATTATCTTTCTAAATCTATTCCAACTTTAATTCAGTTTGCATAGAAAAGCTCAGATTTGGTGGGGAAAAAACCTTAGGAACACATTGCAGCACTTTTCTTAGATGTTTTTGAGTTAAGCATATTAGTTAAGCAGATTCAGAGAACCACCGCTCACTAACTATAATCTTGAATGTCTCAACTCTGCAACTCACAAGTGAATCAAAATCAAGTGATGTCATTCAATAGTTATTGGTGTTTGCCAAATTATTTCTGATCTCTGCTTTCTCAGCACAGCGTAGGATTGCATTCCTACCAGCTTCATGCTTTGGTGGTGACAGAAAATAAGTTCTGACAAATTGATTATGAGCAAAAATGGCAAACGCTCATTTTAAGCTGATAATTTAATTGCCTGTGAATATGTTCCAAAACTCTTTTCCCCTCTTAAGGTAAATGCATGTTTATATTATGTCTTCATTTTAGATCTTGATACATAAATGAAGAGACATGGACGAGACCTCCACTTGGCCTCTTGTGGACATATTGCTTGAAAATAAACAACCCTCTGGCATGATATGCCATCTGTATTTGGAGACTGCCTTTTACTAAAGAATAGTTTACCAAGTGTATGGTCAACCTCAGCAAGAGCCTAGTAAGTGTAAATTGAAGGACTATCTCTAAGAAGTATCATTTTCAAGAAAACATTTAATATAATGTATAGAAAAGTCTTGCAAGACCTCTTCTGCTTATGTTAATGTCTATTGAAGTCTTTGAATCCTTAAAATGATCAACATAATGCAACATTAAAAAATTCTCAACATATTTCTATGGGTGTAGTAGAACATTATTTTTATTTTCATACCATGCTTAGGAGATTGTATAGGAATCTATAATATCTTTTTGAGTCAACTCAGTTTTCTATTCCTTGGTTAAGATTGACACCTGGAGAGTTCTGGTCAAGATGGCGACCTTGTAGGAGTGACACCTACAGAGCAACTAGGAATTCACCTATTCTCCAGAAATAAACACTGAGTAAAAACAGGCCCAGAGGCTGTCATGATTCAGAGCTAGGATGTTGGGGGAAGACTCTGCATCACTGACAAAAACTTCAACCCTTAAGCTGAACTCTTGGGCTCCCAAAAGAGGTCTACATAAGAACTTCAACAAATCCAACCAGTGGTGACACCACTAACCTCAAGTAATCTCAGTGTTCAAACAAAGATCCAACCTTACTCAGTGCAAGCTGATATAGCTACAGGGAGACTTAATCCATGGAAACATTAACAGAATACCAAACAGAGCAAAGACACAGATAAACATATGTGAAATGATGGATCCAATTAAATACCCAGGATGAAATCTGAATTTAACAGACATATGCAAACTGCCTGAGTATGAATTTAGGGCAATAGTGAAAAGATATCCACAGAAATCAAGAAAAAAAATAAAGAAATAAAACGAAAAAACAAAAAGAGAGAGAAGAAATGGAGCAAGTTATCAAAAATATCAAGAATATGATAGCTGAACTAAAGAACCCAAAGAGGCACACAAGAATAGGATAGATGAAATCTCCAATGGAATCAGTAAGCTAGAAGATAGGGCAGAGGACTGTACTCAAGCAAATCAACAAAATGATTAAAAAAAAAATACTATTAAAAAAATGTAGCATATTTGAGCTATGGGATAAAATTGAAAGGAGCAAGATTTGCATGATAGGTGTCCCAGAGGAGAAGACAGGTAATGGGGCAGAAACTGTATTTGAAGAACTTATAGTTGAGAATTTCCCTAACCTGAAGAATGACATAATCCCCCAGACACAGGAATTTAAGAAACCCAAGCAGAATTATACCTAGACACACTGACATCAAAATGTCAAAAATATAAAGAATCTTAAAGCATCCAGAACAACCATAAGATTATCAACAGATTTCTCAACTCATACTCTACAGACCAGAAAGAAATGATATGATATCATCAAAGTACTGAAAGAAAATAATTTTCAGTGTAGAGTACTATACTCAGTGAGATTATCAATCAGGCTGAAGGAATGATAAAAAAGCTTTTTTGATAAGCAAAAGTTAAAGGAAATCATCACCATAAAATTAGTTCTATAAAAAAAGACTGAAAGATGTTCTATAAAGTATAAAGAAATCCCATAAAAAGGCTCAGATAGCAGATATAAAAAATGGGGAGGAGGAGACCAGAACAAAAATGTGGATAGTATATATGTAAGACTAATCTGCGTTCAAATGAAAATAGAAAAAAAAAAAAGGAATTCTTAATGAGATTACCTCAGGGTAATCTCAAAATGTATCTCCAGGAAAAATCCATAGAAGAAAACAAAAAGGGAAACGAATTAAAACATAACTACATCCAACCCACCTACAAAGAGAAAAATTAAAATAAAGGCACTGTCAGTCACAACACACAGAAAACAAAATACAAAAAGATAATAAGCAACTACACATAAATTATCACCCTAAATGTTAATAGACAGCATTTACCAGTCAAAAGACCTTCTGCTGCATTCAGGAAACTAATTTTCTCTCAAAAAATATACAAAGACTCAAAGTCAATGATTGGTAGACAATTATGCAATACAATGACAACCACAGAAAGGCAAGAACAGCTATACTTACATCACATAAAACAGACTTCCAACTAAAAAGCATAACAAAAAACAGATGGATATTATATAATGGTGAAGGACTCAATCCAACAAGTAGGCATAATACTTGTTAATACATATGCTCTAAATTAAGAATCATCAAAATATATTAAGCAAGTGTTATTAGAAATGATAAGAGACATCAACAGAAACAAAATAGTAGGAGACTTCAATATTCCACTTACAACAGTGGACAGATCAATCAGACAGAAAACACGGAGATAGTAGATTAAACAGGGAAAAGTTAGGTCTAATAGACACACACTGAACGCTTAACCCAACAACAACAGATTTCATGTTCTTCTCAAGTGCACATAGAACATCACAGGAATAGATCATATGTTAGGAACCAAAACATGCCTCAACAAATTTACAAAGATTGGAATCATGCCAAGTAACTTCTCTGACCACAACAGTTTAAAATAAGAAATCAATCAAGCAAAGCTGTAAGACCTCAAATTAATTGGAGATTAAACCATGGACCTCTGAATGACTCTTGGGTAAAAGAACATATCCAAGAGGAACTTAAAAAAATATTTAGAGACAAATAAGAAAGAAGACAAAAGCTACCAGAATATGTGGAATGCAGCAAAAACAGTACTAAAAGGGAAGGTCATTATAATCCAGGCCTTCCTTAGAAACAAGAAAAATTACAAATGAACAATCTAACTCGACATTTAAGACAACAAAAGAGTGAAGGATATTTAAACCAAAAATCAGTATCAGAAAGGAAATGAGCAATTCTGAGCAGAAATAAATGAACTAGAAAACAAAAAGACTATCCAGAAGATAAATGAAATCAAATGTTGGTTTTTTGAAAAAATAAACAAAATTGACAAATCATTGGCTATATTCACAAAGAAAAAAAGAGAGGACATTCTCATAACCAGAATCAGAAATGAAAGGTGCCAAGTCACTACAGACAGCACAGAAATAAAAACATCCTAAGAGGCTACTACTGACAGCTCCATGGCAACAAAGTAGACAACCTTGAGGGAAATGGACAGATTTCTAAAAAACTACAGTCTACCAAGACCCAATTGGAAAATCTGAACAGTATGATCACAAGCAAAGATATTGACTAGGTAATCAAAAGTTTCCCTAAAACTAAAAGCCCAGGACCAGATGATTTTCTACTAAGTTTTACCAGACCTTCAGAGAAGAATTAATACCTATTCTTCTCAAACTCCTCCAAAATATTGGAGAACAGGGAACACTTCCAAACAGTTTCTGTAAGACTAACTGCACATATGTGTATCCTATACATGTACGTTTATTTTAATTTTTTAAAATCAAAGTTGCCACAATAAAAAAAAATGAAAAAAGAAAAAAAGAATAATACTTGAAGTGTCTCAAACATATTTTTTTTCTCCAAACGTGCCGCTTACTCAGTGACAAGTTTACATTTCAATATTTTCTATTTATTAAAATGCTCGGTCAAAATTCTAACAGTCCTGCTGTGAATCACAATCTTAGTGTTGCTGCTGCAAATAAATACAAATTGGTGGCTTAAACAACAGAAATGCATTTTCTCAAAGTTCTGGAGATTATATTAAAAATCAGGATGCCCACAGTTTTTTTCCTTTTGGGGATTATAAGAGACCATCAGTTACATGGCTCTCTCCTGCTGTCAATATTTAGCACACCTCTGCTTAAAGATGATTCTTTCTAATCTCTGCCTTCATCCTCAAATAGAATTCTCTCATATCTTCACATCATCTTCCCTCCAAATTTCCCTCTTTTTTTAAGTATACCAGTCATATTGACTGGAGTTCAGCCTAAATGATTTCATTTTAACTTGAGCGTCTTTGTAAAGACCTTATCTCCAAAGACCATCACATTTTGAAGTATTGAGGGTTAATTAATTTATTTTCCTATCTTTTTAGGAGAACACAAAAGAATCCATAATTCATAGTATTAGAAATTTTTACTGAATAACTTATTATGAAGATGCTGACACACAGTGGCTGATTAATTTTTTAAGGTAATTATTATTATAATTAATTCTAGGTTATGTACATTGTAAGAAGTGGCACACATGGTACAAAACTATTTTTGCCTCACTTGACTGAATCACTTCATGGATGAAAACACAGAGAAATTATATAGATGATCAGAATTCCCACAATTCTCAGTATTAAGTGTTTGTGTGTGTATGTGTCTATGTGTGCGTTTGTGCATGTGTCTGCCTGATTGTATTTTCTGACCATCTTGAATGTAGAAAGAGACAAATGACTATTTTACATTATCTTTGTATTTGAAAAAAAATGATGTGTAGTGTCAAATTGTTTTCCTTGTGCTGAACAAAACCTATCTTACTCTCAGAATGTCCAAAGTTAAAGTCTTTTTACAAAATCAGTTTTCTGAACATAGCAATCTTTCCATAAAGATAATATTGAGCTACAAATTTATCAGTTTTCAGAAAAATGGATTCTTCACAACTCCTTCTTAATGCCTAAAAGATTGTCGATCAAGAAAATTTAAAAGAGCAAACATAATACATAAATAATGATTAAATATCTTGACTGAATTTACATTGTATGAGGTAGTCACCATTCAATTTGACTAAATGTATGAGGCTTACATTCCAACATACTCAGCATACCAACAATAAGAACGAATTCCATTTTTTCTTTCAAATTTATTGAGATAGAATTGGTATAAAACATTGTCTAAGGTATACAACATAATTATTTGATATATGTACACATTGTGAAGTGATTACTACAATACGTTTAGTTAGGATACCTGTCACCTCACATAGTTACATAATTTTTTCTTGATGAGAGCTGTTCAGATTATTGTCTCTCAATTTTCAAATATATAGCAATGTTACTATCATTATCATGATGTGCATTATATGACCAGAACTCATTTATCTTATAACTGGAAATAGGTGTCTTTTTTACCACCTTCCGTATTCCATACCCCTCCAACCATAAGACTAGTCTGATACAAGAGAGAAATGATGGCCTCCTGATCCATCTTTATTCACTTTGACATTTCTATTGCATATAATTTCAAGCAGTATCTGAGAAATGGGGTCTATAAGTGAAAACAACATGCTTAAAATGTTTAATGACCTATTATAAATATTTCTCTGCAAAGATCTGAAAATTACATGCACAAAATTACCCTAAAAAATTCGGAATGACAAAGAATGCTAACAGGCCCATTTTAGGCATATAAGTGACTAATGGATAAAATAGCACTCATTTCTTCAATGGCCAGAATTCATATTTACCTAGAATATTCAATTTTATCTACATTGCTTGGGAAATATTTCTTCTTAAAACCAATAGTCCTGTGAAGTGTTCAGCTTAAATTGTATGTGTAAATGAAAGCTGAACTTTCAACCTTTTCCTACTCCTCAAGGGGAGGAAGAAATTGAAACTCATTCTATGAATGCAGCTATTTAAAACAGAACTGAGTTTAAAGCTAACACAGGTGATCCTCAGACTGTAGGACTAGACCAGAGCTAAGAGGTTGAGTAGTTCATTCCCCTTATTTTTGGAAAAATATATTAATCCATATCAGATAGATAATTCAGAAAATAATTTCAAAACCTTGAAATAAAGAATTCTTAAATTCTGCCGAAACTCTTTTTCTCCATTCTTTGTGCAAATACTAAGAGGTGGCTTATTTCTTATCAGGTTAGTCTAATTTTTGTATTACATATTTTAATATAAGACTCCTCAAATTTGAAAGTTCATGTAAATTACCTGGGAATCTAGTAAAATATTTGATTGTTGGGAGCTTAAGCTTTTCCTTTACAAATTCTTAGTGATGCTGACGCTGCAGGCTTAGCTACCACATGTGGAGTAGTATATTCTAGAAAACATAGAAATTTAGATTGAGAAGTACTCTAAAAGGCCAGTTAATCAATACTTATTTTGCATTAAAAATTGCAATCACTATGAAAGGTAGATAGCTCTCTTTGCTTCATGCATTGATTATTTTTTCTAGCTCTCAATGGCAAGCAGGATTTGAGTAGTTTGTTTTGTCGTATCTGTCAAAGAGCCTGGAAAGTCCCCAATCAAAATGTTATAAATCAATGCAGCTACTTGGCCAACAATGTTTGAAGTGTCATAGTAAACAACTTAGGCAAAACATGCAATTTGATGAAGCCAATTTTTCCATCCCTTCTTATTTTATATAAAACCATCATATATTTTTTTTAATCATTTTATTTATTTCATTTTATTTGTTCATCTTAGCTGCTTCCCCGGTCCAAGGTCTCAAACAGGGTTCCTTGTGGGTATATTATGAACTGTGCCAGTCAGAGACAGTGGGTCTAATCACTTCTCCACCAGGACACACACATCATGCATTTTTTACATTTATTTCACTCATGTGATTATTGAAGATTTCTACGTTTTGAACCTCTGTTGATGACCAAATATTATGTTTGTAGTTGATAAATTTGAGCTACACCTTCAGCATTATGAGACGCATAGGAATTAATGATACACAAAGGAATTAAGGAATTTGCTCAAATTCACATAGCTGGCTTAGTTAAAAGATGGGAACTTAAGTTCTCATTCTAAGAGCTTTTTGTGGTATCTGATCCTTTACTAACATGGTCCTTTGTTTGACAAGAGAACATAAGCATGAATACATATAGATGAACATAAACACATACATATATATGATTATATGAACATAAACATATATGAGTATATTGTGTGAGTGTGTGTGTGTGTGTGTGTGTGTGTGTGTGTGTGTATACACCAAAATTAAGGATCAGGGATCATACATTTGATTCTTGAAAACATTGCTTTCTTTGGATCAATCTGATCAACCCTCTAAATAAAATTAACATTTTTACTTTTTAAATGTATTGAAGTCTAGGCAGGGTTATTAAAAGGTATGCTATCTACGAGGGTCTTGAGTAGTCATTTTGTGGAAAATGTCCCTAAATAGTCTAAAATTTTTGAGCAAAATGCACCTGTGGATGTAAACACCATGTACTAACATTCTCTTGTACTGCCATCTGCACTTTTCTTAAAGCTTGTATTCTCTATAGTTAGAGACTTCTTACTACTCTTTTTATATAAATCATTTAATCAGCCTTGTTATTACAGTCCTTTCCCTTAAATAGTTATTGCTTTTATTAGAAAGTTGGGTTTATGCACTCCCTTGAATTTTCTTAGTTACTTGGATATGTCCTCCAGAGGAGGGTAGGAAGTGTGAAGATAAGCCAAGACTACCCACTGTTTAATCCTTTCATTTATCTATTTTGACTTGGCTAGCTAACATGGAAGTAATTTCCAGATTATGCATAAAATGACTTAAATCAAATGACCAATCTTTTCAAACAGATGTCAGTGCTGGAACTCATTTGTATTTTGTACTATTAAAATATTGTTTTTTCTTCTGCATCCTGTAGATTTAATATGCATATAAATAATAACAAAATCTGGTTAATAGATACACTTTTGATGACAGAAAAACAATTAGATGTTTTAAAAATCTATCATTTTTGGCATGTATTTCTTTTCCATTTGAACACCCCAAGGTGGTTCTGTTATAATTAAGCTATTAGTCTGACAAGTGCACAGTCAATGGATATTAAACTTAAAAGAGCACCAAATATTTATCTTAAGATTGGGAGAAAGATAAATATTCAGTAATCTATATTATCTTCATAAAATAACACCAGACTTTCAAAGGGAGTATTGTCTACAGATTAACTTATTTTAATTAACTACATTCAGATAAGTGCCCCAATACGTGTAGCACAAAAAAATCCTACTTAAGATTAAGAGTCAGATGAAATGCATTTCAATAGCAGAAAGGAGGTGACTTAAAAGAAAGTGTTGTGATTTTGAAAAACAACTCTTTCTTTTGAGAGTTTTCAGTGACAATAAAAAGTTTTATCTAGTGTTTACTGAGCATCGATTATGTGTCTGGCAGTAGGCTGGCACCAGTGTGTCCCTGGAGACAAGATAGACATGATCTATGAATTAACAGTGGAGTAGAGAAAATGAACATGTAATATGCAACACGTGCACACTCACACACACATACACTTCTGTATGTAAAAATCAAGGAAAGGAAGCACTGGAAACACTATGAATGCCAGGACTATCATTAAGGATTTTGATTGGGGTTAAAGAGAAGCTATTTCCAATTCTAGGTCTTGATCAAGCTATATAATTTTTCTACTATTTAATTTCCTTATCTATAAACTGAGATATTAATAGGCTTATTGATTGTCCCTCAGAAGATATGTTTGTATCTAACCTGCAAAACCTGTGAATATTGCCTTACATGGCAAAAGAATGATTATTATACTACAGAGCAAAAAATACGTGATTAAATTAAGGATCATGAAGGAAGGAACAAACCCTGGATTATAGACATGTGCTTTGTAGATATAAATTCAATAGTAGCATGCTCTTGTGTTGCCACATGGATTTTTTCCTAGAGCTTATTTTCATCACAGATTTCTTAATACTCTTTAAAGGCCTATTTTCAACCACCTTGAGGAGCAGAGGGAAGGCTGGGAGAGAGACACAGCAGAGAAAGCACTGTAAACATAAAGCAGAGATCCTGCATAGGCAGGGGAAGGCAGCAGCCACCAGAAGCTGGAAGTAGCATGAAGCAGTTCTGTAGGGGCGTGGTCCTGATGACATCTTCATTTTGGACATCTGACCTCCATGAGAGAAGAAATTCCTGTTATTTTAAGCTACCAAATGTATGGCAATCTGTTATGGCAGTCCTAGGAAGTGAATACAAATAGCATCTACTTTTGAAGACTGAAAAAGAGATGCTTATAAGCATTGAATAATGAAATATGTATTTTCCAGCTAATTATACTATTAGTTGAACTGGAAGGATTGAGTGAAGGAAATTATGTGATGTTTGAAGTCTGTAATATGGAGTCTCAAGGGGCTGTCATCTAGAATTTTACAGCAAGCTCTGGGAAATTCTGCAGCAACATGAGCACACTGAAAGCTGAAAATAATATCGAGTTGTCACAGGATGTTGAAACGATGAATAAAAGCACAATAATTAAATTAAATTTGAATAATTTACTAGGGTGATATATATTATATATATATATATATATATATATTTAATCTCCAGTGAATTAAAGAAAAAAGTTTACCTGTTCTTTGGAACATCATAGGGCTCACCTCTTAGTTACTAATGAAACAGTGTGACTGTGTTCATAATGGTTTTAAGACATGAAAGGGGAATTTTGAAAAATGGTACTGGAGTATATTCAATTCGATCCTACTATAACATTCTTACTGCCACCACAATTTTAACTGCATGCACCCTGAATTCGCGCAGTGTCATAAATGATGGCAGATCATCATCTATTTTTTCAGCGTCCCACATGGGTGTTAGAAGTCCCAACACTAAATTCATGTTCCCCATTCACTCACTGATATCCCTGTATCACTGTTTCTAAATTGCCAAACTTTTTTGCTTCAGTTCTGATTTTTTGGAGAAAGAAAGATGTGGCAAGATAATATTCTATCCACAGTATAAGGAATTCTTGATAAAGACGCAAAGTGAGAAGTCGAAAAGGAATTGACTGATGGAAGCACACAGATGCCAATATCCTTGCCTTACAGTACAGTGTACTATACAATTGGTTCATGGACTGTTTGCTTGTTTAAAATCATAGTATCAAAGCCTGCATAGTTTTTTGTTTTGTTTTCAGAACCCTGGGAATAGCCTTTACATTTCTTCTTTCTTGTGTCCCATGCTCAATAAATCTCTAAGTTATGAAAAGGTTGTCTCTCAAATATTTTTCTACTTCTCCTATGACACAAATTCTTTGCACTTCAACATCAACTCCATCCCTGTAGCCTCTATAATTGCCTGTGTACTAGTCTTTTCATATCCATGCCAGTCTATTCTTCACACAGATGAAATTGATCTTTTGATATTGCAGATCTCCTATATATAATGCTTCAGTGTATATCCCCTATTCTTAAAGTCCAATTCAAAATTCCTTATGCAATTTTTAAGTCCAAAAGTATTGAGTCTCAGGCTTTGCTCCTCATGCATCTCATGATAACAGAAAATTATTATGCTCTGTGATTAAGGGTCAAAAATGTTATCAGAGTAGAATGTTATCAGAAAGTAGAATCACAGATGATGGCAAAAAAAAAAAAAGGGAGAATGTATGATAAGAAGCATAAGTGGCAGGATAGATTGCATAGGTTTCATGTGTTGTCTTCACTGAAATATACACAGCACCTAGAATATTGCCTAGCAACTTAAACTACAGTGAAAGACGATTTTGCAGATGAATTTTAAGATCATTTCCCAAATTTTAATTTAACTAATGGAAATGAAACTGATTCAATATAAAATTGTGCTAGTTCTTACACAGGCTTGCTTTGTACAATACAGTTTTGCTGCGTGCTCTGTCCTCTCTTGAGTATCTGTTTTGTCACCTCAGGTCACTTTGCTCACTTACAATGAAGAAATAAAACACTTATTTTTAGACCTACTGTGTTGATCACAAACAGGACTCATAAAAGCAATATTTGATAATATAATGGAATCAATATTTTTTAATTTGAAATCTTCAGAAAACAGACAAAATAAACACATTTGTGGAATATACAGCTGTCTGTTTGATCATTTTTAAATGTTTTCATTAAATATGTGCTAACACATTCATATGGATTACAAATAAATTATATATATAAATTAAAAATGCAAATATAAATAGAAAATGCAAATATATTTATTTGTCCATAAGAAGTATGGCAATTAATGTACTTTTTCCACCTCACTAGTTCTCACAAATCATATATATATATATATACACACACACACTTATAAATATATATGATTGATTAATTAATGTTCTTAAAACATTCTTACATAATCCATTTGGAATTTCAACCAGATGATTCCATGTGTCTCCACCTGCATCAACCCCAGTCCATATTGCCATGTAAGGAAACCATGCAAAAATCTCTCCTGAATCCCTGTGAAAGGTTTAGGATTACAGAGATATGGGACTCTGCTGTTTAAGTAGTTTATATCATTACGACAACTTCGGAGGATTAAACTTGTCCAGCCTGCAGAGAACAGTCACTGATCTGATGACGATCAACAGAAGTAACAGGTCTACTTTGATCTAAGGTTCTAAGATACTCATTCTCAAGTTTATGTATTCCTAGAAAACCCAAGTATCTGCTTCCATTATGGATTCTGTCAGATTCTCACCCTATACCTTGCATCAGTTGGTTAAAATCACAGCCGTAGTCTTCTCACAACATTGTCTGCACCACCTTTGTTTCTTCATGTTATTCTGTGTATCAGGCACTAATTTTCCTCCATTCCATGTAGAGCGTTCATGTATTCCTTCTTTTGTGTCAGCTGATTTCTTCCAAATTATATAAACTATATTATATTTCTTTAATTCAAATGAAGCAAATATCTATATAACTAGCACTGATCTCTCAGTGTTGTAAAGCAGTGTGAAATTAATTATCAGCATTATCCTTCCATCCTTGTAATTAGTTATTTTGCTTCCCTTTGGATGCATGAAATATTCTTTTCAAGTGTTTATTTTGCTCTGTGCATCAATCTCTGATTTACTCTAAATTCAAAGGTGATTCAACTATTTCTCTCTGCATTAATTAAAAGAATAGACTCAAGAATTACCCCACCTCTATTGCTTCATGGTGTCCAGATATGTGTGATAAAGCGTAAGTTACTTAACCTATCTGACCTTATCTGAAGTTATGCTATATACCACAAAGTTATCATGATTATTACTTTCACTCTGATTCAATATCATTCTGAGATCTCTTAACAGTTTCGTGTTCTTATCTGATTTGTACGGAAACTTTAATTATTCTAATGAAAATAATTTATATCTTTATTCAAAACCCTATTAAATAGGTATATTATTTTGCAGGAGCTGACATCACAAAGTTCCACAGATTGTGGTCCTATGCAATGCAAATCTATTTCCTCACAGTTCTGGAGGTTAGAAGTGAGGAATCAAGGAGATGCTAGTGCTGATTTCTTCTAGAGTCTGTCTCCTTGACTTACAGATAGTCATCTTCCATGGTTGTCTTGAGGTATTTCATCTCTGCATGCCTGTGTTCTGAACTCCTATTCTTATAAAAAGAACAGTCATACTGGACTAAGACTTATTGTGATGATCCCATTTAACATTAATTACCTCTTTCAAGTCACAGTGTGAACTACTGGTGATAAGATTCCAACAAGTGGATTTTTAGAAAGACATAACACAACCCATAACAATTAGAATTTCTGAAATTTGTGAGTTAAATAATTCAAGAGTCCACTTTCATTGGACAGAGGCAAAATTAAAATAATAATAACAATAATAGCAATAATAATAATAATAACAATAAAACACATCAAAAGCAAAAAAAGCATGACCACCAGTGGAAATGTCATTATTTTTCTGGATTGACTTCTCTTGTCTTTTTAATGAAGCTAAGGCCACTACTCTACATTTACTTTTATTTCACCTCATGAAAGCTGCTCTTTGAAGTCCAGAATATATATAAAGGCTTGTTTAACTTGAGTATGACTAATATACCGTGTCTCCTAACAGCAGATTTTGCAATCTGTCATCTGACCCAGAAATTATGTCTAGAATATTTGAATCTTTACATAAACACAACGTAACAGGTGATTTCTCTAAGGCTTATGACATACTCCAAGTTGTTTCATATTAGCAATGAAGTTGATGATAACAAATCTTTTTTTGTGTGCCAGCCACTGTTATAAGTAGTTTGTGGGTATTCGCTCTTTTAATCCTCTTATGAAATGTAAAGTTCATATTCTTGAGAAATGCAACATTAACTTTTGCATTGTTAAGAAATTTCAAGAAGAGAAATTTACATATGCTGTGGTTTGTGTCAAATATATGGCCTACCTTCCCTCAATACCTTGTGAATACCTCGAGGAAAAATATGTTTTATAATTCATTCATGACTTCTGAGTCATTTCGTAGCTGCAGACAACGAAGGTGTTGCACTAATAAAAGGCCTAAGAATTAAATTTATATTTATTCTGGACATTATACGTGCTAAGAAAGTGTTAAAATTTCTCGCATAGTTAGGGTAAAATGTTTAGAGGAAGGGTGATGATACTGATGTAAACCGAGAAACCGACATACATTGGACACTGCGGTAGTTAAGTCACAAAATGACAAAGTTCTTTTGTTCTGAGCTATTGATAATATAAAACATTTCTTTAGTCATTGTTGTTGGAATTTATGAACACAAAGAAACATTTCACTAAGGAGGCGAAATGGTTACCAAAAAAAAAAAAGAAAGTTAAACTTCATCAAACAGTGCTAATTACGGGCCGCCTTTTTTGCTTCATTTGTAGAAATTTCGTGTTAGCCATTATTCTATGATAAAAATTTATTCACTGAAGGCAGCTTATTCTGTCATAATTGATTATCAAGAATATAGAAATGCAAGGTCCTATAGAAATGACTGCATTTACTGTTTAAACAAGCATTAAGGAACTACCACATATTTAATTATTGCTCTATAGCAGTACAAAGTAAGAAATTGCATTTCTTAAAACTTCTGGAAGCATTTTAAAACGAATTTTCCATGTTTATGTTGAATGAGTTCAAATTTATTTACTTTCACACCTAAGGAACCACCTTAATTCAAAACACTTGCAACTGTATATTCTGGAATAAAGGCTTTTAAATTGATTTTAATTTCTCGAAATGTACTATATAGCTATTAAAAAGATGAATCCTGCCATTTGAACACAATGAATGAACTAGAAGGAATTATGTTTAGTGAGACACTAAACTCCTACAGCTCTAGTTTTTGTATCCTTATAATATTGATCACGTATTAATTTGCAACATTACTTTTTTCTGTAGAAATTATCTTGCATATTATCATATTGTTCCTTCTGTGCAACTTTAAACACCTAGTCAATCATATAAAGAAAGTTCTCAGTAACTATTCATAGAAGAAAGGAAATTAATAAAATAGACAAAAGGGGAATGACCAGGCACCCCCCTATTTGAACTTCTAAAATGAAAATGTGCAAAAATGATTTGTTTTAGGTGACAACACCCTGACATGTCTTTGAATAACCATAATAATATACT
This sequence comes from Solenodon paradoxus, assembly GCA_004363575.1. Lineage (NCBI taxonomy): Eukaryota > Metazoa > Chordata > Mammalia > Eulipotyphla > Solenodontidae > Solenodon > Solenodon paradoxus. Next base: position 233,553 of record RJWH01000287.1, on the reverse strand, counting down.
AGCAATCAACAACAACCAAAATACTGAATAAATAGTATTCATTACTTATTCCATAAATAGTGTTTAAGCCTTACATCCTATGTTAGGTTGGTAAGATAAAGAATTGGGTATGAAACTAGACCTTGTTTTATAAATCTTAAAATCTATTGATAAATCTCAATATGCTGTAACAAATTCCATTATAGATATCCACAGATAGTTCTGTGGAAACACAGAGAAATATTAAAACTTGTCCGAAGGCATTAAAAATAAAACTTCAGGAAGAAATTATTTTTGTTCAGAATTTTGAAAGATGGAAATGAGTTTGCCAAACAGAAAAGGAATAAAACATTATTTTTAACATTTGCAAAAAAGTACGTACCTAGTTGGTAAAACGTAGAAGAGATTTATGGAGAATTAGAAATTATTGAGTGAAAAAGACAATAAGTAGTCATGTTGGAAATAAAATACTAAGGCATACAAGTTTGGCTTCTGTCTGATGTGAGATAAAAAGCTATGAAAACGTTTTAGGCAGACAGTTACATAATCAGACTTAAAATATGCAGAAAAATTAAGTTGGTGAGCCAAAACTGGAAGTAGGAAAATTAGTTATGATTCCAGGAAATGCTGAGAGAAATGCTGGAATACTGACTCCAAGCAATAGTAACGTCCTGTAGAGAAAAAAGCAGGTTGTAGAAGCTTAGACTTGGTGATCAAAAGAAGAGAAGGAAAGGAAGGAGTTGGGTTTGTATTTCTGGATAAATAATGATGCCAAAAATCAAGATTTGGAATAAAAGGAAGATCTGCTATGGGAAGGAAAATCAATGTGTTCAATATCGTTCAACCAGTTGTTACCTGGTTCTGAAAAATCAGGAGCACCTACCTCACAAGTAGTTAGAACTATTTTATGGCATAAGACGAGACTCGTCTGGAGACATCTTCAAAAGCCAATGGTTTATGAATGGAGGTTAAACTCATATAGGTATAGGAATTCAGCAGGAAATGCTTTTTAAGAGAGAAGACTAGGTATTCAGTAAAGAATACTGAAAAGAAATGGCATGATGTCAGAGACTATGAGAAAATTATGTCATAAAAGAAAATTGTAAAGAGAGTATAAACAATGTATGACAAGGAGAAGAACAGAAAGGACAATTTGAAAAAAAACTTGAAGCTTGCAGTAATAAAGAAACTGTCATTTTAATTGGGGAGTACAGTTTGGTGAGTTAGTTGGTATCTACCACTTATTTCAATTTTGAGAAGTTACATTATTGCCTATATCCAGACCAAGAATTCTTCTTGAGACAAGACATACTACTCTGCATATTCTCATATAATGTATATAAATATAAATTATGTAATAAATATATCTGTTATCTAGAGACTAGTGAAGATTTGTAGATATTTTGCGAAATTAATAGCTACAAAGTCTATCCATGCAAAGTTGTGTTTCAGTTAGGAAACATCTATATTTTTACCACATAATAGGGTAATTTAGTTTATATTAAGAAATCTTGAAATAAAGTTTATTTACATTATACAGAACTCAGTAGAGACAAAACCTAACTGGTATCTAAAGGCTGATGCCTTCTGTCCTCCACACATTTGAACTTATCTGTGGCAACAGTCAATCTCTCTAAGGTGGCTCTCAAGAGACCAGAAGTTTTCATAAAAAGCAGAGTCCTAGAAGTCTTTTTGTGCCACTAACTTATCAGATTATGCTATTTATTCCTGTCATTTTCCATTTTTTTCACTGTCACCAACTGTATAATAAGCTGGCAGACAGTTCTGCATTTATCACTCCTTCATCTATAAGAAAAAAGATCATAATTTAGTGTACCTCATGTAGCAGCTATGATGAATGTCACAAGGGTTTTGGAAGGCTCTGTTTCACAGATGCCAGAATTCACAATGGTCCAACACCCAATCTTCCACCAAATACCGCTCCTGCATGTAGGAGATTCTCATGTTTTTCCATTAAACCTGAGTTAAGTCTGAACAATGAACATCTTTACTCAAATATGACATAATATTATTTGAATGTACATATGTGCAATTTATATGTCTTTGTTGTCTATTTCAATATATAAGTTATATAAGTTTATTTCTCCTACGTTTTTATAGCTGAAGAAGCTTGCAACCGAAGCTTATAAAATGCCATTTTTGGTGAAACTCATTTATTCTTATTATTCTTCATTACTTTTTATATTCTAATTGCTCTTCAGAGCTTTATAGAAGATGCACACAATCGCCCACTATATGTACTTCTCCAATTATAATTTTTATAGCCAACATGGTCAACATGTACAAATTATAGGTACCAATCTGATTCCTTAGCTGTGGTAATTGGATTCTCCATGTAATTACAGGTGGTAATGACATTTTAAGCACCTTTTACAGGTGCTGGGAGAGGTCTTTTTTATTTTTTTAATGTGAAACAGCATTAAGAAAGTCTAAGTTCTTGGATTTATGCCAGACTACAGAGGTGCCTTTCAACTGTAAATAGTAGTTTTCATTAGAGTATAATTACAACCTTGACCACCTGCACTATATTTTGTCACACCAACCACCCCAGGACAAGGAAATCCTGAGAGGAAAGTCAGTGTTTTGAGTTTTAGATGACAGGAAAATAAAAATCAAAACTTGCAAAATAAATTCAGGTTTCATTCATCCTGTATCATAGGGACTCAAACTCAATATGATGTGGGACAAACTATGTAGTACAAACGTATGTGTGTGTATGTGTCTCTGTGTGTGTGGATGTGTGTGTAAGATGCAGATCTCAGTGGCTGACCTGATTATCTACTTACACACTCACAGCCGCATTAATGCTGCTTCACCCTGCTGTTTTGCTCATGTGTGAAAGCAAATTCAGTCAGTGAGCATCTTTACTGAGAATTCAGAGGCATCAGAATCCGTGCTGGAGTCTAAAGGCTTTCACAAAGGGCGATATGATTTTTGTGCTCCAAAAACTGCCAACATCCCTTAAAGTACTATATCAGGGCAATGAACTGCTTTACCCTCATAAAATGGTGGCGCAAATACTTGCCATGGCAGGACTTTTGTTAGGGATTAAATGATAGAATGCTTGAGTAGCAAGAATACTGTGCCTAACCAATATCACACAGTTTATAATGACAAAAACTGTTGTTATTAAGAAAATAACAAGAATTGGAAAAGACAGACACAGAAGCTGGTGTTCACATACTAACTTACAAGAAGGTGCAGTGTAATACAGCAAAGGCAAGTGAACAATATTGCTAGAGAAAAGCACAAAATGTCACACGTGCCTGCATACATTCAGAATTACTGAATTTGTAGTGGATTCTCTAATAAATGTAAAAGATACTCATTTAATTTATTTTTAATTTTAAACTCTCATTGCAATTTTGGGTAGGCTCATTTCTTAATGTAATGGGAAAACACACACATAGCTCATCATGCCCTCATTACTTATGCATCTTTTCCCTCTGGTAAATGTCAGACAGTAAAATCGAAAATATAGTTCTTTTGGTGTTTGAATACAGCTAGATATGATTCTGTGTGCCTGAGGGAGGCACTGCTGTTCTTTTGTTCAATCTCTGCCTGTTACACACATTTCAACAGGTCTGATTACCAGTGCAAGTAATATTGGCTGTCCTTGTCTAAGGGTGGTCACACAATCCCTTGACACAAGTGAGATTAAGGAATATGTGACCTGAATGCTGAGGAACTGATGGTATTTCTGTCAGCATACTCATCTTTTATGGGAGAGCTTCAATTCCCCAATCAATGATTGCTCTTGTCTTATCCCTTTCATAACAAGAAAGGTTAGCAGAAAAGGGGAGACCTGTTAGAGTCAGTCATTTCACAAAATTCTTATGATGCAGTGGGTAGAGCAATAAGCAGATTCAAACGCAATACTAATCTTTATTTTTCTGCATTGTAATGAAAATTGAATTACACTAACAAGAACTTAGCAAGTTACTTGGTTTCACCTTTTAAATGTTTTCTGTGTTTCCAAATACTCAGATTTCTGGTTCTGCTTTACAGAAGATTTCAAAGATACAAGCTACATTGACTGATATTAGTAGTCTACAGATTTCTTTAGCGTGATCCCATCCAAAATTGAGATCAGTAAGCAACAATAATTCTCTGGTTCAACATTTGCAATGCAAAAGAAAATACAGAAGGCAATTTGAAAAACAAAGTATATTATACGGGATCAGAAAATTCTAATTCAGAGTATGATTAAGGTAGAAAACTTCTAACATGCTCCAAGGCTGGACAAAGTCTTGGGGTTTTATGGGAGGAAAAACTGAAGATAAGGTAAGCAGTTAAAGAAAATAGTTGATGAGTGTTATAATCTTAAAGGATGAAAAGTCAACTGATGAATTCTATCCATAATCATCAGTTCTCTTGATCTTAATTCAGTTGTTTTCAGCCCAGTTCAAAGGTCTTTGACCTAGTTCAGATGAGACACGTAACACAATTTCTCTGCAATGACTTACTGTCCACATTCAAAAAAAAATAAAAGATTCCACAAATGTCTGTTTTTTTTAACACTGTCAAATCAGTTAAACCTTCAGTTTCTGCAGTGTTCTGCAGATAAAACTGCTAATCAATTGTCTTATGCTCCTACTACCATAACTTTGGTTATGTCAAATTACTACCCTCAAGGGAATACACCTTTTTGAAGGAAATATTCCATCCAGACACTGCTCCACATGAGGAACACTGGAGATAATTCAATCAATTAAGAAGTATTTATTAGGGCAATAAAATATAAGACATGATATTTGTCCCAAAGAGCATTTAATTTAGGAATTCTAACCCTAATTATGGATGATTCTATTCCATATAAGTAAAATGGTTTATTTTAAACATGCTAGATATCTATGGAATAAAAAAAAATTGTTAAGAGTTCAAAGAATGTGTGAATAGTGGTCCATGGGGCTTAAATAAGTGTACCAGGTAGTCTAGAGTAGAGAATTCGTGTTTGGATGGGGGAGAGAAATTTGGATACATGAGATGGGCCCAACTATAGTGGTCTTGATCATTCATCTATGTTGAACACTCAGGAAAATTTTCCCATATCCATTTGGATTAAATAATCAAATAAGTATCAGACAGATTAACAAGAGAAAAAACAAACAAATTTTAAAATGACATGTATACTTCCTACACACATGAGAGAAGCCCAGTAGGATTGAGAAACTCACTATGAGGCTTAAAGTGTCATCTAAATGTCTTTAACTAGAGACAAAGAAAGTTGGGGGAAGAGGAAGTCAGTCTTGTAAGGTCACCAGGAAGGGAATAATAAATAAGGGTCTGGTCATTTTGCAGTTTTAGGTACTGCTTTCTCTCCTCCTAAGTTAAAGATATTCTTGATATAATGAAGAAAACATCTTTATAAAGAGATTTTTAAATGCCCAGTTTTCAGAACCCTTTCTATGAAGTAATATTTTTGCTAGAAAAGATACATATTTTGGGGTGGGGGGCAGACTTTACTCCCCTATGTCTACTCTGAACCTGTGAAGGTTTCTGAGTAGGGCAACGTAATTCTGAGTATAATATATAGTGGTTGTGAATTTTGTGGCATCCAAATGAACAAAACCTCACTTAATATTACTTTTTAAAAAAACAAATCAAACAGATCAGGCTTAATTAACCTCTTTTCATCATAGTAGTAAGAAATATATGCTCTATATTTTGCGGGGTTTGGATGGGGTGTTCTGGGGGTTGGTGGAGGGAACCTCCTTGAGATTTATATACAAATTGTAGGATGGAAAGGAGTTTGCTTGTCTATGTTCATAATGGCTGCTTCATAGTGTAGTATCTCCCTTTTCACAAGACAAGTACATTGTGATTCCATCACTGTGAACTTTTTGTGTTTGCCACCTTGCTGACAATGTATTATCCCAGTATGAATCTTTATCCTATTTGGGGAATTATTAAGATAGGCACTTAGGTACATATGAGCTGGGGTCAGGCAAGGGACATGAGGAGACCAGAGACCAACAAAATGGCGCCAGATACATTGGAACAAAAGAATTAAGTGGGCAAGAGGCAGAAATAAATTATAGGAGCCAAGAAATGAGGAAGGGGCACTTTGAAACTACTGGCAGCAATGAAAAATGTCTAAGAGAGGTGGCCTTGAAACAATTCGCCAGATGAGTCTTCTGAGATAAGGGGAGGAGCTACAACACCCCACCCTTCCACCCGCTACCAGAGCATGGCCAGAGCTTCCCAGCTTCAAACACCAGTTCTTGGAATAATTGAAGTTGTACTTTTAGACCATTTCCTTTAAAAACTAATTTTTTTTTTTTCAAATTTCTTTTGGATACAAAGCCAGTGTCATTTTAAGACACTGAACTCACTTCTCAGTCTATTGATGTTTCATACCTCACCCACCACCAGAGTTCCAGTGTCCACCACTTTGTTATGTTTCTTCTTCCCTGAGGAGCAGCCATGATTTTGTGTTCTGTAAGTTTTTGCTGGGGTTTATCTGTTTATTTGTTTCATTTCATGATATGCTACATATGAGTGAAACCTAGACCACTTCTGAGTGTTCTCCTCACGCTTATTAAATTCTTTCTTGGCTTTGATTCTCTTGTGTGGCATTTTGAATTATTTCTTACATCAAAGATAAGAACCAAGAGCTATGCATTCATGCAGGTACCAGAACTGAGTGAGATGAGCCACAGTTCCATGCCAATCTAGAAATCTGTCAATTCTGATCCTTCACCATCTTGAGCATTATGTCCTTCACATTATTAAGCCAGTTCTGCTTTCTTCACCTTAAGGATTAACCTTCTTCAATTAGCTTATTCACACACAAAAAAAGCAAAACCAAAACCACACATACAAAAAAAAAAAAAAAAAAACCTGAAAAACCTTTAGTGTGCTCAGAATTTTTCCATATTCTGCTTATGACTCTGCTTCAAGAAATCATTGCTAACTTAACAGCTCCAGCTCAGCATAAAGTCTTTTGTGTTTGTGCATAAAATCTACCTCTAATTATATCCCACCTCAAGTAGTAAGGAGAATAAAGGAAAATTAACACCTCGATAATTACTCTGTCACAGGTGTTTAACCAAGTTAATTCTTGTCAGCAGGTTGCACTGGATGAGGAGCTACCCGGAAACTAGGAAGTTTAAAGGCTGTGGCCGTAATCCATGGGAGACTTCTAAAGATGTGACACAAGATAAGAAAGTGACTTTCTATAAAATCAAATGATGAAATACACTAACTGGGAGATGGGTCTGTATTGCAAGGTTGCCAGAGTTTGTATCAGACAAATTTTTAAATTCATCAGCATTAGACACTAAGGCGAAACTCTTATTAGGAGATTTTGTATTAAAAAAAAAAATAGTTTGACATCTAATCTCCTTGTTATTTCACTTTCCGCCTCTCCCCACAGCGATTCCTGCTGTGAGATTGTCACACAAACATGTGAGACCTAGTGCAGTGCTTGTAGCCTGGAGCTGTAGAGAGCAGTTTCTAACAATCTTTGCAGCTTCCATATGGGAGTTGCAACAATTAGTTTCTTTTTCCTTAGACAAGCCTTATTTAGCATAGAAAAGAAGTCACACTCAGTTAAAATAGCTGAGAGGAGACAACTAGAATAACAGAGCAGATAACATTGAGCTTGGTAGAAGTGCTGAACTTAGATATGTAAAAATTATAAGGAAAACCTGTATTAGTTGAGTTTGGAAATGGGGGTGGGAGGAATTGGTAAAAACTACTATATATCTGATTACAGAGAATAGCTATAAAGAGTTTGGATAAGAAAAGTTTCCCTAAAGAGTATAGAGAGAACCCTAAAATAGGGCTTTTTTTTTTTTTTATTCTAGTTGCCATAATGTCTTGAATAGAATTCTAAATTCTATAGATAAGAGCTAATAAATAATTGAACAAAATTGACATAGGATCTTAACACTCTTAATTGAACTAATGTGTTTAAAACTCATAGTATTTCTGTGAAGTTTTAATACATATGTTTGCTAGTGATTATTGTCTCTGTTTCACAGGACTAACAGAAACAGAAACCAGGAAGGTGTGGGCTTCAGGTAGCTCAAAGAATCAAGGACAAAGTTAGTGAGCATGCAGAGATTTAATTAGAGGGTAAAGGAATGGAGCTGACCAAGTGAGGTCCAGACCAGGTCTGCTGTGCCCGGGGCCTGGATTTTTAATGGAAAAACTTACATGGCGAGGAAGGGAAATGGAGAGAGGGTCATCAGGTCAGGTTTAAGTTCCTGACTGGGCAAAGTGAAATTGTCCTTTGAAGTTATTGGTGGTCTTCTTCAACCTGTTTCATTCCTTTGCTTCTTTGTGGAGAGTCAGTGGTCACATACATTCTTTTTCTGTTTGGGTGGTGCCAGAGACAATTAATTGCTCTGATATCCAAACTTTGATCCCTGGCCTAAGGCTTTCTCTTGTGACAGAAGTTACCACCATTTGCGTCAGGATGCTAAAAGTTGGCAGGTAGAATATTTGGTGGAGTTAGCAATTAGGAGTCTTCACAAACACTTCATTTTTCTGCTTATGGACTCATGTGGCACTATACATGTCAATGCCCTTCTAAGTTAGTTACTTACTTTGACCAGTGAAATTGTGAGTAAAAATGACAGAAATGACCTATATTCTTGTCCAAGCAACAGCATTTAATTGATACTGTGAAGCAATGCATGCTGTGTTTTCACTTCCCCAGTGATAGAAAACTGTGGAGATGAAGCCTGTGCAACATGGATCTATAATGAGCCAGGAGTCATTGCACCACTTAGGATACATAGAGAGAGAGAGAAATATCTTTTGTGTTCTGATACTCTGAGATTTGGAGGGCTGTTACTTCAGCATGAGCTAGTTCATCTTGTGTTTTACAAGTAATGTACATAATTGGCCTTCACATTGGGAGTTCCCCAAGTCTAGGTTTTGAAGAGATAGAAATCTGAAATTGGAGCTAAATCAAAACGCTATCAAAAGCAAAAGAAGTTCTAGAAAGTGTAGGGCATTCCTAGGACAGCATCCTTGGGAAAACCACATGGCTTAAAATGACTGCCGAGGGGAAAGAGAAAAACTTTTGACAAATGTTTCAGTTTACCTTTGCTATGAAAAGGGTCAGAATTTGTGCTAGACTTCATGTGTGCATATACATATACATATACATGCATATGCATACATAATTTATGGTCTCCTTATATCTGTAAGCTACAACGATTTCAGAGAAAAAATAAGAGCTATAATGCATTATTGATTATGTATCTTTTCTAAAAAGGATTGTAGTCATTGGTTATGACATCAAGATGGAGAGGAGTACTGAAAAATTATCTAGATGGTGCTGCTTTCATACTGATAGTATCAAAAAGGATCCTGAATTCTTATGCAACAGATACACTCTAAAAAATTTGCAATTTGTTAGAATTGTAAAAAAAAACAAAAAAAACTTTAAAATGCATTTCTCCTAGAATCATGAATCTCTGACTCTTAAAAAAACAAAATATAACAAAGATGAATGTAATAATTTCAGCATCTTGAAAATTTCACAAAGAGAATAGATTTTCTACATCTTAAGATGGATTGAATTTCAGGATGGAGTGAATTTATTTAGGATGGACCATTTTGTTCGAAATGTTAAGCAACCAAGAAACAGTCAAAAGATGAGGACATTGAGGGTTTGTTATTGAAAGAGGTATTTTGTTTAGAGTAGAACATCTCACACTGAATGATATTTGAGAGACTGAGAGAACATGAGACTAAACATGAGATTGTGCAACGTTGTTTCAGATAACAATTTCCTTAGAAATAGTAAGAAAACAACCAAGGTTTCTTTGGGCCTCATACATTCATAAACTGCATCAAGAAAGATATGACATTTGACTTCTTAAACTCAGAAATCTGTAGTCTTGGTTTCTTGATAAATGCCATCTGAAGTATATCTCTTGGACTAACCATAAATGAATAATGAAAGACTTCTTCAAAACTGGGCCTAAAATCCAATGACAATGAAGAAATGGCACAAGGGACTGCAGTCATACCTCCTAGACTTTGGAGGGGCCAATTAGTGAGTGCTGATTTTCATATTAACAAACACATATTTATTGTGTATTAAGAAAAAAATAACTTGAAAATAAAGCTTTAAGTCTTCTATCATTCCTTTACAGTGAATGTATTATAGTATTACAGCTCTAAATAAATAATCAACTGTGTAATATCCTGTAGCATCCAGATACTTCAGTATTTGGGGGTAAATACTAAAAGTCATCCAAGTCTAACGGCTAATCACCTAAAGGAAGAAGGAGCTTCTCCAGACAAAGGATGAAGACTGTCAGCATTCCTTGTAAAGTTTACTCATCATTCCTCATCATTCCTCATCACTGCCAAGTCATACTGGGAGAAGCAGCAATGAATCTGAAGAAGGAAGCATCAAGAAATTATACATTTGTAAATTTTGTAAGTTTTAGAATATCTTAAATTTGAAATGGAGTATTTTTTGACCCCTGTGACTGAGTATATCTGGTAGACAAATAAATCTAACTAATTAGCTTTGCTTATTTTACTGCAACCCTAGACAATGAGTTTCTAACAACCCAGTAGAACGAATCTTCATACCATAACAGTAGAGTAGGGCCTTTTTATGATAAAAGGTGAGGGTATAAAGTAATTTTTTTTTTCTTTCTTTGAAGGAGTGGGTCCCTCAGGTATTATTTTTCTATAGTCTAAGCATTTGTGAATAGTGGTCCTTCATTTTGTAGAATTATTGTCCTATGTTTCTGACCCTCCTTAACAAATTCCAGCATCATCCTTCAAAACCAAAAATAGTCCTACATGCTTCCAAATGCTGCTGGTTGGGGAGTAGTATCCAACTGGTTAGAAAATTAATCTATACAGCATGTATTCATAATACCCAAAGCACCAATGAGCTGAAAACATTTCATGAGCTATGGAATATATTCCATATTCCCATGGAAAAATATATACATATATAGATATAGGTAGATAGATAGATAGATACAGGTATGATGTCTGTGTATGTGTATCAAGATATGTTAAATAAATCAATGCTAAAAAAAAAATCCAAACCCCCAAATTATCTCAGTCATACTCACTGAATAAACTTGGGCCTTGTCCAAATTTGATCCTAATCCTTTGTACTTTACTGTTAGAAACACTATTTAGTATAACAAGTGTTTCCCATAGAAAAAGGCAGCATAGTTTATTCTATTTTAGATGTGTGATAGACAAATATAAGGTGGTGATAAGACTAAAGAATGTTACATGTGTATAGATTATACAGTCATTACAGTCATGATTTTGTATATTGGCTCATGGAAAATATACGTATACAGATAGAGAGATATACATCTCTCTCTGATATATATATATATATATATATATATTTATATATATCTTAATAGGTAAGCACATTTGGACTAAAAAGAATCAAGATGCTTTAGGTTTATAGTAATTGATGTACCATCTTTTCCTTTCTTTCCTGAGGGCCAGGACCTCCCTGGGATGACTGCACAGTGTGACCTCTGCATATAAATCACTGTTTGCCACCTGTTATTTAATAGCTAGCAGTGCTGACTCAATAATAGTAAGATTCTGTAAAATTGTTCCCTCCAGTCCTAGGTGTTCCCCATAGAGGTAATTGTCTAGAAAATAAATTTCCTGAAAGAAGAATAAGAAGTTATAGACCTAGGAACATCTTTTAATGTGTTGGAGTTGGCTTTAAACTGTGCTGATGTGTCTGGTTCTTCATTCCTTAGAAGTATTGTAAATTTTCATCACAAACACATAGATTTGCATAATTTGTTTTCAATTAAGGTCCCTGAAATACCCACTGGGCATCTACAATGATTGCAGAGGTTACTGGTTACTCAAACCTTCATTATTTTTTATTTTCCAGCAGGTTTGTCAGCAGCTAAGTAATATATTACATACAAGGAAAAACACCATTGCAAAACCAATTTGCTAAGGGGCTTGTAAAATCCAGCTTTAAAAAGTTACTGAGACATCAAAGTAAAGGACCAAAGAAACAGACATTTTGATCAGTTTCTCAAGGTCAAACACATTACTAATTCATCAAATATCTTTCTGCTAAAGTTATTTGAAAAGCAAACAACCTTTTCTGTGCCGATGTTGTACTTAATAACTCTAATCTTCAAGAAAAAAGGCAGTGATGAAACAAACAGAATTTTCTACCACTGTAAGAAGTGCTTTCATTGTCTGAAAAGCACTTGTATCATTAATAAAAATTTTGAATATTCTTCATAATAAAATCTGAGAAATTTGGACTTATAGTATTTTTAACTGATTATCACTTATGCCAGTAATATCTGTTGGTTAGAGGACAAACAATTGCAAATTCCACTTGTAAAGAAACTAGAACTTTCTACCTAAAACTTTCTACCTGCTTGTCTTTGTCTTAGAAACAGCAGTTGTTCAATTTGTATATTTTAGAGATTAATCATGACTGATCTGACCCAAAAAAAGGCAATGCAATTGATTGGGGAGTCCTGGAAATTTATTATACTACTTCACTGACCAGACTTTGTCCTTGAAATTTCTTCTCTCTGAGAACATAAGTAAAGCAAAATCTTAGAAATAAGTCAATCCAAAATCTCATTTATTTCTAAAGTTTAAATTTCTCTTTAAAAATTCATTAAAGATATTTCATGATGATTGTACCTCATACATATAAGAAAAAAACTAGTAAGTATTCTAGATAAGTATTAACTTCCAAAGAGAAATTAGCATGTTTCTGGTGGAGTTCACCTTTCTGCATAAAAATATAGACGGAATCACACCTAGCCATATGTGATGATTAATTTTATGTGTCTTGACTGGATCAACAAACATATCAAACATTATTTCTGGGTTGTCTGTGAGCGTGTCTCTGGATGAAATTATCCTTTGAATCAGCTGACTCAGAGATTGTCCTCCCTAATGTGGGTAGACATCATCTAATGTGTTAAGGGTTTAAGCTGAGCAAGAAAATGGAGGAAGGAAGAATCTGCTCCATCTGCTTCCTGCTACTTGAGTTGGGATAGAATTCTGCTCCAATGGTGCATCTATTCCTCAGGTCTTCAATTTAGGCTGTAATTACACCACTGACTTGCCTAGATTTCTGATTTTTAAATGGATTATTGTGGGTCTCCTTAGCCTTCATAAAGTTAGATATTTTCTCATAAAATAAAGAGATTGAAATATACATGTGCACATACACATGCACACATACACATTTTTATACATGCATCTTAATTGTTTATTGATTCTGTTTATCTAGACAATCCTGATCAATATTTATGAACTGTGACCTTGGAAAACGCTCTGTCATAAGTATGAATTCTATACAGCTTGATCTATATACGCCGTATGGGTTTCTTCTACCACTAAGGTATACTACATATTCTAGCTATCCAATATGTGAAAAAAAAAATATGTGAGAATAAATGACAGATCCAGAAGGTTAAGAAAGAACAAAGAAAACAAAGAAAAGATGAATAGGAGAAGAATAACTAGGAGAAGTAGTGGAACACTGGTGGTGTTAATGTATATAATCCCTGTTGACATCCAACATCCAGAAAGTCTGAAAATCACAGCTCTGATAGAGAAGGACTGAGAAGAGGAAATTTTTCTTGCTCTAGGTAGATGTTGTAATTATTAATGAAAATTTAACTGGTCTATGTAAGAATTCTTGCAGAAAGGACATAAGGTTACTCATATATTGTAATATAAAATGTTGCTTTAGTATAATGTTCAGCTTTTAAGAGGGGTGAAAAGAATTGATCATTTTATATACCTCACTTCACTGAATTTTCTGGATGACAAGAGAAGGCAAATAGATAAGCCATTCTTCATGTTGGACTGCCCTGGAGAATTAGCAGTTCATAATCTGCAGACTGACATCCAGGTATAAATGGCTGATGCCTAACAGCCTCAAAGCCTTGGCTACTGCTCTAAGGCAGTAACCATATACTTATAATCACTTTCGGTGAGATAAGACTGCTTTCCTTTGTATTTCCATGGTATAGGAATCTGTGAGGACACCAGTAGCTAACTGAATGAGCATTAGAAGCTACTGAGTAGGATTTGGAGTCCAGAAGATAATAATATTCATATATCTTCTTGGGCTCAAACTCCATGGACTTCTTGACAATTCATTCTCTCCCATTCGACTTTCTTTAATGTCAGATCTCGAGAGGCCAAATAATTTCCTGTCAAAACCAATTTTTAGAAAAACTCTTAGAATAATATTGCCATAGTAGAATTTAAATCATTCCTCTGTATATACTTCCTGAACATGTCTCTCCCTTTCTTCCCTCCTTCCCCCCAGAAAGTGGAACGTAGGCAGGCTAACTAAAAGAATCTGTAGGAATGTAGATAGTACCAGAGTATTATACACGAATCAAAGGCCAACAAACTCTGCTCAATAGAGACATCAACTTCTCCAACTCATTACTTCATAAACATAGCCATTTTCTTATATTCTATGCAAAAATCTTATTTTGTACTGGTTTATTAGGCTATTATCTGAAATTCACTGCTTATCTTTGTCCTTGTATTTGTGATCCTCAAGGGCATGGATTATGAATGCATCTTGTTTTATGCATCATCTGTCATCTTGAGCCATGAAAATAGACATAAGCATTTTTAATGATGGTGATAAAAAATAAAACCACCTAGACCTTGCACTGGGAAACTTTGACCACATATTACCAAATAACATTCAGAAGAACAGTTTCCAGATTGTTCTGCCTGAAGCCTTAACAGAGAACAAAGGCACCATGAAATTCAGTGGAAGGTAAATGTTCTTAAACAATTCTGCTTCAAATCGGTCTGGAAATGCTGTCTCTAATGAAGTTGACAGAATCGAGAATTTGTGTATATAGAAGACTTAGACTATATTTGAGTTTATTCTATGTGTCTTGCTAAGGTAGATATTTATTTTCAACAAATCTGACCAGCATTCCCCATCACTTCTTAAAGTAGATTCCATTTCCTGTCAGTGACATATTTGACTATAACATTTAGAGAGGAGCTTGCAGAAGAGAAATCCACATTATCATAATGGCAGTCCTGAAATTGTAGGAGAGTAGTTTGATAAGTGTTACATTCACGGCGAGGAGAGGCAGTAAGAACACTGAGTGGCACCGGCAGGCATTCTTCTTAGTGTTCCTTTGTATAGAGGGGTACCTTTAGTACTGTCTAATAAGTCACCTAGAATGTCACTGACTGAACAACTTCTGAACTATTAAGTAATCTTTGTTTTTCAGAATAAATACATACAAAAACTTCTAGAATACAAAGACCTGTAAATTAAGACAGAGCCATGATCTCAGTCTTGCCTGGTCAGTCCACTGACTACTAGATCAGTACTTCCTGTAGCCTGGGGTCTAGGTCTCTTCTGAGAAACTTGTCCTCAACCCCAGAACTACTGAATTAGAAATTGTGAAGGTAGACCCAATTACCTTTGTTTTAAGATTTTCAGGTTAATCTGATGCACAGTAGTGTTTGAGAAGCACTAACTAGATTGCATATCTTTGTTTTCTTTAATTGCCAGTTACTATTTAAGAGATGCCCTGGTGGAGTTGTTTTGGGTGTAGTCCACATAACATCCCGAAGTCCTGGGTTCGTGTCCTGGGCTGCAGGGAACAACCAAGAAGAACAACTAAATAAAATAAAGTGCTTCTTCCTTCTCTCTGTTTCTGCCTGCCTGTTTCTGCTCTCCTTCATTCCTGCTTGCAACTTTCCATTAAAGAAAAGAGTTTGCTATTAAAATCTCATCCAGCTAAATCATGTAATGATACAACCAATTATAGCTTAAAGTATCATTTTGTTGACTCCATTTTTATGCTTTCTTTTGACATAATTGCCTCCTTAAGAGAGCATCAAATTTGAAAAAGAAACAGTGTTATGCCATTCTGTACAGCCCAAGCTAAACATCAGTGAAGGATAATGATTAATATGGAAACTGTTTCTACTGTCTCTTCTGGCTTTATATAGGACATACCTGTCTTGTCAGTCACTAGCTGATTTTCTCCATAAGCATCACCAATTACTGAGCAGTCGAGGAAGATCAAGGATCACAGAGTTCTCGACAACTATACCTCTTGAGGCAAATCACCACAGGGAATTGTGTCAGTATGTGCTTGAGCACCGGGATTATATTGAGCTAAAGGGGAAGAAATGCAAGTCAAGTTGCCACCCCGTATCCCATGCCATTCCCAGATCCTATATGTTTTCATGAATCAGTAAAATATAAAACCTCTGCCAACGGGGTACTGAAAAAGCTTTCTGGTGACAGGCCAGTCAGATCTCCTACTGGGACATCTCTGTGTGTCAGGATCTGCCTGTCCTCTTCTCCACCTGTCACGATAGTCACATATTCCCTTACTCCTTTATTTATTTGTGGGAGGGGTCAGGCAGGAATGAAGGTGAGTAGGCAGGTGGGCAGAAAGAGAGAGTAAGAAGAAGCAGTTTAATTTATTTTTATTAAGTTGTTCACACTGATTGTTTTCCCCTGGACTCGAACCCAGGGGTTTGTGGCCCTATCATCCTTTGGAGTCAATTGACATAACCTCTGCTCCACCAGGATAGACCTTCCACTCCCTCTATTAAGACTGCACTTCACAGTCTCTTTAAAACTTGATTAAGATTCTTCCTTCTAAATAGTGCCTCATATCTATTTGGCCATTGATTTTATCATAACCTTCAGTTTTAGTTACTTGAAAATGTCTTTGCAATATTATTAAATGGGATATTATAACCTTAATTGTAACATTAGCTTTTATATAAATTGTGTCTATTTACTTTTTGTTCTGCATGATGGCACGACTTCTTTGTCTCCCCTCTACTTGTATGATTCTATATACTTATCTTTTCTCTTCATTTTCTGAAAAATAATTCCTCTGCTTCATCTTTGAATGCACTTGGTCCAACTTGCCTGGTTTCTGACTTCTGTCTTTGTATTGCTCTCAGACATGTATCTATAGCTGAAAGTTATACCATTCAACAAACTTCATTGTCATAAAGCTGTTATGTTTCATCATGAATTTTTCTGGATATTCCCCTGAATTAGTTTTATTTTTTTTTTTATCTTTTTACATTTTTGTAGCCAAACACAAAGCATAGCACTTCAATGTGCTCTACTACATGCAGAAACTCTGTACTTATTTCCTCCTTGCAGTCTAATTTTGACTGGTCCTCAAGAAGATTAGTGAAATGAGCTTAGCTATGATTTTGGCTGCAATTCTTCCTCTCTCTGCTTAACAAATCTCAGTGACCCAGTAGTGACAGTGATACAGCATATCCTGACCCACTGGCTGCCCATATTCTCAGCTAAGGCCAAAGTTTCAGACTGACCTCCTGTCTAAGAAGCGATTATCTAGAAGATATATGTACTAATCAAAAATGGAATTCAGTTCAACTTAGTGCTTCAAGTATGGTCAGTTCTGTACTAATTATTTTTTTTCAATCACATCTAACTCATCTTCATACAGAAAGAAAATAAAATTTGACTTATGGTTTTCTTGCCTTGGGAAATGAAGGAAGGAGAGCAATTATCAGCTTGTTTATGAAGACCAAGCACAGTGATTAAAAGTCAAGATTAAAGCATCATACTGGTCAGGAGGATCTGATCACAGGAATATTTTTATTTTTAGTATATTTTTAGTTGATCACACTGTTTGTTTCCCCCAGCCCTAGGTCTTGAACCTAGAACCTTGATGTATGTGGGACTGCTCCCAGGGTAGCATTCTAGAGTGCTAGGCCACCAGGGTGTACCCTGAATCATTTTTAAGATTTGCTATGGTCCAGACTCGTACCATTCAGTAGAAATATTGTATGAGCTTCATGTATAACTTTAAATGCCCCAGCAGTCACATTAGAATATTTAAATAAGCTGATTAAATTAATTTTAATAGTAGATCTAATTTATCCAATATAGATAAAATTATGCATGTTTTAATTACATATATAGTATACAATAAATATAAAACACTTTAATAAAATGTTTTCAGTTATTTTATTTGGGCTAAATATTTGAAATGCAGTGTACATTTTAAATTTATAGCACATTTAAATGTTCTCAGTAGCAAATATCTCTAGAAATTCCTGTGCTGGACATAGATGTCATAGTTTCTTCCACTGAACAAACAAGTGAAGAAAGGAGTCAGATATGTCCAAGAAAAATACCCAGTTCTGATTGAATCTATTCTGTGCATAAATAGATCACCTAACCATTACGATTTGAGAAAATGGACAGTTAATACCACATTCTTGTTTTATAATGAGTCATTAAATATATGTCTTTATAGTTCTAGAATGCTTGAGAGAATGCTTTTATATTTGCTTAAACATGTGGTTAGAAAGAATAAGAGCAAGCAGTGCCTTCAGGGCTAATTCCTTTAAAGAATTTTATTCTCTGGAAAATAGATTCTATATCTCGAAAGCTCAAATGGCTTTGTCTACATGTAATACAATGTGCTGTTACAATATCAAATGTAAAATCCACCAGTGGATTAATTTAACCCAGTTCAACTCTATTAAGCTTTATTCAACCATTTCTTCAATGGTAAAATTTTCAGTCATATTAGTTATTTCATCACCTAATCAGACAACTCAACCAATATTTTTTATCTAATGGCCTTTTCAGTTATGGTTTATAGCCATAAGGTTCCCATTAATGAGGTCTTCAAATCTTCCCACTTCAACATATTTGACTTGACAGAAGATTTCCCCTGTGATTTTCATAGCTACCTTGAAAAATAATGCTTCTTTCATTCAGAGATAGAATCACAAACTCTTAGAATATTTGTAAGTGAAATAATTCCTGAAGTTGTCATCTTTCAATGGTCTTTAGTATGTGGGGAGAACTCAAGTACTGAGAGGTGGTCAAAATATTTCCAGGGCAAAGTTTTAAATAATTTAATTTTTCCATCCTCAGTAATAGGTATATCCAACTCAAAATTAAATTATCTGATAAATTGTTTTATTTTTGTAACTTTTTTTCTCTCACAGAAGACATTATGCTCTAAT
This sequence comes from Solenodon paradoxus, assembly GCA_004363575.1. Taxonomy (NCBI): domain Eukaryota; kingdom Metazoa; phylum Chordata; class Mammalia; order Eulipotyphla; family Solenodontidae; genus Solenodon; species Solenodon paradoxus. The sequence continues at coordinate 214,554 of RJWH01000287.1, read as the reverse complement.
TCTTAATATTACTATAATGCATTGTTTTAGAGAATCTGCTCTCTAAATCTCTAATCTCTAAACAGATGGGAATCCTTTCATGAGTAATCAGGGTTCTATAATCTCATAGGACTTCTATATCTTTATTTTAGTATATATATTTGTTTTAAGAATGGAAATATATTATAATTTGATACATGTGGTAGACAGAATTTCAGAAAACCCTATGATGCTTGATTCTTGCACTTAAGCATCTGCACGTTATATTATACAAAGAGGCTTTGTAGAAAAATTTATGGTTAAAGATCTCAAGATAGGAAGATTACTCTGGATTATCCCTAGGACCGTACTATCTCCAGGTTCTTAAAAGTGGAAGAGCACTGGGTGTTCTGCTTGAACCATAACTAGGTTTCTTTCCTCATTACCTGTTCAAAGCAGAAGAGTTAGTGAGAAATATACAACTATAGAAAAGGTAGGACAGTTTCAAAGAGTGAGAAGACTTGGAAGTGTGATGATTTTAGCTCTGAGATAAACGAAGACATGTGCCAGTGAATACAAGTGGCCTCTAGAAGTGAGAATGACTCCCAGCTGACAGCCATCAAAGTGCTGAGATCTCATTCCTACAGCCACATGAAAGTAAATTCTGCCAACAATCTAAATCAGTAAGGACATGAACACTCCTCCGAATCTCCAGAACAGAATTTAGTTTTGCCAGTCTTAGTTTCAGCTGTGTAAGATTCTAGAGACCCATTGGAGCCCACAGGGTATCTGACCCAAGAAAGTTGTGAGACAAAAATTGGGAAGTTTTAAGCGACTAAGTTAGTAGTATTGATTACAACAACAAAAGAAAACCAATGTAGAATGTTGATGATTTTCTTTAAAAACCTTACCTACTCCATCTCTCGATCTTTGTTTAAAAAAAAAATGTCCCAGTGGCTTACGTTTAAGTCCCACCTGACACAGTCCGTGGGCATCCCAAGGACGTGACTTTGCAATCTCAGGAACGGGATCAGGGGGTGGTGGGGGGAAGCGGGGACGGAAGGAATTGGTTGAGGGGTCAGCCAAGATGAAGAGCTAAATAAATTAAATAAAAATGTTTCTTCCCCTTCTCCCTGCCGACCTGTCTCTGTTAACCTTTATTTTTTGCCTGTAACTTTCCTTTAAAGGAAAAAAAGAAAAATTTTCTTTGAGGGACAGGCATGTGAAAAAGTCAATAAATATTGATGGGAAATAATGTATGATAAGTTTTTCACAAAGAAATACAAGCAATATTTTCAATTATCCTGTGTGTTACTCCTTTATTAGTACATTCAATCCCTGGAAGTGAGAAAAAAAGGAAATAAATCAGTGTGATAATAAGCTACCATTTCCGAGCTGCATACCACCAAGTACAATTGATTCTCAGTTTATCATGATAGCCTTTCAAGAATTGATAGGGATTGTATTTGAGGACTCTCTATCCACAGAGAAAAAGAAGAAAGCAATTATCTACTACAAATTTAAAATGTATTCATTTCCAACTGCTCAAAAATTTCCATAGGGATTATTATGCCTCTTCCCTGTTATACATGTGTGGTCTCTAAGCAAGTTCAGTAATAGTTGAACACTCAATGCTCAAGTAAGAGTTTTGCACCATGGGTATAAGCAAGGCACTGTCTGGCGCACCAGCATGAAGTTAATTGGAACTCAGTAGAGCAGGTAGATAGTATAAGGATGGATTGGAAAAAATAGACTTCAAAATGGTGAATAAATGATATCTGGAATAGTCACCAAAATCCACATTAACCCATAAGTATACTGAGGTAAAAATATAACTGACTTGCCCAGTTTCTTACATCCAGAATAATTTAAGAAAGCTGACCCATTGTCTGGACTCAATAGGAACAAAATATTGGACTCTTCTGAGAATAGATCTTTAAAGTACATTCCACTTGTGTTATTTAATAGTCAAAAATCAACCAGATTTGATTGTGGTAAAGCAAAACTTCTGAAATAAATATCCTAAAGGAAAACAAAGAAAAAAATACTTAAAGAAGGAAGAGGGTAAGGAAATGTGGACTTAAGTCTAACTATGAGCGCTGTTATGTAGATTGCTGACTAAGGACTTTTTCAAAGGCAGTGAAAAAGGAATCTAAATGAAGTTTTAAATTTTATCTTGATCTGAGAATGCTAGAAAGGACATTATCAGATTATTTTAATGATGAATCTGATATAATAAATCATCTCAAACTGCTGAATGTATGTGTTCTTTTTTAAGCACTTCCGGAATATATTTGTTAGGGGAGAAAGAAACCTAGCAATTATGGAGTGCTTACTACATCCTAAAACTAGAGATTTTTCTCTCTTTCACTATCTCACATAAATGTTTCTTTACATCTAAATATCAGTTACTTCAGGAGTAAAAAAATAAATAAAATATGTGGTTACTTATTTGTCTTACATGACAATTTCTCTTCAGTAAGCTAAATGCGTTAGAAACTTTGATTAAACACCGGAGTGGACACAGACTTATGACCCTTCAGACTGGACATGAGCCCAAAGAAGTAATGGACCTGCAGTGAGAGAGTCAAGGAAACGTGAGTGACACTTCAGAGCCTTGGAACATTAAACTTGCAGCTGACTACCCATGTTTATTTCAGCCGTGAGTCCACTAGTTTAATGGCTGACTAATGAACTGATGCATCTATACTTGGCTGCAATATAAAAAAAAAAAGCTACCAAACATTTCATTTAAAAAGGAAGAGTAAAAACCTTTTTAGCTGAGCCTTGGTGGCCTAGTGGTTTAGTCCACTAGTCGTAGTTCACAAACATTTCAACAGTGCCAGTTTAAGATCCGGTGCCTAGGGAAACAACCAAGGATAATAATTAATAAAATAAATAAAAATACTTCTTAAAAATTTTAGAGGAAAAGTCAGCTTGCCTTTACTAAGGTTTTTAGAAGACTTCAAAGGTCCCATTTACACTTAAGTTTTAAAGACATTTTAATTAAATTTTCTTTTTGAGATCATTGTAGACTCTTACGGTTATTAAGAAATAATTTAGAGATCCCATGTACAGTGTACTCAGTTTTCCTCAGTGATAACATCTTACAAACCTGACAGGATATCACCACCAGGATATTGTCTTTGATAGTATCAAGATAAAGAACAGTTACTACCACAAAGATCCCTCATGATGATCTTTTGTTGCCACCCAAATTTCCTTCCTAGACCACCCACATCCTTGACCACCAATGTATTTTCATTTTCATTCATGTGATTCTTTATTTGAATTAAATGTAAGTGAAATCATATAACATGGACTTTGATTTTTTTTTTTCCACAAGGCATACTTCTCTGAGACTTGTCAATGTTATTGAATGTACCAATAATTCTTTCCTTTTTTGATGGGTGCTAGTTGATGGTATAGTTGTACCACTGTCTGTTTACTCATTCACCCATTGAAGGACACCTGAGTTTTTCCCTGTTTCTATTTTATTATGAATAAAGTTGCTATAAATATTTTATATAGATTTTTATATGAACATACACCTCCATTTCTCTAGAAAAAAATGACGAAGAGTGCAATTGTTGGGTCTTAAGTGCATGTTTAGTTTCAGAGCGGCTGAACCATTTTACATTCCTAAAAGCAATGTGCTTTTAGGATGATTCAATTTCTCTGCATCCTTATGAAAATTTCAAGTTGCCACTACTTTATATTTCAGCCATTACTCTTAGGCATATAGAGATATGTAATTTAGGTTTAACATACATGTAACTTGCAATATGTTCTCCTACTTTATAGCTTGTATTTTCAACTTCTTAAGAAGATATTTTTTCAGGGCAAAATATGTTAATATTGATTTGTCAATTTTTCCTTTTATGGATTGTGTTTTTGATGTTTAGTATGAGAATTATTTTATAGTCTTAGTTCCCAGTAGTTCAGTCTCATTTATTTGAAGGAAAAGGTTAATAGTTTTATAGCTTGTAATTAAGTTTGTAGTTAAGTTTTAATTTTTTCTTTGTATGAATTGTGAGACTTTTGTCAAGGTTCAAATATTTTTTTCTTAAATATCCAATTACTCCACTTCCTTTTGTTGAAAAACTTATGTCTTCTCCCCTGAGATGTGTTTTGCATTTCAGTCATATTCATGTTGTTCTTCTTTCTTTTTTTTCTGTTATATTCATCTGTTTGTCTCTTCACAAACACAACACAGTCTTAGGCCATAACTACAAACTATGTCTGTAAATCAGGTTCACTAATTTCTCCTATTTTTATCCATCATTAAAAGATTTTTAGTTTTTCTATTTCTTTACATTGTCATATATACTTTAAAATACTCTTGACAATATCTATAAAAAGTCTTGCAGAGAATTTGACAGGGATTGTGTTAAAACTTTATATCAATTGGGGAGAATCTTTACTAGGTTTGGTCTTCCAATCCATGAATATAATCTAGCTCTCCTTTTATTTTAGATCTTTGTTGATTTCTGCAGCAGTATTGTGTAGTTTTCAGCATACAGGTCCTACATGTTTGGTAAATGCATATTAAAATGCACATTTTGGTGGTGTAACTATAAATGGTATTTAAATTTAATTTTAGAGTCGGCATTTCATTGTTATTCTATATAAACAATACATTGTTTGCTATTGTACACTTAGATGCTTAAAACATCTTCACAATAATGCTATATACTTTCCATATCCCATTTTAAAGATGTGGAAGCTGAATAGAAGAATGATTTACCGCATTCTGTATTAGTTATTAGTGCTACATAGCAATGTTTCAGTGACTTAAGCAAATGCATATTTTTTTCTAAAACACCTGCCATGAGGGACCTGGGAGTCATATGATCTATGCTAGATTTTTCTTATTTTAGGCTAAATCTGTAATTTCTGTCTTTGTCTGGTTCACTGGTAGAGACATCTTCTTGTAATGGCACTGGTACAGGAGGGCTGACCAAACTTGTCAACACATCAAGACTTTGGATGTTTTATGGTTGCTAATATCCATTTGATGAGAGCAAGACACATACAACATCCTGGCAGCAAGGGGTAGAGTGATATATTCTACTTCTCCTGGAGATGGAGGGGAGAAAATAGCTTGGTGCGGGATGTGGATACAGAGATAGACGAAGCATAGATGAAGCATTAGGGACAATAATTCAATAAACTCCATGTGCTCAAGATCAGCTGCTAATAAGTGACAGAGTTAATATAGGAACCCAGATCTTTCTTCATTCAAAGTACATTTTTTAACAATTAATATGCTCCCAGTTTATAGAATGAAGTGATTATAAGGCAAGCAATATTTGTTGAATAAAGGAATGAATGAAGTATTCAATTCTATCCTTTGCTAAAAGAATGTTTTAGGTATCTAGATCTGAATGAAATTTTTCAACAATAGTACATTTCTCACCAGGTAAGCAGATTTGCTAATTACTCCATTTCACTTATTCCTTCCTAAGGTCCCTTGATGACCTGTAAGTGTATCTTGCTCATAGTCACGGTGAAGTTGTTTTCAGACTTTAAGAAACAATCGTTCTCTCTGACCTTGTTCTGTCTTCCATTTCATCTTATTCTCCAGCAAACAGTGTTATTGTCATTGTCAAATATCCAATGCATTTTCATTACCTGCTCATCTCCTGATATTTTCAGAAGACCTTTTCAAAAGTCCTTTTAGGAGTTGCCTTTAATGTGTGCATTGCTTTTACAAGCCACTTGCGTGTTTTTAACAAGTTCTGTAATTGCTCTCATATGGAGAAAACCTCTACTTAATATTCAGGGAGTGCAATTAATACAGAAGAATGTCAGAAAGATAGAATTGAATGACATTTCTTCAACCTGAGTTTAAATTATGAACTTTTTTTTGAAAATGAATGTGTATACCCAGAGTTTTGCTTTATTTTGTTTTTAAAGAGTGAGTTGGTTGCTTATGAGGACAAAACTTGTGTAAGAACACTAGAGCACTATGGAATCCTTTCATGCTATATGGAATATACATTTATATAAGACTCAGCAGAACACATGTACCACTGGTGACAATAATAAACCCAATGATTGTCTTTAGAATATTAAAATAAGGTTTTTTTTAAAATCATTAAAGGAGAAGTCACAAAAAGCACATATGATTTATGATGTGTGTATCTTTCTATTGCTGTCTCAATCACCTCAATTAATGATGCCTTTACTAAATGTAACACCTGATAAAATAGGAATGCAATCCACGGCCTGTGGACATCATTAGGACTATTGATTGATATACCAAGACTGTCATTGAGCCTATTCAAATAGATGTGGGAGAACTCACTCTCAAACTCATTCCTGTCTTGCCAATACCTGATTTAATAAATTATCAACAGCTGAGAATATAAAATTTTGTTAGCTAAATTTCTATACAAACACCTTCACAGCAGAAAAAGAAGAAAAAGCAACTACATAATGTTTCAATGACCTAAATGGACTTTTGGTTAGTTTTGTTAAGCATTTTTGAGTATTACTGTTAGGATTTCAGAGTTTATTATGTGAATCTTTGAAAGGAAAAAAAAGAAGTCCACCTTCATTGAGTTTCTTTTAAAAGAAGCAATTCTTTCTTTTGAAGGATTGTCTTAGGTAACTGATGTTTCAAAGCTGTCCTTGTGGCTCTTGATAACTCACTGCTTCTTTTTAAGGAAACTCAGTCCTTTCTATTAACTATTGCTTCTCAATTGCCATCAGTTTAAAAAACAAGTTTTTCATTTTCAGTCTTTGCAGAAGTTTACACAAGTAATATTCAGATTTATTATCCAAGCATCCACTAGGATCATGAATTAGGTTTGTCTTAAATTAAGAGTTCTGGCCTCAGGGAGCTTATCAAATATAATTGCTGACTATGTCAGGAAAATAAATCAAATGGGGGAAAAGTAAACAATCAAAGTCAATGTATTTCTCTAAGGCCAACCTATCAGAGTGACAAGGCACAATATGATATCTATCATTATACCAACAATGAAGTTTTTTAATGAAACAAATACAACTGAATTATTTAGGCTTATATATGGTAGATATCTATGTCTCATTTGTGATCAAACACAGATGAAATCTGAAAATCTCAATTAACCATCTACCAAATGTTCTTTTCTTGTTTGTTTCTTTATCCTGTACTTGACAGATGCAGCCATCAACTAACAGTGACACTAAATTTATAAAATATAGTAATTCCTCAATTTTTAATTTGTAAATTGCTGTTCATTGGTATATTAGTGTCTTTTTCACACTTAAGATATTGTAGATGATCAACAAATAATTTTTGAATGAATAAATACATCCTACTTGAGGCTCTGTAAGACTGCATGATTGTGAGTGTATATTCTGGTATTAGGCTGCATAATTTTGAATACTAATTTCACAGATTCCAGCTTTGTGATATCAAGAATGCTACTTAACAACTTTAGGATTAAGTTTTCTCATAAAAGCAGTCGTATTGTTTATCTCATAAATGAAATAACACACAGAAAATTTATAATGATGACAGGTTAAATAAAATACTCAAGGTTTGTTATTGTTATTTAAGAATTGGTCATAGAAATATACTTTCTCTGCTATTTTAGGGACACTTTTCTGAATTCTAGGAATTATAAGCTATTTTCACTAAAAAAAAGAAAATTATGAAAATATTTAATGAAAGAAAAATCAGAGAGAGAGTCCTGAAGTCAGTATATTTTGAGCATAATTTTGTTTATGATTACCTATAACTCTATCATCACAAATCACAAAAAATTGCTTTTATTCATGCTTTTATTTATTTTAACTGTATGCTTCCTTTCTAGTACATGTATAAGGAAAATTGAAACAAAAAATAAATACAAGTAAACATTTAGCAAAATATAAAAATAAATAAAAATTCAAGATCAAGGGAAGCACAAAAATATAACAGTAGCAAAGAATAATACAGTACTTACAATTTCCTTAATTTTTCTCTAAGTTGACAGGGATATCTCATCAAAGAGCAATGATCAATTTTATAATTATTTTATTAATTCACTTAACATTTAAAGAGTAATGGGTACAATATTGAAAAGTAGAAAGCAGAACAGTACTCTAAGAGAAAGATCTTTCTAACCATGAATTCTAAAAGTAGTATCTTACAGGAGTTATTATATAAAGGACATGATGAAAGTACAATCAGCTAAGTCTTTAACATCTTTACTAAAAATGTAGCAGATGATTTTATATGACAGTTTGACAAAAACTAAAACTAATAGCATTCAATTATATTTATGTTATATCAATATTATGAATATTGGGGGAAGTGAAATTGGATATTTGAAAGTAAAAAGCAATAATAATTGATTATTTGTCAGAGACTTGAAGGAGGACTACAATAAAAATCTCTTTGGCAAATACTGCCTACTGTGTCTACCAAACTGGAATAGATGCTAAGACTTGAAATTATTGAATTAGGACACATCTATGTGCTTGTTTAAGTAGCCTTATAAAGATGGATGACGTGAAAGAAGTGGCTATTTTAACTTGATTCTAAAACAAAATCTCCTTTTTAAAAAATAGAGAAATTATTTTTCTATGCCACCAGTGATAATTTCCAGAGCGCCATATCAAATAATTAAATGCTATTTACCCAGATGTACATCTATATCAAACATTTTAAAAATAAATGAAGCAATGACAACTAAAAAAATAAAACAATTCCAAAAACCTGTTTCTCACTGAATCCATGAATCTTAGAGTTGTTTTTGTCAGTCTCCCTAATAATGAATCCTCTCTAAAGCATCCTAAACATGTATTCTATAGTTCTTGCTTGAACCTTTCCAAAGGAAAAAGCCCACTAATGGGGGATGTTCTTAATATTAAATCAAAATTATCTACCTATTTGAATCAATTAAGTTCAGTTGTTAATAACCTACTATCGATTGCTTAAATGAAATTATGTGGTAGGCAGTTTGGACTGATTGCTTTTATTAAAAACCTCGGGTTTTGTTGCTGTTGCTTGTTTGTTTGTTTTACTCTACAATTATCGATTTTTTATTATTTATTCTCATGCATGTGTGCTTAAGTTAAAATGACTACAACATTTCCAGGCATCATTTCAAAATGTTTATTCTTGTTTGTTATTTTCTGCATGAAAATTGTTTATAGATGAAGAATGTCATTCACTGTGTACACTTTACATATAATAAATACTTCTAAGGTTAATAGGCGCCAGGGTTCAGTACGGAAAACAAACACGATGGTGCCATATGATCGCATTAATATCAAATTCATTTTTTTTTTTTTTTTTTAGGAGTCACATGCTAGGTAACTGATATAAGGTAATACATTTATTTAGTCACTACTCAGAGACCCACTCCTGATATTTTCAAAATCTGGCCTAAGAGTAAAGCTGAAACCCATCTTCTATTATATCTGAGTATTTAAAATTGTGAATTAAGCTACTGAAGTGTTAAATAGAATGCATGTTATTCTGTTCTCTTGCAAAGTCAGGAGCCTCTCTTTGTTCTTTTTGTAAATACTGTGCTTCTGGGACTAACTCAGTTTGTTGAGTTCTGTTCAATACAACAGAAAAGTTTTATTGAACTATCTCTTCTCATCTTCTAATTCGAGTCTTGTATCCAAAGGATATATGAAACAGGAACTCAGATTGAAGACAGATGGTGACCTAGTAGTCTGCTTGCTAATTCTACAATTGTTAGAGCTGACTTATAAGGGTCGGTATCCTTATTAGAATCCCCTGGATTTTAGAATAGTAATACATGCATAACAGTATTTAGATAACATTGCCAGTGGGATATAGACAGTAGCCTAAAACAAAATACAGTTTTCTCTGGTAAAAACGTTCACATTCACAATAAGTGAGATTAGTAGACATTAAATAACCTCACATCAACTGAGGTTAGGTTTTGTTGCCAGAGGCATTTAGGTCAAGTCAGATTTTTGCCATCAAAATAGCAAATAAAAAACCAAAACAAAACAAAACCTTTTTTTCGTTTTTTTTTCCCCCAGAGCTTTTGTATCTTTTCTATTAAATTATAAGAGACTGTCGATCAGCAGTAAGTCAGGCACTTAGCTAGTTATCTTAAATATATTGTATAATTATATTCATTTTTAAGACAGTTATAATTATTCTTATTTTACATATAGTAAAAATAAGGTTCAGAGAAGTTAAGAAACTGTCAAAGAACTGTGATTTACATGTTTGCTTTATTAATTCCATTAGTGCATCTGGACTGCTAATAAGTTGTATGAAGAACCTGGGATTCTCTAATGTCCCTCTGACACCTCAGCTTCTCTGCTTCCTTTGGCAGAAAAGACCCAGATAAGAAAATGTGAGGTCTTAAAACATTATATGACATACTTTATTTCACATCAGTATTCTTTTAAGCAAACAATGATTTACCAAAGACTCCAATGCAATGACATGAACTATTGGATTAATGAGTAATTTATCAATGACTTAAGGAATATTTGCCTATCAGATTAGATTTCTATTGTCTTGTAAGTATAGTTCTTTCTGTGGAATGCAAATACATTTTTATTATCTTCCTAATGCTCTGTTGCTTGAGTTCTGTGGGTTATTTCCACATCCTAATGAGCAGTCTCCTGGAATGTGTATTACTAATGAAATGCACATCAGTAATGTTTTGTGTGACAGAACTAAAAACGTCATTTTCTTTTCCCTCTTTCACACAAATACATTATCATTATGAGACTATAATGTCATGTTTTAAGTTACTTGCATTAGTTATTGCTGCTTTTAATCAGTAGGTTTTTTTTTTAAGTGTTAGTCTGAGTTTTACTGTTGGAATAAACTGATGATATTTTTAGTTCACTAATAACAATCATTCTGTGATTTCTATGTTCTCTCTGCTGTTGCTATTTGTTTAATTTAGTTTTTATTTATTTACTATCTCTTGTACACATCTGTAGGAAAGTTGGTGCTGCCTGAGTTCTAGCCTCCGACTCCATGAATGCTCAGCAATACCCTAATTGGGAATCCTAGTGTTTTATCATCAACCATTTCACTCCCTATATGATTTCAACCAGAACTTTGGCATTAAAATTCCTTCACTGCTGATCTGGTTGATACTACATTGAGCTCTTCCTGAACTGCTGATTTATATACCCTACTGAACTCTAGATATTATCATCCTTGATATCTAATAGACATTTCAAAACATTCACTCTGAAGGACAGTTCTTGACTCTACCTCTCATCTTGTTTCTCCCTGTTGTAATAAGTGAGTTACTCTGTTGCACAGAACAGTATATTTAAATGGTCGTTTATTTCTCTTTTTCTCTCACTTTTCAAATTCAATATATCAATAGACCCTATCAAGTTTAATTTCATATTAATTGGAAGGTAATAACTGTCCTTCAAGACTTCCCTCTGTATCCTTGTAAGACATCATCCCTCCCTTCAAATGCTACAATGATCAGAACTGAGTCCTCTGATTTCACTCTTTTCCATTAGGCTTTAATATCCAAAAAAATCAACAGATTGACTTTTTCAGAATGCAAATTAGAGAATACCACACAACCTGAACATTTATCACTTTTAAGTGACTTCTAGTTCCACTTATAACACCTAAAATGCTTTTTCTTTCCATTATGATCCTCCATGATTTTGCCTTAATGACCAAACTATGTTCATCTCTTGCCATTCAACCTGTCTTTTATTGTTTTCCAGGCAGACACCCTTCTTTCTGTTTCTCAAACAAAAACTCATTTTTATCTCAACATTTGCACTCTACCTATTATTTTTCAACACCATGTAAAATGATTACAGCTCTTTGCCTGGCTTGTTCCTTTTCATAATTCAAATATTTTGTCAAATGTCACTTCCTCATAGTGTTATTTTTTTATATTATTATCCAGTTCTAGTTCTTTAATTTATCATTACTTAAATTGTTTTCTTTGCTTACTTTTTTTATTATTTCTGTTTCAAATGAAATGTAGTTTCCATGAAGGTGATACTTACTAGCATCTGACTTTCCTCCACTCCCAAGCACACAGAAGACTGCTTCTCTCAGGATTCTTGCATGTTCCTGGGGCTAAGTGATCACTTTAGCCAATGAAGCCTGAGTGGAAATGTCAGATGTCACCAGGGGGCTGCTACAACAAAAGGTCTGCTTGTGATTTTAACCTTTACCTTTTCTTGTTGCAAAGTCCAGGAAACACACATGTTCCAGATCACTCAGATTCCTGAGTGATTGGGTGGAGCAGATCCCCTACCTACCCTTATTAAATATGGGGTATATATAAGAATTTTATTTTATTTTTACATTAGGCCATTGAGATGTTAGATTACTGAAGAATTACCTAGCTTGCTCCAATGAAGGAGCAATTTTATTTCTTTTCTTACTTTACTTTTTTCATCTTTCTCTAGCATCCAGAATAATGTCTGGGACAAAGTAGGCAATTTAGACAAGTGAATGAATTCCTAATGTCTGTCTCTTTACCTACAAGTAGAAGCTGTGATCTTGAGGTTTACTAGACATGTGCTTTGTTCTGAAGATTAAAATTGCCCTATTATAGACTTTGAGACAGTATTGTCATTTCTGAGATGTTATCAATATGTCCTTATTTTAATAATTCATTTACGCATGTCCTATTGGAGTATTAGTTAAGTCTACCACTTCTGGCCAGGCACAGTTCAATACAACCCAAGGACCAGGGTTTGTGTCGCAGAGTTTGGGGTGAACAACCAAGATGAACACTTAAATAACAAAATTAAAAAACAATGAATAAAAAGAATTATTTTATATTCCTTGAAAGAAAAATTCTAAATTATCTGAGACTTCGGTAGATCAGAGAATGAATTAAGAGAGTGGGTAAAGTGATTAAGAACAGAAATATAAAAGGGATTAATGTCTATTTCTATTAAACCACTCTTCAGTTTCACCAAGAAGACCTGATAGAGCAGTAGTTTTTATTCATCCCCACACTTTATATTCTTCTTTTCTATGTCATCAAGCTTACCCTCCTCTTCTTTCTCTGTTCTCCTTACCTTCGTATTTTTGATTCACAAACCCTCTACCTCTAGTATTTTTTCTACTCTGGTCTAAGTCAACATTGTTTACAGAGCACAATCAGTATGGGAAGGAAATTTTGGGAACAGAAGCAACTTCTGGTTTTTTTTTTGTTTTTTTTTTCCTACATAAATGTGAAATTTGAGTGTTTGTGAATAAGTGCATATGCGTATTCAAAGTCTATAATATGAGTTCCTTCTTTACATTTGAAATTATACTGAGTTTAGATTAAAATTAATTTTGACTTTCAAAGTCATTCATAAAAAAGGGATATGACTCAAAAGATTTGAAGCACTAGGAAAAATTATTATTAATCATTTTTCACACAAAAAAGTCATAAAGTAAGAAGTTCAGTGTGAATAAGCAGGATTTTTACTTGAATTATGTTTCAGTATCTATTCCCTGTAGCATTAATTTAAAAAGGAATTGCTGAAGAATTAAAACTAAATTTTGAATTCATTTCTACATCTAGTTTTTTGGAATTGATTGCTGCTAAGGCTAAGAATTTATTTCAATTTGTTTCGCTCTTGAAAAGATGCATTTAAAGAGTGAAACCCCAGGCAAAGCCACTCGGGGTCCTTCCCGTAATTAAAGCTACGTTATGTTAGGATAGTCCCCTAAAATTATTTGTCTAAGGTGAATAATATTTGTTTAAGCTTACCTTTTTGAGATGGAAAATAATCTTATTTCTTCATTCTCTGACACTTACATTGAAGTTAAAAGAATTTTCATAAAGATATGCAACTTTTTCTCTTAGACATTTGAAGTACTTTTAATTTTTCTCTCAAAAATCAGTGCTATGGGTTCAGTTCAATTATTTATGCATTATGTATTATCCCCGTGTGAAATCTCAGTTATTTCCCCCCATGGAAACATACATAAAATGATTATAATCTAATTGTTCTATTTATGTATTTTAAGTATTTATTATTTTTTAAAGGTAAGTTGCAGACTATAATGAAGGCAAATAAGTAAGCAGGCAGGAAAAGAGAGGAGGAAGAAGAATTTTCGTTTATTTTCATTTCAGTTGCACATCTGATTGTTCCTCCCTGGGACACAAACCCTGATCCTTGGGAAGTATGTGGCCTGCACTCAGCTGGAGGTGGCCTATCTAACTGCTCTGCACTGGGCACACATATTTATTCATTTTTAATGAAGAAAGAAGCAGACAAGAATGAAGGTAGTAAGCAGGTAGGACTAGCAAGGACTAAGAAACATGTATTTTTTAATTCAGTTGTTCATTTTAGTTGGCACCCCCAGCCCTAAGTCTCTAATTTATATCCTTGGGCTTTATGTGAACTACAAAGGTACTGCAGACTTGACGCCTGAGCCATAAGGGTGTGTCTTTAACTGTATCTAAATGTTATATGATGAAGTATGAAATCATCATCTTATGCTTTTCATTTGAGTTGTTAATGATTGTGGTTTTGATGAAAATATGTGTATGTGTGTGTATAATTTTTAAACTAATTATTTGTGATAACATGCTCATATAAGAATTCTGCAGATGCACTATTAAGTAATAAAACCCTTCCTCTTTGTTTCAAATGTTCAGACACACACTAAGACAAATATAATTCTCGACCTTGCCTAAGGAAAAGAATAAATGACCAAATAATGAGGTGATGTTGCAATAAGATCTTGGCTCTCTTTATTGTCTTTGACTATATGAGGATCTGAGGGATTTTGTTGGAGAGCCATTGATTTCATGTTCTTCTATTGGTCATAAACTACCTATGTCTACAATTACCTCTCAAATTCAAACTACTTGCAAAAATGAATTTGGAGCAAGAGAAAATGGATAATCAATACCAAAATATCAAAAATCCTAGGAAAACCCACTCATACTTGTCCATTTAATGAATTATCTGTCAGCAGGCTGACCAGTAGGTACATCTTATCCCCCATTTTAAATGTGTAAATAGAAAGACTGAACATAAATCTCTTCACAAGTCTTATCTTAAAATTAACTTTTATATTTTTACCAAATAGTTGCAAAACAGACAAGGAACTTAGGCTATTATAGAGAAAAATAGCTTTTTTACAAGTACTAATAAAATAAATATCATAATTTCTTCTCAAATTTTTCTTACCCATCTCTTTATTTTTTAAGAGCAATGACAGCTGTAATCTCTATTGTGAATACCACTTTAATCTAAACTTCCATTTTGTGGCCTTGTTCACAAATTTTCTTCTCCCCTCAATTCTTCCTTTCCCTTGAGCTCTAAAACTTTCCAACTAAGTAGAAGCTTCTTTTTGTATGATATTTATTAGTTTCTTTTTTATTCATCCTGGTATCATGGTAGCCATAACATTTACAGTTCCAGGGAGGACTTAGTAGATTTTCAATAAATATCTAAAAAAAAATGAATGTTAAAATAAGAATGAGGAAGATGGTGTGATATCCCACAATAAAAAAGTTTACAAGACAAAGGAACTGATAAGTAAGGGTGTTCAATGAAAGCATCTGAAGAAAAGATACTTGGGTTTTGAACTGCTGCTTATACAGCAAGAAAGTGAGTAAGAGTTTGAAAAGGCAGAAAGATTTGTGAGAATATGGCAGCTGGCAACTATTGGAACGATGAATGATTTGATATAATTTTCCCCAATCCCCAGCACACCCTATATTCTTCATGGCAGGCACTCTGTACTATTACTCTAATAGAGGTGCTGTTTATATTCAAAGCATGTTCATTTTCTTTGCTTGAAGTTCATGTTGATAATAACTTTAGGTAATAAATAATAATAAAGTAACAAATAATGAATAGGCTAAATTCTGGATTAGACACCAGATCATTCTCATGGTAACACAATATTCCTTTAACTTTATGTTCCTTGAAAGCTAATTTTCCCTCTTTACCACAATTTACACACATATAACATGAAAATGTTGCAATAGATATTCTCTAAGGTCCTTTCCATCACATGGGAACGGTCTATGATCCTTGACTCTTAATCCCCAAATTTCCCATTTTCAATAGACAGAACAAGAAAGAAGAAAAATACAAAGTGAAAGACATTATAAAAATATAACAGAGCTAACATATTATGAAGGCTGTAGTACTGCTTTCTCAGGAAAATTGAAGGGAAATGATGGGTATATATCTGGTTATGAAGAGTACAGTCCTTTTGGGAGGCATGAGAGGTCAGAACAGAGGATTGAGAGTGTTATATTACTATGTGATCATTTTCCTCTTAGGAAATATACAAGTAGCTATTTTTCACATGCACAGAGTTTCAGTAAAGGAAAGAATTTGTGCAGTGTATGAAAAATCAAAATCTATAATTATTATGGTGCCTAAAAAGATAGAAACAAATACACTCAGGAATTCAGCAGATGCTACATGCATCTTTCTACTTAACTGTAAATTTACAGCTTGAACAGTCAACCATCTCGATGAAGGAAGTGAAGCATCTGGCCTGGAATAAAGGGGCAGTACAGGACACGTGAAAACACTCATTCAGTGCCATAAGCAACCTGCCACCAGTGTAGTCGGTGACTCGTGTGTTTAAGAATTCTTATGATTTGCTCAACTCTCTCTTGGAGCTGCTACTATGGCAACAAACATGGATAAAAAAAAAAAAGAATAAACATTTGATAAAAACAAATGGAAAAAAATCCCTACTTTCAGGGTGTAATAAATATGGTGAGTTTGTAATGGGCAACTTTCACAGCATGATATATTGGAAAGAAAATCAGTTTCCGGTAATTTGCTTCTAGAGCATCCAGCAACTTAGCAGAATGACTACAGACCTCAGAAAAGTCAGTCCATTCATCCATCCATACACAGCTGTGATAGCTATGACATGAAACATGATTAACCACTGCATGCTAAACTGTGTGTGGCACTGTGTGGAATGATTAGATACATGTTATTATATGATGACTCAAGGGAAAAGAAGAGAAAATCACAAACCCAGTCAGCTAATTAGGATACAAGGCAGTATCTGATAAATAATATAAAAGCCATACCAAAACAAATTGGGTATATTTTAAAAGGAGCAAAACATTATTTCAGCTGACGACATTAGAATAAAAAAACAAAGGGCAAATACATTTGTGTCAGTTCTTAAAATACATTGTAAAATTAAAACTATTGAAAAATGGTGCATAAGTCAGAATCATATATGTATATTTAAGTATAATTTCAAAAATACATACAAATAAGATGACAAAAATTTACTTGGAATCACCAAAATATAATTACTGCTTAGCTTGTTGGTTATTTTTACACACAAAAATTAAAATAAAATAAATTGATATTTTATTTGACATTTTATACTTACTTCTTTTCTTGTCATTCTTCTATAAGAATCTTCTCACATTTTCCACAGTTTTAATGAACATAATTTCTTATGAATGCATTGCTCATAGTCTCTCAAGTCTCTTCTCCATTAATAATCAAGGACTTCTTAGAGCCCTTAGGGTAATAAAGAGAAAGTAGAGACCAGTCAATCTTGAAGAAACTGAGGAAACTTTACTAACCTCGTAATGTCTGGTATTATGAGTATTACATGATTTCCAAACTCTTAATTAAATGAAGCAAAATCTTTTTTTTTCTTACATCATCTGAGTTACTATTTCTTTTTTCGTCTTTATGAATTTAAACCATTATTAAAAATTGCATTCTATATTATTTAGCAAGGACCATTAAAAGAGAAGCAGAATTTTTAAAGTTTTCTTTTGTTTTCTCTTCTGATATTATTACAACAGTCAGTCTTTGCGGTCACAAAATTATTGAAATTATTAATTAAGTATAATTAAGTATACTTAAATGTTATGTCTGCTACATCTAGATGGAAAGTTGGGAATCATCATTCACATGTCTAAATATGGGTATGCCAACTTCTGGATTCAACATGGCAATGTAAATAGTGCCACACCTCTCTTCCTCAGAGTCACTCCCTTATCATTACATAAAGATAAGAAACAAAAGTCTCACCTTTAATGGAAACCAGAGTTCCTGCTGTAACTAGCATGGTAAGTCGAAAGCAAATAAAAAAGTGATAAATGACTTAGCAGATGATCTAATCCATATGCTTACAAAGGAAGTACCAATGAGGGGATCATTGATTTGAACTTTGGAATCCATTCACGAATTAGGTATTAAAGACAGGAACCACTGATATGAAATAATACCTTGTATTCAAACTAAATTTGAATGATTGCATAAGTTAGTGTTTAAGTATTAAGACTTTTTCCCTAGTCTAGAACTGATTTTATTTTCCCATATGAAACTATATTAGAAAGACATTTGACTTGAGATATCAAGCATTGAAGGAGGGAAAACTGAGGGTTCCTGCTGGAAACTGAAGCAGTGAGTAAAACTTTGCCTTCTGATTAATAAAGTTCCCTAGCACCTTTTCCCCATGCAACTCCATAAACCCAATAGCAAGAAGAATAGAAGCTTCTTTTTTTTTTAACTTACTCTTACTGACATCTGGAGTTTCACTCATCAAAATGTCCCAGACACTGTAAAGTTATGCTTCCATCTGAGAATAACTTGCCATGTCTTCTTTGTCAGACCACCTTCATATTTTTAATTAAAAATCTTATTATATTCTATCCATGTCAGCAATAAAATATACCACTATCCTGCTTGGATAACTTCATAACAATATGCACTTACTATTTAAAATATGGTTGTAAATATCTGAAAAATGTACAGAAAAGTGGTTGTATTGAGACAGTTGAATTAAGAAGAGGAATATAAAGGACAATTATCCCTTTAGGGATTTCTATTTTTAAAAATAATCTACATCCAATGCTTTAGTATGCACGACAGAGAAAAATATCAAATCGAGTCAACCTAATTTTAGTTCTTCATGGAAAAATTGTAAATAAGGTGGAGAGATCACAGATAGATACAGAAAAATGCATAAAATTAAATAAAAATAAATTTTTCATGTTAGAATCTTACCTTAAAGACATCAAATGGATAAGTCATCCAAAAATTTAATCATTTATTTAATGTAATATAAAAATAGTAAAATTTCTATGAGAAAAGTAAACTGGAGCAATTTTACAGATTATAAGAAATTAAAAAAATTGCATATATATATACATACATATTTTTTAAAAATTAGTTATTTCTACAAATACTTCTTTTAATAATAATAAAAATGAAACATAGGCAACTCTGATTCCAAGACGGCAATCTGTTAAGACCTCAGACTCCCTGTTTCCTACAGAACAACTAGGAAACATCTATTTTGCAAATAAAAATTCTTAAAATAAACTGAACCTTCATATTCACAGACTGTAAGAGCATATGGCTCCATAAAAGGTGTTCCACATCACAGTCACATCTCAGTTTTAAGACATAGTGAAAAGCCAAGCCACAAAGGGAAAAGAACAGGCAGAAATGATACAACTCCAAAAGTAAAAGACCCTCTCTGGCAACAGAGAGTAATCCTGAGCGGGCCTGCAGTCACTGAGCTGGAGGAAGGGAGACCCTAGTGCAGAATGAAAAGAGGATAAGCACCCTGTAAATGGGGATGAATCTTCTGAAAGGGATCCGCAAAGGAAGCCACCTTTAAGGGAAAACCCCTGAGGGAAGCCCCCACTCTCTTGTCATTACTGCTCTGGTTCTGAAGGACCCACCCACATAAAATCTCACCCTCAGGCATATGGGTTTGTTTGCCATCCCCTGCTGGGCCAGCAGCTGTCTTTAAAGGACTGAGAACCCAGATGGACTTTATATTCAGAGTTGTGATACTAGAGGAAAATTCAGCATCCCATGCAAACTCCAACTACATAGACTGGACTCTTAGGCCTCAACATAGGGTCCTCCTTAGAACTTCAACAAATGTGATCAATGGTGATATTATACAACTAAAGAAAATCCAGTGTTTGACCCCAAATCCAGGCCTATTCTGTGCAATGACATTCTATCAGAAGGTAATTACCTTAGGGAAGCTTAACTTATAAAAATGAGCACAGAATGCCAAAGAGATCAAAGACACAGATAAATCTATGCAAATGATGGCTCCAAAAAATAAAACACAAAAAATAAAATGAAAACAAAACAAATAAAAAAGCAGGAAAATCTGAATGCAACAGACATAAAGAAACTACCTGAAAAGGACTTTAAGGCAACAGCAATAACCATACTCACTGAAATCATGAAAGCAATGGAGAACCACAAAGAAAACCACAGCAGCAAGAGAGAAGAATGAGCCTGCTCAAAGCAGAATTCAAGGAGCTAAAGAACACAATAGCTGAACCAACAAACTCCATAGAGTATACTGGAAGAAGTCTCCAATAGAATCAGCAAGCTAGAAGACAGGACAGAGGAATGCACTCAAGTAAACTGACAGAGAAAACAGAATGAAAGTATATTATGACAGCATTCAGGACCGATAATTTAACTGCAAAAGGAACAACATTAATCTCATAGGGTTCCCAGAATGAGAAGAGAGAGAGAAAAGGGGCAAAAATTGTTTTTGAAGAAATAATAAATGAAAATTTCCCTAACCTGAGGAATGAAGCAAGTCTCCAGATGCAGGAAATTCAGAGTTCCAAATAAGAGAAATTGGAACAGACCTACCCAAGACACAGTGTCATTTAAATGACAAAAATACAAGATACAGAGTTTTAAAAGCAACTAGAGAAATATACATAAAAAAAAAAAAAAAAAGATGGCGTTCCCATAAGATTGCCAGCAGATTTCTTAGCTGAAATTTTATAGGCCAGAAGGGAAATTCATGATGTAATCAAAGTGCTGAAAGAAAAGGATTTGCAACAAAGACTACTCTATCCTGCTAGATTATCACTTCAAATTGAAGGAATGATAAAAAGCTTTGAAGAGAAGCAAAAGTTAAAGGAAATCATCATCATAAAACCAGCTTTACAAAAAATACTAAAGGAAGACTTACAAAGTATAAAGAAAGAACCCCATTTAAAAGCAGAAATACAGCAAAATATAAAAAATGGAGAGGAGGAGAGGAGAATAAAAATGTTGTTGGTTAAAATTAGCTCAAGACTAATTCAATTTAAAGCAAAAGCAGAAAATATACAGTGTAGCCTCAAAACCTCAGTGTAACCTCAAAACACATCACCAGGAAAAAAAAAGCAAAGAACAAAGTAAAAAGGGAAACTAATAACAAGGGATTCAAGGATAATTCACCATACACAAGTCTACTAATATAATACATTACTTCACAAATTGCAAGGACAAAAATCACATGATCATGTCCACAGACAGGGATAAATCTTTTGACAATTTTCAAGCCCCCTTTTTGATAAAAGTACTACACAAACTAGGGATAGAATATACACACCGCAACACAATGAAAGCCATATACAATAAACCCAGTCAACATCATACACAATGGTGAAAAATTGAAAGTTTTATTCTAAAATCAGGAGAATAACAAGGCTATCCACTCTCACCACTTTTATTTGGCATTGTACTGGAGGTCTTAGCCAGAGCAATTAGATAAGAAAACATAAAAGACACCCAAATTGGGAAAGAGGAAGTAAAATTGTCCCTGTTCACAGATTACATGATTATATATGTTGAAAATCTAAAAACTCTGTCAAAAAATTACTAGAAATGATCAGTGAATACAATAAAGTGAATGGCTACAAAATCAGTGCAGAATAATCTATTACATTTCATATGTAAACAATACAATAAAAGAAAACAAAATCAAGAAAATGACCCCATTTACAACAGAAGCAAAAAGAATCAAATACATTGCAGTATGCTTAACAAGGGAGGTGAAAGATCTATACAATGAAAATGAAGCCTTTCTTAAAAGAAAGAGAGGAAAAGGAAAAGAGATCAAACGATATCTCCTGTTCATGGCTGGGAAGATCAACGTTTTTAATATGGCCATCTTACCTAAAGCAAATACAGTTTTATACAATCTACATCAAAATCCCATAGGCGTAATTCAAGGAAATAGTACAAAAATGTAATATTTGTAAGGAACAACAAAAGACCCAAGGAGTAAAAGCAATCATGAAAAAGAGAACAAAGCTCAAGAAATCACACTCCTAGATATTGAGCTCTACTACAAAGTGATAATGAATGAAACTGTAGGTTGCTGGAATAACAACAGAGACACCGAACAGTGGAATAGAACTGAATCACCAGAAACCAATCCATTTATTTATGAAAAGTAAATTTATGACAAAGGAACCAAGATAACACAAGGGAAAAAGACAGCCTTTCAATAAGTGGTGTTGGAATAATTGGCTGGCCACATGCAAAAGAATTAAGCTTGACAACTTTCTAACATCATACAGAAAATTAATTCAAAACATATTAGAAACTTGAATGTAAGACCAAAAATACAAAATTCTTAGAAGACAGCGTAGGAAAGACTTTCCATGACATCAGCCTTAGAGAAGTGTTTTAGGATTCAATTCCAGCATCAAAGAAAACAAAACCAAATATAAACATGTGGACTACATCAAACTAAAATAAGTTTTTGCACACTGAAAAGTTTTACCCAAACAAGAAGACATTGTGCTGACGGAGAAGACATTTTCATCCTATATATAGGACAAGGGTTTACTATCCAAGATATACAAAGAACACATTAAAAATCAACAAGCGATAAACAACCCAATCAAAAAATGGGCAAAAGAATTGGTTAGACGTTTCTCCAAAGAGGATATGCAGATGGCCAGCAGGCACATTAAAAGATGTTCTTTCTGGCTTGCTACTACGGAAATGCAAATCAAAGCAATGATGAGATAATACTTTCCATCTGAGAGCTGGCTATTATCCAAAAGTCTTGAAACAACAAATGCTGGCCAGGATATAGTGAAAGGGAACATGGTTATCCTGTTTGTGGGAGTGCAAATTAGTGCAACCCTTATAAAAAGTGGTATGGAGACTTCTCAAAATATTGAACACGGAAATTCCATGTGATCCTGTCATCCCACTTCTGGGTATTTACCCCAAAGATACAAAAACACTAGTTGAAGAGATACATGCACCCTCACATGTATTGCAGAATGACTTGCAATAGCCAAACCTGGAAACTACCAAAGTGCCTCTTATCAGATGATTTGATAAATACACAATAAATACACAATGATGAATTGATACACAGTGGAGCTGCATAGTTCTCAAAAAAGATGAAATCCTGTTATTTGAATCAACATGGATGGATCTAGAGGGAATCATGCTATTAAATAAGTTGAAAGGAGAAAGACAGGTAATATATGATATCACTCATAGGTGGAACATAAAGATACAAAGCGAAGGAACAGATTCAAAGAAAGCAACTTTGGACAATGACAACAGAACTAAAGTTAACAGTAGAGAATGGGACGGGGAGTTGGAAAAAAGTGGTGGTGGGGGTCTAATGGACAATGGTGAAGAATTCTTGATAATTTGGAAGAGGATAGGAGGGTAGGGTGTGTTGACATATCGAGGAATGGGTAACCTGTACATATGGTTGTATATTATTTTGTGAAGTAAAATTACATTAATAAATATTTAAAATATTAATAAGATAAACAAAGTGTACTAAAGTAAAAAATAAAAATGGGAAACAGATAATAACAGCGGAGAAACTTGACAAACACTGCCTCAGCAGTTGATAATGATCAACATAAAGAGTGATTATTCACATTAATGCTACACATCCTTGTGAGGAGAATGGCCCTGGAATTCTCTGGGCTCCTGCTGAAGCCCGTAACCCTGTACTTATCACAAGAAAAGAACAGACACATTTCAGGAGCAGCATAGTCTACAAAATACTTGAACAAGACTCCTTAAAATTCTTCAGGACAAGCAAAGTCTTAAAATTCTATAACACAAGTAAAGCCTAAGAAAGTTTCACAGCCAAGAGCTGCTTAAATAGCTCTGATAACTAATTGTAATGTGCTAAACTGAATGAGATCCTGGAACAGAAAAAGAACATTCAGTAAAAACTTAACAAAATTTAATAAACCTTGCATTTCTCTAGTACTAATTGTGTGCCTATATGACAGCAACAGATGAACCATAGAGTACAAGAAGTTAGCAAGAGAAGAAAATGTGTGTGGAATGAAAGGACACTTTTTATACTCTTTCCAATTTTTTGGGCAAATCTACAACTACTCTAAGAAACAAAGTATATTTTCTAAAAAAATATAAAAGATTACAACATAAACTGAAAATTAATAATGGACATAAAAAGGAAATGTTTTCAAAACAAAGGAAATTGTACATGATAAAATGTTTAATTTTACTTTTAATCACAGAATGCAATTAAAATGTGCTTTAAATAAAGTAATGAAAACTATCAATAAGACATAAAAAGGATGAAATTGCAGGGAACTAAGTAGTCTCTTCCTTGTCTGGTAAGACTGAATTATAGAAATTAGTATTTTAAATATACATATTCAGGGGAGTGCCTGGTGGCTCAGTCATCTGAATGGAGTTTGGAACTTGGGACCCAGTCAAAAAACAAAATGAACAAATAAATTCAAAAAATGCTTCTTCCTCTTCTGCCTGCTTGCCTGCCTTCCTTAAGAAAAAAAAATCCCTGAGAACACTTTAAATACATATGTGTGTGTATACATACACACACATATATATACACATAGACACACATGCATAGATCTCTAATATCAGTCATTCCTTAGGAAAATAGGTCTACATTTGTAGAGTTAGATACACTGATATTCATTTATACACTTTGTGTAATTTTAAAATATTGGAATAAACATTAATATGTAATAACAAAGATTTAATTTTAATGAAATAGTTAGTGAATTTCCATCACTGGCTAAATGTGTGAAAATTGTCATGTGCATATATAAATATGAATATGTAGGGATTTTGCTACCCTGAGTCTATTTCCCTTTTTTTCCTAGATTTATCTTATTTTCTTAGGTAATAACTATTTTTAAATAAAAATATTAAAAGTTAAGAATGATCTAAAATCAATCACTGAATTTACACCTTAGGAAACCAGAACAATAAGAACAAATTAAATACAAAATAAGCAGAAAAAATATATTAACAATTACAACAAATTGAAAGGAGAAATGAACAGAGGGAAATCAATTAAACCAAAGCTGGTTCTTTGAAAAGCTAAATAAACTTGATAAACCTTAGTCAGATTTGCCAAAGAAAAAAGAAAAGACACAAATTACTTGTAACAGGAGTAAAAAGATAAATCTCATTAGAGTTAATTCGTTACAGGTCTAGTCAAGGAGCGTAAGTCATTATTGAGAAACTACTCACATATATACGTTGTGTAAAAATGAATCATTTTGAATATCAAATTTCAAGTATTTTCCCTAATAGTTTTATAATTTAGAGAAGCAAAATATTCTGTAAGTTAAAAATAGTCGATAATTAACAATACAGATAAGAAGCTAAGTTGGAGCAAAGGCAAGTTTTAACAAGTTGAGAATGGGAAATACAGAGTTTTCTTTCTGGTTTTTGTTTTCAGAACAGCAAATATTTGAGAAAACCCATGTCAAATTATCTTGCTATAAATAAATTGAAAACTATAATCTTTCATTTATCAGTAAACATTGAGGGTAAAGGAATAAATTGATTGTTTAAAAGAATGCCAACAAATAGAAGGTAAAAAAAAAATTACTCTCCTGTTTAACAGGGAAGATGGAGCTAAAAGAGAAAAAAAAATGGTATGTAGAGATCTAAATCAGGAAACCATCAGAGTTATTAGATTAGGAAGAGAATAAATACACTATGAGGACTACTCAGTATGTAGAACACCAATGGTCTTGGGTGGAATATCTAGCAAAATAATTACTTCTAGTTATGCCAGTGAGTGCATCTTTAAATTACATAAATATTGAGTTCAGGCAAAGCAGAGAAACTGGTGAACAAGAAAAATACAGCAATGCTATAAAACTAATAAGACATAGCGAGGCAAAATTTAGCTTTAGTGACTTCATTTTTTTTCCTTTAATGGAGGGAAAGAAAATCTGTAGTCTGAGTGGAATACAATTTCTTCACCATTTGTGAGCACTTCTCTGGATTCATGGAGATCTCAAGACAGTACCTAAAAGCAGGCTGGCTGAGGGCCTGGCTGAGCAAGTTGTTTCATTCCCAGGAATGCTCATCTCTCTTACATCGGCTGGGCACAATGCCGCAGGCAGCTTGCTGGCTGTGAGGTACAGTATCCTTCCTTCATAGTGCCACCAAGACCTGCAGGAAAGCTTAAAATTAATAATCAGAAACATAAAAATAGATATAAAATAAACTTTTAGTGCCTCTGTGATCTCCTCGGTCACTTTATTTAGTCCTTTTGTACTATAATCACATTCCTTTATGATCTGCTTTGGCCATGAAAAAGTAATTGCAGAATGGTTCAGAATTGTTATAAACGGATTATTGCTCCTTTTTCTCCAAACACCATTGAAATATACTTTCTCTTGAGACCTGTAAGACTCTTGACGGGAAACAGACATATTTCATTTTAATTTACATTTAATAAATTGGAGTATGCTTAAGTGCACATTTTGGTGGGTTTTGACAAATGCTCATATTACCCCCATGATAAACAAGATATATAGCACATTCTCATAACCACAGAAAGTTCTCTCATATCCTTTTTCAACTGATAACAACTTCTGACTGTGTCTCCCACTCTGAGGCAGCCACTGATTTCTACCACAATCCTTTTGCATTTATACTCTTTGATGGGCTGAATAAACCACCTTTAAATATACCTATGTCCTAATCTCCAGAGTTTGTAAGTGTATTACCTTACTTGACAAAAGAGATTTTTCCAGATGTAATTAGTTTAAGTATCTTGAGATGAGATTATGATGCTTTATCCAGTAACCAATATAATTACAAATTATCCCTTAGAAGAAAAGGGCAAATGAGTAAATATCAGTGCAAGAACTATGATTGCATCCATGGAAAGACTTTGATTTTCAATTTGTCCAAATTTTTCTTGTTGTATGTAAAACAAGAGTCTTTATTGGTCTTTTATTGGTCTTTTTCTTATTGTTTCAGTTTTTATAAATTCTGTTAATATATAGTTGATTTTCTCCTTATTATATTTCAGGGTATTAATTTACCTAATCTTTCATTTTATGCATTATATTTTATCCTTTTTAGCTTCCATTTCTCTAATTTTCAGCTCTTGAACATATTTTAATTGCTCTTATAAAAAGAGTGATTTGCTAATTTTATATCTTTGTCATGTCTGCATTTATTTCCATTGACAGATTTGTTTACTGACATTAAGTCACATTTTTCTTGACATTACTAGAAAATTTTATTTTGCATTGCATATCAGGAATAGTACATCTCTGAGTGATTAATTTTATTACCTTCTTTAACACTATTAACTTCTGTTCGTATAGACAAGTAAGTTGTACATGAAGCAACTTGATCCCTTCGAGTTTTCTTTTTAATTCAGTCATGGTGGGCCTAGAAAACTTTTGAACTGGGTTAGTTTAGCACTACTACCAAGTTGTGATTTTTGGTGGTGTTTACTTAGCATTCTATGCAGTAAATATGGAATGTTCACTCTAATAGGTTAAAACTCAGTTTCTTAATTTCTATGGAAATTGTTCAACTTACAGCTTCTTAGTCATTTTTCTCTGGACCTCAAGAAGTTTTCTCCTATATATGAATGGCATGGCATTTATTAGTCAAGTTAAAGGAAATCTTGGAGAGTTTTTCTGGCTCTCTTCCTCTATTTGGTTCTCCTATCTTCATTACTCTGAAATTCCAACTACCTACCCTCCATATTTGATGAAACATTGTTACTCTACTTCTCCTATAATGTGCTCTGAAATCTCCTTCCAGGTAGAATTGGGATGATCATAGAGGTCCTTACTTTTGAAATCATCATTCTGCAGTGATTGCTGTCTAATATTTAAAAAAGTTGCTAAATATTTTGTCTAGTTTTTTGGGTGTTCATAGCAATGGGGCAAAATGCTTTAATTAATTCACTATAATCAAAAGCAGAATTAATACAGTTAAAGTCCCTATCAGTAAATTCTAGATTTCTCTGTCTGCTTCTGTTGACCATTTTTATCTACCAAATGTTGTTATATTTTCCTGTGTCTTTTTCTGTCTTCTAGTTACTTATTTTATACTGGGTAGCTTAAGTGATGTGTTGAAGAGACTGAATTTTGTTATTTCTCTCTAAATTACATTGAATTTTATTTTAGCAGGCAGTTACTAGTAAATTAACTTGATTTTATTGAGAGTTGACTTTGTTACACTTTATATAAGTCAATCTATTTGTATTTACTGATAATTTAGAAAGAATCCTGAAGTTCCTGCAAATGGGCTTTAATTTGAAGACATGCCCCATCTGGGAATTGAGTAGAAAGTCAGATGGTTGCCAAAGTCTTCGAGTTCAGGATGAATTGAATATCAAACTTTGTCTCCAAGCAGCCAGTAGCACTTGAATTCTCTGGTCATATCTTTCCTTGTTTAGACTACTGTTTCTCCTTGAATACATAGGCTCACATACTGTATGGGAACACTTCAAATACAGTAACAAATTTATGTGTAATTATGTGTGAAAAGTAATGCTTATACTTTGTAGATTGTTCTTGGTAAGGATTTATTTCCTTTTATTCCAGCTGTTAAGGCTGTCCTAAACTTCAACATATGTGTATGTAGTCAAATAGGACTGCATCTTTATCCTCCATATGCCTTGTGCACTGGAGAATTTTTCTTAATGAGTTCACATGGTATGATTTTCTTGTTCAAGGATCATAGTGTTTCTAGTTTTGCATATTTTTACCCATTTTGGTGGTTGTTCATTGCCTTATAATTTTTGTTTTACATATATTATCCTGAGTTTATGATTGTTTTTAGCAGGAAGGCTAGTATGACACAAGTTATTCATTACTGGAAAGAGAAGGAAATTTTTGTTGTTGCTCTTTGAATGTTTGTTTTTGTTAATTGTACTGTATCGGATGATCAAATTTAATAAATCTATCTAATAACTATTCATTGTTTCAAAGATCTAACCCTCCTGACATCTAGTACAGCGAGAGACCTCTTCAAACATCTACTTAGGAATTTTGGGTGTGATAGTTCTGCAGGAAATAATGAATATTAGTAATTCAGTAACATTTTTAATGATGAGGTTAAAAGGTGAGTTTGATAGAAGGAAGATGTCAGTAAAAATACAGATGTGTATAAGCAATCAATGCCACTGAGAAGTTTACTACCTTTATTTTGTTTGTTAGCCCTGAGAAGAAACCCCAGACATTGTTGAATATATTTATGCTTTCTTGCTTTCTCTTATTCTTTTAACTATCACTGGTTGTCTCTATCATGTTCCAGTTGTTATTTGAGGGCTGTGGGTTGATTGATGAACATCAGCAAATTCAGAATAGATATACATGTAGTGAGAGAGACAGACAAAAACGTGAACCAATAAAAATATTTAGATCAGTCATGCTTTGAAAGTGATGAGGTACTATGTTTATTAGAATAGTCAAAGTGAACCTAAAGACAGTATGTATATATGTAGGTATGTATGTGTATGTGTGTGTATATGTATACTATGTATACATGTATTTATTTTATTGAAGGAAAATTATATTATAATATTATATAGGTTTAAGGTGTGCATCATAATAAATCAACACCTGAATATATTTTGTTTAGTGTCAGCAGTCTAATTCAACCTTTCACCTTATAATTGATCCCTTATACATAATTTTCATAACATTATCCCCTTTTCCTTGTAACCACGAGTTTGAATCTATAACCTAAATTGTGTTTTGCTTGATTTGATTCATTTGCATGTTTGGTTTCTCTATATGTCATATATGAGTAAAATAATATGATGTTTGTCTTTTTAAGTCAAAGAAGAAAGTTTAACATTATGTAATTATATATATGTTTATGTGTATATATATGTATATATGTGTATATATGAGTTAGAAAGAAAGAGAGGAGATGACCTTTGATCAGAGTATGACTAGAAAAAATTAAAATTAAAATATATCAGGAAAATATTTTAGACATATGGACAAGCAGTACACAGATCTTAAGGATAAATTGTATTGATATGTTAAAAAAATAACTTGAACAGAAGAAGGATTGAGGCAGAATGTAGAGAGCATAGGAATAGGCAAAAGCAGGATTTTGTTGATCAGAATAAGACATTTAGATTCTAATGAGTGGGATATGGGGTCATCAGAGCATTGAAATCTTAAAGTGATTTGTTCTCATTTGTATTTTTGAATCAATTGCTCTTCTTTCTGTGTGAAGAATGAATTATACAGGGACATTCTGATGTAAGGAGAATTTTTCCTTAGGAAGCCTTTATAGTAGATTATCCAAATAATACTAATGGCTTTGGCCACAGGAAGAGTGGTGGGAGAAGCTCTTGCTTTTTACCCGACAAACCCTCCCCATCACCAAGTTTTTAGCATGTTTGAAAACATTGTTTTCTTTCTTTCTTTCTTTCTTTCATGTTTTACGACATCAAAGGAAAGCTAAGTCAATGTACGCCATTTTAAAAGCACTAAGACTCTGGGTACACAGTACTCCATGGATCTAATAGAAAATAAAGTTGCTATAGGGCTTTTGAGTAGGACTCTAGTTAAAATGAAATAGCCACTGGGAAATGCCACCTTCTTATTAAAGCTAGAACACTCATTTTAAAGTTAATAACATATAATGAGACACATGAAGATTGTTCCCTTGCTCAGCAGCTTTGGTTTAGTGAGACAAGGAAAATTTGTTGCCTTGTGTTGCAAACATATCTGCAAAGTTACAGGTTATCCATGTGAATGTTTACTGTTTCAACTGCTCTTTTTTGAAAATCTCATTGAAGTTTGGCCTGAGAAGAATCTTAGGTTTTAGCTTAACATTTAGTTTGGTTCCTGAACGTGGAGTGGAAACTGCTGTGATGGGAGACCTGAGTAACACTGTTAATACTGACCCTTCAGTAGACATATGCAGGGGACAAAGGACTAGTACGGGTAGCTGTCAAAACAGGTATGCCCATGTTGGCACAAAGAACTACGTAGGCAAAAGGTAGAAAGAAATTACAAGGGTCAATGAAAGTGGAAGGGGCCTTTGAGGAAGGGTGACTTGGAAACTGCTTAGAGCCATGCTAACCATCCCCAAAGGGCAGCTTTGAAATAGTCAGTGGGATTTAAACTTGACCCCAGGTCATGGGCAGCAGTCTTCAAACTTTTAGAGTCACTGAAGTCACCTATTCAGACCCCTTTCCAATGTACTTTCCTGTTGCCTATGAAATTCTTGCTTTATTTATCAAATCTCCGGTCTGGTGATTTGAATTCTTTCTCATGCCGAAGACAAGAACTGAGGTTCACTCAACCATGCAGGTAATAATATCTTCCATATGAAGGGGTAGATGATTTTTGAAAGTAAAGGAGAGACATCACGTTAGCTCAGCAACCATGTATGAAATATAGCTGGTTCTAAGCACAGGAACAATGGTATAGGGAAGGACAAATATTTGCTTGAAGAGAAATAAAGTCTTAATTAATTTTTTTTTTTTTTTTTTACAAAAGGTAGTGATATTTTTACGTCAAAAATACAGGCGGTCATTTTGTACCATATAGAAAATAAATATTGGGGGACTGATATTTTCCCCTTACTTTTCTTATTTCCATCCTGTATGCAGTATGTTTTTGCTATCTGGAATCATCATCATTATGCAGTCGATTAGAATGTTTATCTGTGAACTTTATTTCAATGAGTCTAAACTGCAGAGTGGTGTGAAACCGTCAGCTATTGTTAATGGTAATGATTGCTGTGGGGAAAAGAAGCTGCTGAGACTAAATTTTACAGTCCTCACCAGCCCTCAGCTTCCCCCGTCAGCCCCTGCTGAGAGCAGAGAAAGCAATAGCTGATCCCAGAGAGAATCTCATAAGATTATTGGGGTGAGAGTAGACTGTGCAAAATTTTGTGTCTTTTCTTTCAGATTCCTCACCCTATATGTCATCAAAGGATCTGTTTTGAACATTCCTCACACAAAAAGGAAATGGCACTTGCTTTCTTTGTGGGTGTTAGATTTTTATAACATAGGCAGGTATTCATATTCCTCATTTTTTTTGTTCTCTAGACTCATGAAAAATGACAAGTTTTACATTTTCATAAAACTGATAGATTTATAACCTTGCAAATTATGTAGCTGATTTTATGTTTTAGTTCTATTATATATTTCTCAGTTCCTTTTTCTTTCTTTAGATTCCATGACAGAAAATGAGAGGGGTTAAGAAAATATACTCAGAGTCCTCTTAATACAGTAAAATACTGAGAGCTTGCAACATGAAATGCTGGGACAAATATACTAGATTTTCAACAAAAAAGTCTAATAGAAGAGAAGAATGAAAGAAATTAGAATGAATATCCCTTTTGTTGCTGTTTATTTTGTTTATATTTTGTTTGCTTTCATATTTAGCTAGATAAATGTTCTCCAGTTATTATTTTTTTAACATTTCTGCAGCATAAATGTGGAAAACATTTCTTTGCTGCACACTGAGATGAATATGCTGGTTGAAAGGAGGCAAACAGAAATGACTTTCTAACTTCCTCTTCCTCAGATAATTTTTAATTATTGAAAAAAATCAAACAAGTCGTAAAATTATGAAAGTGTAGCTTCTTCCTGCCTTTCTAATTTAAATTGTGGTTCATAAGTGAGAAATCGTGCCAGCGCCTGAGAGTGTATTAAAAACAGAATCTCTGCATTCGCCACAAACCTACTGAGTCAAAAGTTCTGAAATGTATTGTGTCATCCTCTCCATAAGATTCTTATTTTGAGAAGCTTTGTTCAAGTGTGTGGAAGAGACTAAGACTGTGCATTTCTAACATAAGTCTAGATTCTGCCAATGCTCCTATCCACCTACCATATTTTGAGTATGGGTATATACATAGGTCTGAGATTTATTCTTTTTCTTCCTTTCCCTTTTCCACCATTGTTAGTTTCATAACCCATATGACTTTTCTCCTTTTTCTATACATGCATAACTGGTTTATCAAAAAATTAGAATCTAGTAGGATACAAATGCACAGCTGTTGCATTTTTGTTTTCATTAAGTTCTATCTTCACATAAACTCTTCTGAGTATCTCTTTCCTGGATTCATAATGATATTCTCAATAGATTCTATAATTTTAAGATCACATTCAGCTACTAAAATGATTAACTCAGAACTACTTAAAATTTCATCATTGCCTCTTCTCTCAGAACACACTTTACCTGTAGTCTAAGTTCCATGGGTAGGATAATTAATTTGGTTGTTATTCCCTGCTTCTAGTTATAGGATTCTTACACAGGAGATTGGGATAAAAACATAGGCAAAATGGCCTCATGGAATGGACCTGTTTTCAGTATTGTGAGGAATTTATTGTCTCATGTGTCTCTATTGAACACCTTTTGAAGTAGTCATGGAACAGATGAACTTCTTTTATGTGGTTTTCAAGAGTACCAGGATTTGTGGGTGCTTTGGAGAGTTGAGATATCTTTTTCTGAGATCTAGAATATGATAGTTTTTTTAGTCAGTGTGATCTGTTCCAACAAGCATCCTCAGTGCTCTCAGGAGGGAAGTAGACTTTAGACTGTGAAAGTGAACCCAACTCCGGAAGGCACAGACAAATCTCACACAATGATTCTCCTATCGTGCACTGTTTTGGGGTTGGTACCTTAGAGAATCTGGTGCTTCCTGCAGCTCTGTCAACATTCAGCCATAGAGTGAGATTCCTGATCTCCTGTCTCTGAGAGAATACTGGTGATCCCTTCTAAGGTTTTGGGCATAGAAACTGATTTCTTTTTGTTTTACTTCCCCATGGCAGTTAGGTTGTCATTACTAGTGTGGGGCAGCAGGATGGAGTGATGGTTGACAATAATCACACTCATTAGATATCCATGTTTTTATTGTACTTATTTTTTTTTTAAATTTTGTTGAGGAAGGAAACAAGAATGAATGCAAGTTTGTTTGTTTGCTTGTTCCCCTGGGTCCTTGGTTGTATGTGGACTATGCCACGGCTGCAGACTTAAAACCTGAACCACAAAAGCACACCACATTAGGTACCCTAATAATCACTGAAGGAATTATCAGCAGGCCCTGGCAATTTCTCTATGGAGAATAATGTAGCTTAATATTTCTTTGATTTTATATATTTGATACAGATGTTATTTGCTAGGAAATTGGGAATATCCTGTTATATATATATTTCTCTTTCCCAATCATCTATCTACACACTCAACTCCTCCTTAGTATGTCACTTAGTCCATAGGTAGCCCTCACCTTCACTTCAATTTCATTAGTTAAGGAGAGACTTGCAAGGAAAGGAGCTACACTTATAAGCCTTACCTTGAGGCGCAGGGATTAAGAGGACCATTAGAGTCCCAAAGCAGAAAAGAGTTCTGGGGGAAGAGGTCTAAACCCATTACCACATTTCTTCTTTTGGAAACTCATTTTAGAAGGAACATGAATCTCTATGCTTAATCTTGATTATACACACTAAGAAACATCTTCCATTTTAGCATTTGTAGTCAGCATTTGAGTGCAGAAAAGCATATTCAAAATCAAGTACAATCTTCTTATTTAAAAACAGAAATCAAATGAATTCATGCATTAATTTAATGGACATTTATCAGGCGGCTTCTATTGGCAAGAGACTGAATTTTAAAAACCTTAACCGAGAAATCTTAATGGTTAATGAAGGAATTTACCATATTGGCTCTGCCTGCTTTGTGGTTTCGAATTTACAGAATGTTCCCAAATGACACTCCATAAAACAGAGTCCCTCATTTGCAAAGCAGATATAACCAGGAAAATTAAACAGCACATCTTAAATATTATTAAGTAAATGGCTCATGTAAAATTTAAAATTAGTCTTCTTAAAAAGCCATTTCATTTAGAGAGAATAACAGGCTTAAATCGAAGTTGATTTTGGTATTTCAAAATGTACCAGATTATTTCCAAGTGTGTCATTTATCACATCATAGTAAGTCAGAGTGAGGTGTCACTGCCCATTTTATAGCTTTTTTCTGGTACAATTTGGGAATGCTGCAGCCATTATGCATAGCAACCCATATTCTTCTTGACAGGTAGCTGCACCTTCCAGGAACTAGGGCCTCTGCTGCCCCTGAAAGTGGCCACAAGGGTGCTCGCTGTGATGTAAACACCTGCCCACAATGCTGGTAATGAGAGCTTATCACACCTGGCATCCCTCTAACAGCTGGAGGGTGACCTGTCAACCATGGGCCAAATCCAGACTGATCACCACGAGGTGAAACGTCTCAAATCCAATCAGCCATCCCCTGAGTTCTTCAGCCACCTGAACATGCTTCACATCTGTTGTTTTAAGTGTGTGGTTGTTGTTTTCTTTTAAAGAAACGCATGTTTTTTTTTCCGTTGGCTGGTGTGAAAAGGGAAGGTGAGGATCAATACAGAAAAACATAAGTAAACTATCTTTAATAGAGTGTAGGCCCCACTGTAAATATTGCTTTTAAAGTGCACATTTGGCTAGAAAATCAATTTTGTTAATGATAAACTTTTAGTAAGCAACTTTCAAGTGTGTAATACAGAATAACTTGCTGAAATCACCTATATATTAGATGCTTTATTGGATCCCTAGTACTTGTTAATTTTATAGCTGGAAATGTGTACTTTTTGACTATTATCACCCCATCACCCCCATTATAATCTAACTTCAACTAGTAATCACCATCTTCTGTTTCTCTGAATCCAGTTTTTCTACATTTCACATATAAGTAAATCATACACTATTGGTCTTTATCTATTTCATTAATGACCTATCCAAGTTGTAACTGGATTTTCTTCTTTCTCAAGACTGAATAATTTTATATTTAGGTACATGTATATATATCTATATATATCTATAGATATATAGATATATAGATATATATACATATATTGTTATGTATAATGTAATTTAGATTCTATATTTGACTATAAAATGTTTTCTCTCATGGGTTACCTATAAAACACATATTTTTTAAAGTAGTATCAAAATGTATGTAGCTTTGCAATTTAAATGGAATAACTGTAAATTCTAATACATATGGAGTTACAAAAGGAAACTGACTAGTAAATGAATTTTGGCATAATATGATTCTTAAAATTATATAAAAGTGAACTTTCACTTGGAAGCATAGAGCTGAAAGAAAAACTAAAATTAATATTATAAACAATTTGCTTTGTGTTTGGACTATACCTGAAAGCAAAAATTCCATGTCATAATATTGAAGATTATGTTACAGTTGCAAACTCTATTCAATTCATTCAGACTTTGGAGAAACTCATTTCCCATTGAAGCTGTCTTAAAAGGGCTAAGACATTTTGTCCTTCTCCTCTACTCTATCTGGTCATTTTCTTAAAAAAAATCATTTTTTTCTTTAGTAATTAGATTCTGACAAATGTGAGTAAAGCCAGTAATGAGATTGGTCTCCAATAATAGGTCATCTTTTGAAGTCAGCAAAATGGGTGTCAAGGTCTATCCAGAAATCATGATGTACTCTTGAAGATGAAAATGACAGTGCACAGAAAATAAGTTAGGAAATAGAAGGACCCATCCAAAGGAAATACTGGGCCAGGAATATAGTCATCTTAAAGCATCTTTTGATAGTAGTTTGGTGCTAAGTTGGCTTGATCTATTGTCCCTTTGGATCAATTTATTTTTTCATATAGTCTTTGAACACCTGAACACTGAGGTAATTATCAGATATGATCAGGCTTATATGATAAATTTCAATTTTGTCTCCTGAGAACTACTGTCCTACTAAAGAAAAATTTACTCAAATAAAACAGCCATGTTCAGAGTATAAGAGAAGAATCGGTTTTTTTTTGTTTGTCTTTTTTAAGGAAAGATGTAAGCAGGAATGAGGGTGAGTATTACTACTCAGGCAGGCAGGAAGAAAGAAGGGAAAAGAGAAGAAGCATTTTATTTTATTTTCATTTAGATGCTCATCTTCATTGACCTCTTCTCCCTCCTCCTCCCCTCCCCTCCTCCTCTCCTCCCTTCCCCTCCCCCCTCTCCTCCCTCTTCTTTCCCTCTCCTACTCCTTTCCCTTCCCTTCCTCTCCCCTCCTCTCCTCTTCCCTCCCTCTCTCCCTTCCCTGATCCCTTGCTTCTGGGTGTGCACCATTTTACCTTTGTACTTAAAGACTTCATAACATAAAGATTAACAATTGAGGTAGAGCACTGGAAACCACAAGGAGGAGGCAGCATTTTAATTCTGAGGGTGAAACTGGCTCTAGGTGTTATTTGTGCTACTGCCCTTTGCCTTTGATGATCATTCTTTCTATTCCTTAGGGGACAGTAAGAGGGAAAAGATGCAATCTCAGGGGTAAAAAAAAAAAGAACAAAACAAAAGATTACAAATTTAGGTTCTGTAATCAGAGTGAATATATTTACTTTTAAACTTCCTCATATATATTCTAACTAAGACATTTAGTCTTTTAAAATTCCAGCCTTCCTAATTGCAATAGGTACAAAAAATGCACTCATATAAGAAGTTTTTGTTTTTATTTTATGTTTTAGAATGGAGAGCAGGGAGAAGCCTTTTCTTTTTTTTTTTTTTGTTTGGAAAGGAAGAAGAGGAAGCACATTTATTTATTCATTTATGGGGCTGGGGTCTGTTTTCCATGGCTTCCTGTCTCAAATCTGGGTCCCTGGGCTTTATATGGTCTACACCCTGGCTGCCAGCTTAGTGCCTGAGCTACCAGGGCACACCCAACAACTTTTTAAAAGAAAATTAAATAAAACAATCCAGGTAAGGAGCTAGGTATATAACATACAGATACTAGATAATGCATTAGTTGAAAATGGTCAATATAAATGAAATTAATAATATATAATAAATTATATCTTAACTGTCACTGGTATTTATTAAATAAATTGAGAACACATCTTTATTTATTTGGTGTTTCTGGATTGTTAGAATGGAAAGGAAGAAATTTCCTATAAAAGTGACTAATATATTGATGATTATATATTTGCTGTGTAATCTATGGTTTAGATTCTTGGGAAAATTATGATAATTTATTAAAAATTTTAATGAAGTTTTCAAATTAATCATTATAAAATTGTCCTGAATATCTTTTATGATTACTGAAGCTCCTTCATTGTCCATTCTGAATGACATCATGTATGCATTTTCTCTTTTTATCTTTGACAAATTTGTCAGATTTCTGTGTTCTAATCCTTTAGAAACATTGAAATTTATTACATTTTAAATTATGCTTTCTATTTTTCATTTTCTAAAGTTTTGTCTTTCCTTTTCCTTTTTATATATTTTTTTAAATTTCATTTTGCAGGTCTTTTATCAAGTATATGAAGCTAAATGCATAATTTCTGTTTTGCTGTTTAAAAAAGTAAAAATTCTAAGGCCACTGGTTTTCCTCTGCATACAGATTATCTGATTGTTAATGATTAATCTTTCTTAATATATATTCCTTGAACAAGCTAAAAGTTTTTCAAAAAGTTATCTAAGACTCAAAAGCTTCTGCTTCAGAATCTCAGAACACAAACAATAGACAGTTGCATTAAAAATTATTATGGCTAGCTACAATACAATACCAACATATTTGAGTTTATTAATTTACATTATTTCTTTGTAACTTCAATATTAGTTTAGATTTTTATCTAAACTAATTTTAAGACATATTTAAAATGTTTAAACTAGTCAATATTTTATTTTTATGTCAATATTTGCTTATATCTTTATTACTGACTTTTAGTTTACTACATTTGGTCAGCTAATACAGTCAAAAAACACTTTTAATATTTAGAAATCATTTACTTCCTTTTCATATCAAAGCATAAAATAAGCCCTAAAAATTTCTTGCAAAGAATAATGCATTGTCATTCAAATAATCTTCATACCAATCCACAAAGTATGTTTTTTATCTTTCAAATTCCAGAGGAGTATGTTAATATCTCACTATGACTAGTTTTCAAAATGTCTTTGCATTTCAAAGAATTTTGTTTTATACATTTTACTGCTTATTATTATGCAAATATAGTCAATCTTTAATTGTGATTTCATGATAAAGAAATAGCCTATATATATTTTGTCAATCTAATGCTTTTGACTTAATTTCTTTATTTAACTAATGTGTATTGGCTTAATATATTGAAACATTTATTTCTCCTCCTGCTACTTAAAAGTAACTGTACTTCTTTTTGAAGAAGTATTGATCTATTCACTATTATCAAAACTAAAAAATAGTTTTATTATTAAAATCTTAAATATTTTTCAATATTTTGCCATTACTAAAATTTTTAACTTGACTCATATTTGCTTTAAAAATTAATACAAGAAAAAATGTATTCATGCAACGTGTCAGTTCAACTCAAAAATCCACTGCATACTGAATTGTGAAGCATCCCATGTTCTTATGTCCAAGTTATTCAATGTAAGAGTGTCCTTCTTAGTAGATCCTCTGACATTAAGTCTTGAAAAGTGATTTGAAAGCAGCAAGAGAGTGAACTTTGTTCCTAGAATAAATTTCAAACAGCAGATGGTTGTATAGTTTTTCATGGGGTTTATTTTCTCAAATAATGCTAATATATAATCTTGTGGAGTTTTAAAATTGTGGTTATATTTCTATAATTTATATGCATACATATTAATTGCTTAAAATATTATATGTTGCAAATATTTGAGTGCAAACAAATTACCAAAAAGTTCTTTATTTTCAGGTGTATATATATATATATATATATATATATATATATATAAACACACACACAAACACACATACATACATATATATGTATTATATATATGTATGTATGTGTGCATATGTAGATATTTTATTTATTTGTCTGAAAACTTCTGACAGTATTTTTCAATTTACTATTTGGGTGATGAAAAATGAGACATTGAAGAGTAATATTTTAGTAAGAAGTAATATTTAGTAAGAAGATATTTTAGTAAGAAACCATAAATATATAAGTGTTTTTTGAACACCGACCCAAGATGTAGGGTAAGTACAGAGAGGGACCAGCTCTGAATGGTAGGTAGAGTTTGACTTTTAGAATGTAAACACCAGTTGGGAACTAGCAATGTGTCATTAAATAAAGGAGTGACATTACCAAATAGATTATGAGAGGTAGGGAGGGAAGAAGGGAAGGAGGAAGTGCTGAGGAGAGGGGGTTGGGGAAAGAGGAAGAGAGAGAGAGAGAGAGAGAGAGAGAGAGAGAGAGAGAGAGAGAGAGAGAACAATAACAATACTGCAGAGGATGAATTGAATGAGGAGACAGAAGATGTGAGAGAGTTGGCAATAAAAGTAGATTTTAGATATGAGGCATTTTTTAATTAAAAATATAGTGTTATTGATCTTGTTTACATTCTTGTATGATTTTCAGGATATTGAATTCATACCACTTTTTGTGTGCCTTTGACATTAGCCCGCTCCACCAGAGTTCTAGTGCCCTCCACCCCGCTATATTAACTCCTTCATTTCTTGTTTCCTACCTACCATAGTCACAGTCTTGTGTTTTATGAATGTTGTTGTGATTTGTCTGTTCCATTTGCTTTGTTTCTTTATATTCCACAAATGAGTGAAACTATTCTGTATTTCTTATTTTTTTTCTGTTTTTTTTCGCTTAGCTGGATCACCTCAGCCCATCAGATTGTTGCACAGCAACATGTGATTGTTGGAACACATCAGCTTTGTATTCTGTTTGATGTTAAGGATGAAGGGGTGGCAGGAATTTAGATAAATTTGATTACAGATCATTTCCTGAGCCTTAGAAAAAACATAATAAATACATATTATTATCCTCATGAAAGAAGATTCTGAATCTATGAGTGCTTAGGTAAATGACTCTGGTACACATTGCAAGTGCTGAAACTCCGAAAAGAATCCTGTTTTTTTCTGTCTTTAGAGACGGAATCAAAACCTCATTGCTAAAAGGCAGGCTGGACTCTGAGTGCATGGTAGCTCCTTAACCAATTTGGGAAACAGAGGAGAGAGACATGTTAGATAGTGCTGACAGGAGGACATGTGTGCTGATGGATAAACTCCAATCTTTAATTCTGATGCACATGACATTTTTTGTGAACTTCATATTTCTCTTTTGAAAGCAGGTAGATACCTAACTGACCTTCCCCTCTTTAAGGCTGGACTAGTAAGAAGCAGAAGTATATAAACATGTTAGGCCTATTTACTCCTCTGAAAGAAAACTGCCCTCATTATGCGTTTGACATTTTCATGAAAGTATAGTTTATTATAGACTTTTTACTCATCCTTTGACAAGACTTTTTAATGAAAATATCAAGAACAATTGCCTTCTAAATCATAGCCATTGTGGCAAAATATGCAACCATTTTTTTTTAAATGGGAATATCATAAACTCAGTTGACAAAGTATATTGATATTTTTTAAATTCTCAAATTAAATTTAATTCAAATAATAATACCAGAAGTTATAATTATGCACATTGCTTTGGGCTATATTGCTAAAATATAAAATTAGTTTAGTATTTAGCTAGAAGCTGGTGATTCATATTTAAGGATCTTTAATTTATGACATAAAAGGTTTTAGTATTTATAATACTCATAAGTAATAATGAGGCTTAACTGTCGCCATGCAGTTTTTTCTTTTTTTCAGGCTTGAAGATGTTTCATTTAAAAGCCATTTTGCTATGAAAGAAAATGTGCTTTTGGAGCCTTTGCCAGTGTAATTAATGTCATTGCGCTTAAATGCATCGACAAGTTCAAATTAATAGAGCTTGTGCTATGAAATATGGAACTATTTTATTATTAGTTGCTTCCTTTGGTTAAAAACAATCAAGAGTTATGATTTAAATGCTTCCAAATGAATTTATTTATCAAAGGGCATGACATGCTTTGAAATGGATCTTTTGCCTTTATATAAACAAATGAAAAGATAAAGTAATGGCACCAAGATTATATAATTGACATTTCCTTTGCTTTGTGTGTTAATCTTGGGAATGCTATAAAAGCAATAGTGGTCTCTGATTAAAAAAGTGGTCTCACTTTTTTTTTAAACATTTGCATTGTCATTTTAAAATGGCATATTACATCTTCATATATTTAAGCACATTTAAAAATCTATAGTTAGCAACCTAGCACAACTATTATAAAGTTCTTATATCTTCAATGTTTTGTTCATTTGTCTATAAAATTTCTTCTTTTTATAATAACATATGCCATTTGATGACTCAACATCTTCTTTGTTATAAAGATTCAAATTTTACACATTCTTCATATATTTTAAATTTAAATTTCTTTAAACACATCAATAGTCAAAGACATAAGATAAAGAACTCATTAAGTTAAAGCACATTTGTAGACATCTTTTGTGTTCAAAAATAGTTTTAATCAATGAAACACCTTTAATCCAATTGCTGGTTTAACTTTATGGTTATAATTGGTTTTGCCTGGTTTGTCAGAGAGCAATGAAATCACACTGAAACTTTGACCTAGTTAATAATGACCTTGATTTACCTGCTCTCATTTTCACTCTCTATTCCCGTGAAACCTTAAAAGTCCTAACTGAAAGCCAGTTATTTTCTCCAAATGTCTTGACAAATTTTAAGAGAAATTGTAAATTAAAAAAAGTTATATACAATAGATTGAGTATCT
This sequence comes from Solenodon paradoxus, assembly GCA_004363575.1. Taxonomy (NCBI): domain Eukaryota; kingdom Metazoa; phylum Chordata; class Mammalia; order Eulipotyphla; family Solenodontidae; genus Solenodon; species Solenodon paradoxus. Next base: position 172,037 of record RJWH01000287.1, on the reverse strand, counting down.
GTTTTCTTGTTTAAGAGAATACATATATATATATATATATATATAAAACTTCTTGACAAATTAATAGGAAAATAGATTTTTTTCCTAAATACATGTGAGACCATAAAAGACTTCACATGTCTGTGCACACACATGGTGCACACATAGGCAAGCCCAGACTTCTCACTTGCTCACCTTTTCTGAACATCCCCTTCCCCATTTTCCACCATTTTAGTGTTTGTGTATGTGTGTATTTGTCTGTGTAACTGACTCACTTATTTTATTCTGTCATTTCACAAAAAGGAAGTTGCTTGTGAAATTCTAGGATGTTGTATATAGTTCAAATATCTTCTCAACACGTGTGTATCATAATACAGAGATTGGGAAACAGTGGACCAGATGAAATATGCAAATAGAAATTTCTCACTAAATTTCCTCATTTAAATTCATTGTTTAATTCAATATCATTTTATATTCATTAAGATTTACATAATAAATTAGACCCAGGTGACCAACTTAATATCATTTCTAGTGCCATAACAATGACCCCCCCACACCCAGAACACCATCAAAAGTGTTCCCAGACCCTTCAATTCTCTCATGTCATTTTCTAAAACAGATGGTCACACTTGAGGAGAAGTGATATTCATTATTCATTCTAGACAGGTTAGCAGAGCATCTTCTAAATACTTTGCATTTTTCAAGTCAGTATGGGAAATGAAAAGAAGATGAGATTCCTGACCTTAAGAGACACAGAATTTACTGGAGGAGGCAGGACATATTGACAGGAACACTTACATAATTGAACAAAGTGGCAAAGTAAAGTACAGATCTACAAAGCAAAACATTCCAGAAAGTCACAAAAAAAAAAAAAAGATTGTGCTTCAGGCATGCTAAGGAGAGAAGGACCTGACAGTTAGCTTGACACCTTTCATATTCACTACTTCATTTATGCAATAACATGTATCCTGATCATTCACTAAGTCTGTGGCTGACTACCCATGAGACTCTACCATCATCTTCAGGTGTTTACTGTCCCATCAGCTTATTCATTTGCTCTCACCATAGTTTCTTAAATTTAGTTCTAGAAAGTGGGAAGATCTGACTTGTTGAGTTTCAAATGGTGTTCTAGGTATAGTACACTGCAGTTTGTGTCTGAAGGCTCCCGACCCAGTTCCTTGCCTAAATATTGGTTTCTTTGTCGTATCCTTCCTCTGCTTGGTTTCCTCACCATTCTTCAATGTATTCTGCTCTCTGTAGGTCTCTCAGGTATTATGTTCTGCAAACTCTAAATGCTGTTGGTCTCCCTGGAATCTCAGTTCAATCTCCTCAACTCATGATTTTCCGTGGATACTGCCAAGGGTTTCCTCTCCTTGCGATGCAGCCTGGAGACTCTCAAAGCTTGAATTGGAGCTTTGAGTATGCTAGTTATCATAAGGGAGGGGTTGAGGGTGGGAGGTGCTACTGGCATCTAGCAAATAGATGCCAGGAAAGCTGCTAAACTTTCTATGATGTATATGAAAGCCCCTCACAAGCAGTCATTCAGCCAAGTGTCAATAGTGTGCTTGAGTTCTGAAATTTTAGCTTAGGTTTATACAATAATCAGAGTTGTAGAGTAGCAATAGACTCACTTCTCTTTCTATATATCTCAGTTCCATGAACTAATTTTGCTTTTGGTTTCAATTCGAGTTCTGCACATTTTCTGATATATCAGAGAGGAAAACAAGAGTCCTTTTCTATTAGTAGTTGTGTAAAAGGTACAATAACATCTGAAAGAATTAAGGTAATACGAGAAAAAAAATCATAATATACAAAGACAGAGAAAACTAAACTTATTGCCACCCCAGAGTAATGAATTCAATTGAAATTTATTGAATTTTGAGATTTTCTTAAATTATGTACACATATCTATCTCTATGTATAGATAGATAGAGATAGATATGCTGATTCTACAATGTGGTATTATTCCCAATTGAAGATGAGGGAACAAGGAATTTAAATAATTTATCTGAAGTGCTAGGAACGATGAGTTGAAGAGCTAGAATTTGAATTCATATCTGTCCCAATCCCATGTCTTCCTCCTCATCTCACAGGTGCCTGGAGCAATGGAGATAGGCTAGTGGGTAGCATCAAACTGTTGAGTGAAAATATCCTTTTTTGCTGAGTCACGCCTAAGATTTTTATTGGTGGAAGGGGATTCTGTTTTCACCTTGGAAGAAACAAAACAATATAGAGAGGTCACTTGGTAAACCCAAAAACAAAGAATGCTCCTTATCTCAAGGGATTATTAGTAGAATGTCTGTGGAGAAATAAGCTCCATGAAAGCAACCTTTTCATAGAGAGGTGAATCACTTACCTTTGGATCACATGCTCACAGCTACATTCTGAAGAGGTGCTTTATTTTTTTTCTGTTCAGGAATTTCTAATGAACAACAACAATGACAATAAAAGCACGACAAAACAGAAAAGTCACTTCTTGAATAATTGTACATTTGTTAGTCCCAATTTGACTATTATTTTATTTTACCATAAACTGAAATGAACACAAAAGGAGTCATAGACCTTCATTGTGTTGTGGTGTTAATCTACCCTTTTTCTTATGAAAGAGCAGTGGCTGAAAGTGATGCAGTGAGTGAGGCAATCTGTGAGTGGCTTGCCTGCCTTAGTTTCATTCTGTGGATCTCAGGTCTCCAGGCTTGCTCCTCCTTGACATCATCTGTAGCTAATGAAGCATCTAGGTTGCTTAGAGATCTTTATAAATAGTCCCAGAGAAATTTCAGGCTTTGCTTACACCCTTGTATAAAGCCTAATCTTATGTAAAAACCTGGCAAGTAATAGTTTTATGAAAAACTATTTCTTCCTCAAATATGCAATATATAACTGACTGATATATGAATTAATGAGAAGTTTTGTGCATGGTTACAATTTGGGATATTTCTATGAGTTGATAGACTATTTAATTTAATTTTGTGGGCATTCTGTTTTATTTTATTTGCTGGTGCTATGCCTGTAATACTGGAACAAAAAAGATTATTTAATTCATCTTCTTTTGCTACAAGATACTTACATATTAGAATAAAATACCCCTCAGATAGAATAAGCTACTGCTTAACAAATATTTATGCTATAGTAGCCAATAATGATACAGCCAAATACGAAACTGTGTCATCCGGGTTGAAAAAAAAAAAGTATAACACTATAAAGAGCACCAAAGTCAGTCAACACGGATGTCACACAGATGTCAAAAATAAGGACTATTAAGTCTCCTGCCAAATTTGTATAGTCTGTCACTCTTGTCATTAATATAAATATTGATTAAAATCCAGGTTATTTCTCTGGAAATAATTCTGTATAGTGCTTTCTCTCTCCCAAAAGCCTCCAGTGTTTATAGAAATAAGGAATCTTATTCATTGATCACAAAGAGCAAATGTGAAAGATAAATGTTCATTTAAACACAGTCTGATATCTTATGTGAAGATAAAATAGCTGCACCCACTTACAGAATATTTTCATCTACTTTGCTAGGGAAGTGTCAGAAGATTAATGCTGAATATAGTTCAGAATTTTTCAATTGTTTGTTTACTAGACACAATAAAACATAGTATTTTTAGAGCTGACTAACCTACTTTATTCTGTTTCCATTAAATTCACTTTCTTTTTTTCTCCTTTTCTTTCCTTCCTTATTCTTTTCATTTATTTTATTCTGCTCTATATGATTATATTTCATTTCATTTTAATTTTTCAGTCCATTTCATGTTAGAAAATACGCTAATCAATTAAATTGTCATTGTGACCCAATAAAGGATTGCAACCAATAACAGATTGGTTCATACACTTTCAGTTTTTTTAAGCAGCAGTTAAAATCATTATTTTCCTGAATGTGAAATCATATGACATTTGTCTTTCTCTTTCTGACTCATTTCTCTAAGTGTCATTAACCCTAGATCAATCCGTTATCACAACTGTCAGATTTCATCCTTTTAATAGCTGAGTAATATTTAATCTCATATATATATATATATATATATATATATATATATATATATATATATATATACCACATCTTCTTTTATGTGGTATACAGAGAAACTAAACAAAAAGTGAACCAAATCAACTGAAATAGCCTTTTAATCTATAGAACCAAATTGGTAATGAGCAGAAGGGAAATGGAGTGGAACTGGGTAAATCAGGTGAAAAGGATAAAGCATATGCTGGAAGCAGAATTTGACTCTTGGTGGTCAACTGAATATATTATATGCATATGTTGATTAATAATGAAGCACACCTTACAACTATGTAATGCTATGATGCAACATTCCTTCGATAAGATTAAAAAAAAGTTCAATGCCCTGTTCTGTTGCTGACACTCTTCTTCTGTGTGCTGCCCTGTGCTCACCTGCGACTCCACTTGGACAAAAGAGAGGCACCAGAGAGAACTGATTTTTGACCCTGCTTATCTTCTTTGTCTGGGAGGGCAAAATGGTGGCATTCCTCTGCATGATCACCCATTCATTTTCTTCCCTAGCCCAGAAGAATAAAGTTTTGCTTTTGTTGAAAAAAAAAGGCATTATTAAAATAAAATTCACTTACCATAAAACATTCATTTAAGTTGTATAATTAAATGGTCTGTAATATATTCTCTGTTGTTCAACCGTTATCACAAGTATTATTTAATTTTTAACATTTATAACATTATTTTATCATCCCCAAAGGCAATTCTGTACCCAATTAACAGTCACTTCCCAATCAACCACCCTCCCTCCCACTTTACCTTCCTGCACTAATCTGCTTTCTGTCTCTATGTAGTTGTCTCTTCTGGAAATGACATATAAATGGAATTACACAATATGTAATCTTTTGTGATCAGCTTTTTTTTTCATACAGAATAATGTTTTCAAAGTTTAATGATGTTATAGCATGCGTTAGTATTTCATTTTCATTGCTGAGTATTCTATTGTTTAGATGCACCATATTTTCTTTATGAATTCATTACTTGATGGACAAGTTGTTTTCAATTTTGGACTATTATGCATAATGTTATTATGAACAATCACATACAGATGTATTTGATTTTTTTGTTGTTGTTGTTTTGTGAATATATGTTGTTTCCCAAGGGTTTATACCTGGGAGTGAAGTCACTGAATCATATTGTAGCTCCATTTTATATTTGAATAACTGTCACTGTTTTCTAAAATGGTGCAGACTTTTATAGTCTCAACAGTTTTCTAGTTTTTCTACATTTTTGCCAACATTTATTATTGCCTCTGTCTTTTATTACAGCCATTTTAGTACATATAGAGTTGTATAACACTGATGTTTTAATTTGCATTTTCCTAATGACAAATTATGCTAGCCATGTTTTCACATATTTTCATGTGTTTATTGACTATTTGTATATCACTAGAGAATTGGCTATATTCAGAAGGTAGGCCATTTTTTAAATGGGTTATTTGTCCTTTTTTCTAATGAGTTGCAAGAGTTATTTATGTATTTTGAGTACAAGTTCCTTATTGGATGTATGATTGCGGGTGTTCATTCTCATTCTCATTGTTTCTGACTTTCAATGATAGCAATTGTAGCAGAAAAACTTGTAATTTTAATAAAATTCTAGTTACCAGTTTTTTACTTTTGTAGTTTGTTATTTTGATTGTGTATATCTAAGAATCTATTGCCCATATAAGGTAACAAATGTTTAGTGCTATATTTTCTTCTAGTAGTTTTATAGTTTTATTTCTCATATTTATGTTTACTAATAATTTGATTAAAAACTTGCAACCAGTACCTTTTTAATTCAAGTTAATAAGCTGTGAAGAAAGTAGAGACCAGGTATGGTAAAATTAAGTTATCTAACAGACAACATGTGTAGACATAAACGGAAATAAATAGAGGAGACATGGGCACATATAATAAGTACATTTCATTATTTCGATAGAGTCAATGAAAGATGACATCTTAAGTGCCTATAAAGAAGATCATTGGTTGTTGATGGTAGACTTAATGTCTTTTATACAGATGGTGCTATAAAATAATGCACACATTATGTCTGAATAAAGTTATGATGCAGTGTTCCTTCAAACTTAAATAAAAACAGTAACAAAACAACTGAATAATAAAAATGAGTATCAAGCTGATAAGAAGAGTTGAATTTTCCTACTCATGAAAAGGGAAACTAAGGCGCATGATCAGCCTTTCATTTTAAAGGAAAGGTGCAGGCAGAAATGAAAGCAGTAAGACAGGCAGGAAGAGAGAGGAGGAAACACTTTATTTTTATTTAATTGTTCACATTGTTTGTTCCCCAGCAGCCCCAGGTCTATGAACCTGGAAACTTGGGACTTCTCCCAGGGTGTACTAAACCACTAGGCCACCAGGGGATGCACAAGAATAATCAGTCTTTTAAGATATCAGCATTATACGCCTTCAGAAAGAAGGTAGTTCTTTAGATGTTCAACAGAAAGTTTAGATTTGACTGCAGAGTGCCAGAAACAATTTCTTAGCTGTATGCAAATAAATTATTTTTATCTTTAATATCCACTTGATTTTATAGTTGATCTCAATTCTTTCCCTTTCATCATGTAACACTTTCCATTCAGAAATCTCCTAGTCTTGATATTTGGCAACTATTTAAATGGAAGTCCTCAAGCTCCAGAAGTTGAAAGTGTTCACTTCCAACAGTATCAATTCTCTCTTCTTGTTAACAGAAGAGTTGACAAGAACGAACTTTGTTCTTTTATTAAATTAATCTCTAAAAGCAAGTTACTCAGTGAACTCTTCCACCTTTCCGGTATTCTGCTATAAAGAACACATGCTGCATTAGCAAACTGCAAACTGTAGTTATCAACCCAAATTAGGCTGAGCTGTGTTCCTCACTCCCATCAAACATGATAATCCTTGGATCAGGACAGGAGCAGCACTGCCTTGTCAGAGTGGCTCGAACTGTGACCTGATTAAAATGAAAAGCCTAATAAACAGAATCTATGCAGCAACTTCCCCTCATTATTCTCTCCCCACAAAACGTCACAGGCAGCATCTGGTGTCAGGAACAAATCATATTCTGACTTATATCCACACTAAACACTTTTGCAGTCATAAAACATGCTGCAAACTGGCTCAGAGACATCCATTTTTAAACAGCCGACATTAATGATGTATATAGAGAGAGCAAAAAGCTGTGTTTTGCCCATCTCAGTACACTATATTTCCTGGTGAAATATTTTTGGAAGAAAAACTTGTGCATCAAACTTCCTTTTAAGAAGAAACGGCCCCTCTGGAGGGTGCAGTGCTCATGGAGTGATATTTTTTCATTGAAGAGCCTGAAGTGTGCCATAAGGTAAAATGCAATTATGTACCATTAGTGTATTTTTGTAACTAGCAAACATCCAAAAAAGGCGACCTTATATCTTACTCTACAAAGCTTGATTAATTAACTTGCCACAAAGCTTACTACTAGTGTTCTTAAAATATACAATGAAAAGTGCCAGTGCAGAAAAAGGCAAAGCAATAAGAATCTTCCTTAGAAGCAAAGAAAAAATTGCAGTTTTTGCTTGGGACAATAATGAACAAGTCGAAAGAGTGCTGGAAAACATATGAAAACATGGCAATCATTTCCTATTTGTTGGATATAAATTAAGTCTAATAGAAAAGTAGACAAATTAATTCAAAATTAGCTAAGTCTATAGTAATATTTGCAGTATTTGAATAATATGCTTTAATCAACAAACTGTGTAGGACACATTCCTGTGTCTCAGGCAACTGAGACTTTGGTATGCAAACTAAATAAAGCCGAAGGACAGGGATTCAAAACGAGGGATCAGATCGAGGTGACAAAACAAAAAATTAACAACTAATTAAAAATGTTCTTCCTCCTTTCTTCCCTTCTTTCCTTAAATGCTTCTTCCTTCTTTCCCTTCTTCTCTTCCTCTCTTAAAAAAATAAAATAAAAAAATCGTGTAATATTCAGAACACAAAACAATTCACACATACGTGTGGAGATTAGTATTAGATTGTAGATATTTATTAATTGTCTAACAATATAGCTCTACGTATCTTCAATAAAGCAAAGTTTAATTTAGAATCCAGTGTACAGTATACATCCTTTAAAATCTAGATTGAATCCAATATGACATTTGAATTTGTCAAGTGAAGTAAAATTAGGTTTGTACAGTTGGAAAATGTGAAAAAAACCTAACAAAGTTTCAGCTTTGGATATAATTACATTTCTTTCGTTCTCCTCTATTCATTGTTCTCAATTGTACCACATTTTATGCCATGCCTAACTAAGAAGGAAGTGGATTTAAGAAGTGTTCTGTGGAGAATTAAATTGTAAATGCTCTATGGTAAGGGTTGCCTTCATTAACAAGCCCAGAAAAGTTGGCAGAAATATGTATTACTGAGGAAAGAGCCTGGGTATGGGGTCATAGTGACAAAAAATAAAATCTTATTTTCACTGTTTGCTAGGTATGTTATCTTAAGCATAATAATTAACCTTTATATCTTCATTTTCTCATATACTGAGGGAAATATTAATGCATACCATGTAGAGCTGTTTTGAAGCTTAGTTTTAGTGTGTTTAAATAGAATAAATGACACATAATGCTGACATTTTTCATTTTTACTCTTTAGTGCATGATTATGGCATTCCTATTTTATAACCCCAAATCAGAGCACATAGTCTGACTCATAGCTGACAAAAGACATCATTTTTAGAATGGTGTCTGTGCCAGAAAATCTTTGTTGTACAGTTGATCCATATGTAATTGTAATTCAGTGAGTTCTGAATTTAAAATGATAATTTAAAATAATTATGAACAATACCTGGATCAACAGTATCTACAAAAAAAAAATTCTTCAAATATTTTTATTGTGGGTCTTTTTCTGAAATGGGACTGCTTTTTGAAGTAAAATATAAAGATCCTGTGGACAGAGCTGGTCATAAAGATGTTTGAATCTAAAGGAAGTAGTCCACAGACTGAACTTCAGAGACAATGCCATACCTCTGGATGTTCAGTACCCCCTCCCAAATTCTTAACATCAAGATTTTATCTAGGTTAGATATTCTGACATGCAAAGTTTGTAACTAGCAGCAGCTAGTTAAGAGCTCTGTAGGCAAAATATCACTAAGAGTTGTCCCAGTCACTACTGTTCAGCTGGATTTTATTTCTATCTATTGATCAACAAGACCTGTTGTTTTCCTCTTGGATTCACATATCTAACACTGAGGAATAACCCTTGGGATGCAATCGTCCCAGTCCAGATTGTCTATGACTAAAGCTTTGACAGTGACATAATCAATGCTGGCATTCAAAGCTGCAGAACTTACCACAGGAGCCAATGAATATAAACACCATTTGAATGACAGGAGCTATATTTGAAACAAAGAACTCTACAGGCTGCAGAACACTGGTTCTCCCAATAATGAACATGATTAGTGTGACCAGACCTCCCTATCATTACTATATATTTTTCTCTTGTTGTCATAAAGTAAACAGGGCCAAAACCACAAATATAAAGAAAATCATATTCTAAATGTCTTGTATCATAGGTCTGAAATAAATATTATTTTAAGCAGATTTCACATTTAGAAACCTCTCCTTCCAATGTTTAGCGATACATCATATTTCGGTTACTTTGAGTTAAACGTACCACTCCAGTAAGTCAGTATTTTTGTTAGTTTTAGGCTAGTCTAGAACATTTGAGTCCTTTTCCACATGAATTTATAAAAAAAATTATCTGCATACCACTCTCTTTGAGTTGCTGCATACAGTTAATATTCAGCATGGCAGAGTTCTTTGGAAATGAACAAATGACCCCTTTCATACTGTTGTTCACAAAATGGCCGCTCCCATATGACATTCCGTAGTCAGACTGTGATTATTTTCAGACAGCACTTTATGAAACAGCATTTTCAACTTCATGTCTTTAAAGTTTGAAAGTATTAATAAATTTTCCGCGTATTCTCATAATATGACCCTAAAAAAACATTTAAAGGCATTTCTTGGAGTTAAATCTGAAGTGAGTCCCAGTATACTTTTCTAATAACAAAATTTTGGAAAACCACACATCTCTTCTTTCTCACTTTCTTCCAGAAAGTGCTGAATCATTTGCAAGAAATAATTAGCTTGCCTTTTTGCATATATTTTTAATTTAGATTTTGTTAGCTTTTTTCCTCTCTTCAATTCCACTTCTTTATCTTCTTTGTTACAATTTTTCTATTATACTTTTCATTTCACAATTTCTTTCTGATACATGGAGAAAAAAAATGTAAGAATCGAAATTTGTCTGTCTACTGTTCAGCACAACTATTGACTATTTCTTTAATTAAAATGTTATATTTTTCATACTGAAGATCTCCAGGAAGTTTGTCTGTTTCTTTCTTTATTTACTTATTTCTAATGCTTCCCAGTGATGTTCCATTGATTAACTACCTCCTCTCATCTTTCTGAAATCATTAGCTTTATTTAGTTTGACTCCTGCTCTAGCTGGTTTGTCATCTGTTCCTTTGGATATTAAATCTTCTGTTTATTTTTAATTTCTTTGGATTCTAGTGTTTCTCGGGTATCTGATCTTTCTTTTCTTCATTAATATTTGAAGTTAAAATCCTGCAGTATTGCTGTCTGTTCCTGATCTCTCTAAGCCCTCTCTCAGTTTTCAAGAGTCCCAGGTTACCATTGATTTCCTCTATCATATTTCGTTTATCTGCTGTCTGTGATGTGTTCTTAACAACATCTGTTGCTCTAAGATGTTCCCTTTTTACCCACAGCATTTATGTTTTCTTTTCATCACCAAAATTTATTGATTGTGGAGGAAAAAAACAATACATTGAACCATTTTCTATTTGTCTTTTAATATAGAAATAATTACTGGTGGGAGAATATATGATTTATCATCAAGCCATTCTCATAATTGGTATTATTAATGACACTATTAATGATTAGGATTGTTCTGTGCTAACTGAACACATTACATACTTTTATACTTCTTGGAAAAAGATTGCTAGCAAAAGGTTTAATAAATTTATAGAAACATATATAATTCTATCTAAAGACCTGACATAAATATCTGTAATAAATATTTAAAAAATTATTTTATGTGCAAAAAGCATGTTAAGTAAGTATGATATGATTTTCCTATGACTTGTATGATTAATGACACTTGGAGATGATGTTTCCTTTTATTTTTTTTATTTTCAAATAAGGGTACATGATGGATTATAATGTATCAATAGTATGATGCCATCATAAATTTGTTCTGTACTTCCAAGTTTTTTCACAATAATTTATTCCAATGGGGACAGTATTTTAGTTTTTAATGGAAGAAAATAGTTTCCAATGATTACCACTGTTAATTAGCTTACTTTATTTTCATGACTGTTTGAAAAGAATAAAACCAAAAATTGGTATTGAAATTAGATTGAAATTATTCGTGATTCTAAAATAGTTCATGTTCTCTCAGAGGACATTATCCTTTGTTGTAAAATGCTTAATCTAGATCTTCGATTCTGATTTAATGAGAGCTGTACATTATAACGTAAAGTGCACTGTGGTGGACAGAAAATGGCTCTCAAAGATGCTGTGTGCTAATCCCTCAAACTTGTGATGATTTCACCTTATAGGGCAAAAAGTATTTTTCAGACTTTAAAAAATTGTGATAGGAAGATAATTACAGATTTGTTGGGTTATCCCATTATAATCAGAAGTGTCCTTATAAGAAGGTGGCAGAAGAATGAGGTTCAAAGGAGATAATATAATGAAAGACATTAGCGAGTGATAGGAAGATTTAAAGATGCTGCACTAGTGGCCTTGGAGTTGAAGGAAGGGCTCATTATCCAAGGAATGTGGGTCTAATAGCTGGGAAAGATAAGGGAATAGCTCCTTCCTGTGATCAGAAAGAAAGAGGTCTGTTTACACCTGATTTTGGGCTTCTGACTTCCAGACATATGAAATAATTAAATGTAAAAATAATGTAAATATAAATGTAAAATAATTTGTGTTGTTCTAAAGAACTAGGTTAATGGTAATTTGTTATAGCAGCAATAGAAAACCAAAACATGTACCTGCATTTAGAAAACTTTCACAGAGTGTAGCTTCTGAGTATTAGACACAAATTTTGCTGAATTGTTGCTTTTTTTATATCACCCAGTATCAAAACATAATATCTAATGGGAGTCAAAGACATAAAAAACATTATATACTAATATATATATTAGTATATTTATATATGCATTATTTTATACTTATACTGCTTTATGTAAACATTATGCATTTTATCAACTGTAAAATTTTATAAAATATAAAATTATGTGAATAAATAGCTATGTATTAAATATAAATATATAGTCACCAAGTCAGGTTTATTCTCAGAATTTGCTTTATGTTGCTATAATTGAATTCAAACTAACCTAAGAGGCACCATTTATATCAATGACAGATAACCTCACTTTATTTTTATATCTTCAATTAAACTTTCAACAAGTTTTTAACTGCGAAGAACACACCGAAGATAGTGATATGACCCCCAACTTGTTTCTAAATGCTGTATTTCATTTCTCCCAATGCTCTCCAATAGGCCTCCACTTAGAATCCTGAAAATGATTTTGAGTTCTCATTGCTTCAGTTGAGTTTGGGAACACAGTTGTTCTGTCGTCATATTTTCTTCATCACTCAATAGATTATAGCGCCGTTTCAAAACTAGCTTTTTAAAAATGTCCTCATGATATGTAAAGCCACATTTTGAGGATTTTGAAAATCCATTGTTAGAACAAGTTTCTTGTCAATATGTACTTTGGCATACTTTTTCTTTTCGCTATACTTACAAAAATATCTATTTGGAAATTACTGTCTTATGTGTTCTAGGCTGATCTACACTCCATGAGGCAATAAATGCCTCTGGGTGAAGTGTTAGGAACAACAGGAAATAAAACCTTGGTCATTTTCTCAAAAAATCCTGCTTTACTGCATCTATTACTGGACTGATTCAGTCCAAGGAAAGAGAGTCAGCCCTGGCATGATGATTCTTGCTCCACATGTACTCTCAAAAACTGAGAAAAGCAATTGAAGATATTTAAGGGACTTTTCTCTATTGTCTCTTTTCTGAGAAATTCTCTGCTTAAACAAGTAAGCTGCATTTTATAATATGAAGACATTTTCCTTTATTTTAAGAACAATTATAATTTGCTTTTCTTTAAAAAACAAAGCAGGAGGAATCAAAATGGAGTACACTTCAGAGTGGGATCACATCTCAACCTCCAACACTACCGACAGAACTCACCATCAACACCATCACAATCAGCATCTCAGTGTTTTATTTTTGCTTTCCCTTGTAATCAATTTCTGATTCCCAGTTATGTGGATAGTCTTCCTATGATGATGAGAGTCCTGGGAATGAGTCTTCTGGCATCTGAGAGCTTTTTGTCAATATGGAATAATCATTATGTATAGAAATCAAGCTGGAGGCTTTCCTAGGAAGGTGGAGATCCAATAATAGAACTTACAGTACAATGAAGAGTATTTGCCTGCAGAAATAGGTGTAACATTGCTGAAAGGCTCCTGAAATAAAACTCTCTATCAGATTATCCTATTTCATATGTTATTATTAAGGTCTTATAGAAAGTATGTAGTGAAAGAAGAACACTGATCACAGAAAATTTTTGATCAGAATTGAACTGATAAAGAGATTAGGCTCAGATGACATCAAGAATAGTAGAGTATGAGAGTGGAGGATATTGGTTTGTAAGGGATGACAGAATATTCAGTATGTGGCAGAGGCATCAATAAAAGAGATAGAGAGAAAAAAAGACCATCCAATGGAAGAGGGAGAAGTATCTAATTTCAGACATTCAGTCAATTACTCTTCAAGAATTATGTGCTTTAATGTGACATATACCTCTAAAATCATGGAAATGAGGTACACTAACGCCTAATTCTCAAAGATTATCAATAGTGCAAAAATGTTATATAATGAGACTTTATTGGGAACTGGATCGAAAGTAATGTTAGGAGAGTATCAGGAGTTCAATTAAGCTGGGAGAGAGACTACTGAACTGTTGGGTGGGAGATTGTTAAACTGAAACAACATGCCAAAAATGAAATGGTTAATCACACTCTGTGATGGTATAAAGGAGAGTCTAAACCTGAGCAAACAGGCTCTTTCTTCTGCAGTTACCCCCAGATCTGGCAGGCACACAGGTGCAGGATCAGTAGAGTAGGAAAACGTGTCTTTAGTGTTTCTCTCTCTTTCCCACAATCATAAGGAGTGTTTAGCAGGGTTGCCTGAATAAGATCTCTGCCCAAAGCCTCACATAAAGACACCTAAGCATGAACGTACCTGGACTAGCAGTGTGAGCATCTATAAAAGCATGGCTGATCGGAGGGCTTGTGTCTTTGATTGCTCCCCCCTTCAGGGTCTGCTCTGTCTTAGTCCTGCACTCAATATGTATGGAAAGGGCAGTGTCACCCCATGAGACATGCCAGGGAAAACATTTGAACTCATTTTTTATGGTCAGCCCTAAAATATCACATATAGATTTTCAATCAGGAGTCAAATTCTTCATATAGTAAATGACACTCAATCCACTTTAAATTATCACTTTATAGTGTCTTATAACTAAGACCTTTTAATTTTATTCCTTTTGGCAGAAGCTGGGAGTAGTCTTTGGACTAAAAGATGGAACTTGATGCTTATCTTGTGGAAACTATAAACTGCAGTCTACTAGAGGTATGTTTAATGACAAATATTTGAATGAAAAGTGATACTTAGCACCTACATGTTTTCCATATTTGAATTTGAGGCATTTTGTATCTATTGCTTATAATGTTTCAAATTCATAGTTACCTCTATTAATATTAATATTTTTGTTACACTTAATATTACTAAAGCTATCATCCCATTTCATACACAATTATAGCTAATGTGGTAAGTTCACTAACGTACATCCAGGAAAGAAACATTAAATATTAAATATACATATACATATTGTCTGCTTTTGCCTTTGTGTCATTCAGATGAACACCCTTCAAACAGGTTAGTCAAGGGTAATGGCTTATTGGTTTAGGCTCCAAACTGTAAAGATTGGAATTGACAGAAACCCAAGGTTTGGTAGAGGACATAGTCTCCATACTGAGTGTTAACTTTAGTTGTAGCTTAGCTCTGAGAATTTCATTTAAACCATGAGAGGGAAAAATTCATAATCAGGGACTCTTTCATTTAATTGAATCACCAGAACTGACTTGTTAAGAGAGTCTAAGAGAAAAGCACTTGAAAAGGTGATATTTGCTTAAAATGATATATTAAGAATGGAGTAAAGTTCATCACTTTCACTGACATATTGGTTTTTGCAAAACACACTTACTGGTTAAGTAATTTGGGGAGCAACAGCTAAAACAGTTTTCCTCATTATTTTGAGTTTAAATTAATCACAGATTGCTAAATTTTGAGATATCTCTGCTCTGCAAAAATCTCAAAGAATGTGATGTTTGAAATTCTCAATTGTCTAAATGATTTGGAATTGATATTATCAGCAAACTATAGCAGAAATATATTTTAACTATTTAAGTTGTGACTTTTTTCCCTAGAAACATGATCTCTGCTTATTTTATGACCCTAAAAAGTACTGTGATGTGTAGCATAAGCAGTTATGTAGACCTGGGTTTTTTGACTTTTGTAGGTTTCTCAATTCCTCCATTGCTCTTGGGTGTCATTTCTCAGGGCAATCAAATAACCTGCATGAAACATCATCCCTTTCATAGAGGTTGTAAATCTGAAAACTAGATTTCCAAACTTGTCAGAAGTATGTGTGAAATAGGAATACCAATTTTCTAGTGAAGGCTCGAGGGAATCTTCTATGACTAAGCAATACTACTTAGGCGACCAATAGGTCATTTTTGTATTCCTTTGCCATATTTGTTAGACAGGTAAAGTTTCTTGGTATTTGAATTCTAGCCAGGAGGGGTGCTACCATATATCTTTAGATTGCCTTTCTTATTTCACATTGACATGAAAGGTTTTCAATGCCACAGTATAGTGGAAAGCACAAGGGCTGAGGATCTCCATTTCTTGCATCTGCACCTGATTTTTACCACTTTCTAAGAGATTTCAGACTGAGTCCATTATATTGTCTAGGAAGCCTTTAAAATATGTATCTTTATGCCTGGCTTCATCTCAGTTTCTCTAGAGGTAGTGCCTAGGCATCAGATATTTATCAGATATTTTCAAAATTGTCAAGAGATTTTAATATTCAAAAAGTTAAAAATCGCTGGTCTAATGTAAGCTAATATATTCTTCAAAATCAAGTTTCCCACTCTCCCTCTCTCTCAACACATACAAGCATGCATACACACATATATCAAGCAATGTGTATAAATATATATATATATATATATATATACATATATACAATATTTTTGGGGTAGACAGACTTCAATTTGATCTTTATACAATAGCTTATACTTGTGGAAATAAATTAAGTTCAGTCAAATGAGAATAATAAAAGGAATTTATTTAGAGTTTGCTGTATAACTAGAGAGCCAGCTACCTTCATTTGTGCTTGGCAGTTTCAATGGAAGACAGAAGTTTGTAAAACTTTATAGTAGAGCAACAGACAATATCAATCATCTCTTGAGTGGAAGTTGTTGGCATAGGGAACCTCTAGACAGGTTAACTAGACATAGGGATCCTATGTGATTGGTCAAAGGTGTACAGTTGCCTTTCTCTGGTTGATCCTAAGTTAGAAGCAGACACAAAAATTAGGGAAACAGTCAGTTATTAATCAATTCCTGGATATCGGGACCAACATTTTACAAGTTATTTTTTAGCTTCCTAAATTGTCACTAGAGATAGTAATCTGGCCTCCTATAATTCTAATTTATAACATGCTGACTTCCTGGGTTGCTTATTTTAGATAAGGAAGTTGGTTTATTAGGTAGATTGCTACATGTGTGGGCCAAAGTTCTATTTTTATATATGATCTTGCAATTTTTCTTTTGTATATTCTGTCTCTCACATTTTTAATCCAAGTTTTTGTCACCTAAAAATTTTAAAAAGAGAAAAACAAACTTTGCCTCATAGAATAGCAGAAACTCTTTCCTACCTCAACTGCCATCAGTTTTCTCATTCTTCTCTATCCTGAGTAAAAATGAACTTACCTGAAATCTGCTTCCTGGGTTTCTACAGTCTGCATTTCTACAATTACCTAACTTACTCATAAGCATAGTTTTAGCATCTCTGAAATATTAGGAGGAGTCAAAATAATTTTAACAAAAAATTAATAAGAAATAACGTAATTTAATATCATGACTTCTAAAACTCTCTGTCTTCACCACAAATAAATATTTATTGGTTGTCTTCTGATATTATATGTGGTATCATGTTGCAGAGTAAGCTTCCCTTCATTAATACTCTTTTTATCTTCTTGTGTACCCCAGAATCATTCCCTCCACCATACTGGCCACAGTCTAGCTCATAGATATAGCAGAAAGAAATTGAGCATATTGCTTGCATTAGAATGTGATACAAATTATATATTTGTCATGAAGTTCTGTCATCTAGATCAGGCCCCAAAATCTTCACTTTATTAACCCAAATGACATCATTTTCTAAAATAAGAAACTTCTGTTTCTCTCCTTGATTATAAAAACAAGTGTAGTTTTTCTTCTTTTCTCAAACTTTCCCCCTCTACTTATAGTTTTTAATCCAGTATGTAGACTGGTTAAATCATTGACTAAAAATTAAGTATTGATCACAAATGGACACATTTTTTTCTTGACAGGATCAGATAATATTAATTTTAAGTTCGCATTTCTTAATGGTCCCTGTTAAAACTTACCTTGGTCACAGCTCTTTCAATTACCATTGAAGCATAAAGTAGCCACAGACAGCATATAAGTAAATGAATATGACTGTGTTCCAATAACTATTTATTTACCAATATTTATACATGGTTAGGTTTGACAAACAGATCATAGTTAGATGGACTGACTCTAGGACCCCATTCAATCATCTGCCATTTCCTTCTACGTTATGCTTTCTTATTCTGTTTGGTAGACACTGAAATGTCTCTTGCTTCCTATTGATTCCAAAGAGAAAATTTAGGAAAAGCATGTTAATTAATATACTTCATACACAAAGAATTCAAAGATTTCAGAAACACACAATTTTAACGATAAAGGTATTCAAGACCAAAAGTCTTTCTAAATTATATTTTTTATGGTTCTTAACTTGAAATTGATGGACATAAAACCCTCTGTATTTTTTTTCCAGAAGAATAGAGACTTTCTTATCATCAAGTTATATGTATGTGTTTTGTGGCCCAGTGAAATCGTGAACTTCTTAAGAGTGTGTATTTACCTCTATTTTCCAAATTCCAAGCATAATCAATTCTATAGAATAAGTGGTTAGTTTTTTATAGAGGAAATGCTTTGAATAATTATTATTCTTTTATTTTAAGGTTGTCAGCATTTTATCTGAATTATCAAGCTAGTCTCTGATAATAAGTGCAATTAAAATGGATATAAAAGCTCACTTCCTATTAAAATCATTGACATTCAGATGAAAAACAGTTCCTTAGTTAATTAAACCTCAAATTCTTTAGATATACTATGTCTAGAAGACGACCCAGAAATAATTTAAAAACAAAAGGAAATATAATTAGCTATATTACCATTTAGGATGCCCTACACTTACTTACTGAGTAATAACTTCTAATTTTATTTTATTTTTCTTTGGAAAGTAAAGTTGACTGCTGTGAAGCAAATGCACTCCAGTTACCAATTTCCAGAATTTCCTGCTGGTAAGTTTTCTTCATGACTCACTCAAGAAGCTATTAGGTTTTTCCCTTACTGTACATGGACTAGAGATCCATGTTAATTTATAACTTTTCCCCAAAACTTCAGTTTTTATATATTTTTAGGTTACTTGAGTAGTTTAATCAAAACAAAAACCAAGAGGTTTTCAGAATTATCCATTTCAAATGGCGTAGAGTGCATATGTGCTCTCATTGAGAAACCAATCAAATAAGCGAATATAAATCAAATTGGTGGTATCAAGAAAAGCAGAGGGGATGGGCAAATTTAGTTAAAGGTATCAATTATATGGTAAAAGAACTGAACTGGCGGCGAAAAACTAAATGTGTTCTCTACAGATTTTGATCTACAGTGACACACACCTTAAACATATAGACTGTTATAATGCTATATTAATTCAATAAAATTAATCAAAATAAATAAAATCAATTAAAATTAAAAAAACAAAGTGGAAAACAAAACAATACAATTCTCTCACTAAGACACTTCGCATTGTTTCATTATTGTTATTTCAATTGGGCAAAGTACAGCTTTGTTAACTGGGAACAAAATTAAAAAAAATAAAAGATCAAAACGACTCCTAAATATACATCAGAATTTATCATACAATATGTGTTCTGAAAATATCAGACCAGATCATCTATTTTGGAATGAAAGAGTAAGTTAGAGATCTTCAACTTGGAAAGTATTGTGGCATGATTTCATTTAGATTATGTTAAAAGTTTATTTTATATATATATATATATATATATATATGCACATGCACAAATCAATATACACAAACATTCAATAGAAATATATGCAGCCCTTCTATGGATCAATATCCATCAAGTGGAAATAAAAATAAAAATAAAAATACTATGGCTCCCAGCAAGCACTACTGGTTAATTTTTGAGTATCTTTAAGCTTTTAAATTAAAGAAATTGACTGAAATATCAGTTAGGTGTAATGATAATTTCACTAAATTGAACAGAATTTTTTTGTGTATCTATGTGTATGTGTGTTTATTACTTATAAAACCTGAAATTTAATTGAAAATTACTTAGCACAACTGAGTCACAGTGAGGTTCTCGTGGGGAAAGTGTGGGAGATAGAGAAATTAATGAGCACAGAATCTGGTTTTCCTTTTATTGAGGTTGAGGACTGAAGTCAGGGGAATCTAGCATTTTTAAGGATTCATTTTTGGTGCTTTTATTTTCATTTTTTAAACTTTTTAATCATTTTATTTATTTATTCCATTGATTTTATTGACAGAACATTGTATCATAACATTATGTAGGTTTAAGATTGCATCATTGTAGATCAGTATTTCTATATATACCTTTCTTCTTAGCAATTATTTTTCAGGGGTGGAGAAGGGTGGTTAAAGTGGTAAAATGGAGGGTTTCTAAGTCCATTATGATAGTGGAAGACAAGAGAACTTCCCAGAGATAACGAATACCTTTTCTTCTCTCCAGCAGAAGATAAGCTGGGAGTGAGGGTGCCTTATGCTCTGCAGTTGGAATCAGGTATCCTTGCAGTCATGGGAAGGCATAATTTCCCCATCTATGGTAGGCAGTTTCAGAAACGGCTCCCAACCATCTCTATCTCCTTGTTTTCACATCGTGTGTAACCAATCCCATTCCTTTGACTATGGACTGTTCTTAGACACTTGCTTCTGACCATTAAAATTCAGTAAAATGGATGAAGCTTTACATCCAAGAATAGGTTATAGTATGGACTATTTGTGTCTCCTCCAAATTCACATATTTAAATCTAATTATGATGGAATAGTGGACTTGAACGTGGGGGGGTGTCTTTGAGGGGTGATTAGGTCATGAAGTTGGAGCATATGTGAATAAAGCTAGTGCCCCTATAAAAAGAGGCCCGAGAGAGTGCCCTTGTTGTGCTTCCCTATGAGGACTTAAGATGGTCTTTATGAAAAGGGGAGTAAGTTGTCATTAGATATTTAATGTGCATCGATATATATGTATACATATATATGTATACAATTTGAAAATTTAACAAACCTAAGTCACAGTGATCTTGATTTCCCAGTTTCTAGAGCTACAAGAAATAAGGGTTTTTAGCTTAAGCCATCCTTTTTGTGGTCTGTCATTACAACAATCTGAGAAGACTGAAAAAAACACAAGTAAGCAGCAAGATTGTGGTTTCCTTAATTGGCACTGTCTGTGCTCTCATTCACTGCTCTGAGGAAAGCAAGCTGCCAAGGTCTGAGGTATTCTACAGAGGTTTCCATGTGTCAAGAATCTGATGGTCTTAAGCAATAATCCCCATGGACTGATGCCCTAAGTTAACAAGTCCATGAGAAACTGAAACCTACTAAAAAGCCTGCTAGTGAGGTTGGAAGAAAATCCTTCCCAGAAAAGCTTACAATGATCACAGTTCTAGATGGCTCATTCGAATGCAGCCTTGTGAGAGATGCTGATAGTGGGTTGGCTTGGTTGCAAGATTTCAGGCCAACAAAAACTCTGAGATAAAACAAAGCAACAAAAATGAAAGACAAAAATAAGCAAGCAAAAAAGGAATACAACCGACTGAGCATTCTAACAGACTTTGGCATTAATGCAGGACTTGAGTTTCATTAATGTTTAATAGGATCAAAGACAGATTATAGTTTTTATGTTAGATTGCTTGTGCTAGGTCATTGAGAAGAATTCACCTAGACCAGCCTTAAAGAAGAAAAAAATAACATCATCTTCTTAATCCCATTTTAAATAATTGTTAAAAAATGTTTTATTGGAAGTAATGCCAAAGAAAGAATGAAAATTTGAATCAGCAGTACATTTCACTGATATTCTAACATAGAGATATCTAAGCATTCAATAGTGTTTTAATTTTTACCTGTTGTATGTGGAAGACAGGAATGAGTGAGAATTTCAATTCCATAGAATAAAAATTTGTATAAATATTACAAAATGAGTCACTTGATTTGCACAATTTATTTTATTCAAGTTATAGTTGTTCTTTGCAGGGAATTTCTGCAGAAGTGGTAAATACATGGTTCTTTAATTAACCCCATCTCATTTATTTGTCATTCTTGATATATATATATATATATATATATATATATATATATATATATATATATATGAGAGCCAACAAGTTCCTCAGAGTCCTATTCAGAAATGGTTTATACTAATTTTGATATGATTAAAAATAGTTTGTGGTTGCTTGTTCCATATTTACAGAGCTGGTATGGTAGGTACATTGAAATCATGCATATATGAGAGTATAACATGGAATATATGGTCACTATATATTCCTAATATATCTTTCAGGTCTGAGGCTATGAAAAACATTGGTAATTCAGGGCAAACAAGACTATCCTTATGTACTTACATTAAATTACTAAGAAGAAAAGATCATGGATTATTTGTCAGGCAGATCTAGGTCTTCAGTCTATCTTCACATATTATCATCACTTAGAGCAAGTTTCTTAACCTTTCTGATCTTTAATTTCTTCTTCTATAAAATAGGTGCAATAAAAGTCCTTCTCCCAAGAAATTACTAAAGGGTCAAGGGAGAGAAAAACAGTAAAGTTCTTTGTACAGAGATCACAGTAAGCATTTAATAAAGGGTAAGTACTTTTTGTTACTCTTTTTTCCTTATTGTTGTCTATTACCATTATCGTTATTGTTAGAGAAGAATAAACACCTTTTCTCTATTCCTAATTTTCATAAAAAGGAGTTGTCCCAGTGTACACTATGCATCTTTATTGCCTTTTTTTCTCTCTCCACTTTTGGGGAATAAGAATAATCTATTGTTAAGTCAGAAACTAATGAAAGGACACAAAGTCCCTGGATCAGTGACAGATGATTTATTACAAAAAAGAATAGATAGAGAAGCATCATGCATTGGTTCCTCATATTCCAGTTTCCAAAGAGCAATGTAATGAAGAACAGCTGGAGGGGGCGAGAGGGAGAGGGAGAGGGGG